>QXEO01001069.1:11928-36031 GCA_007115705.1 Dactylis glomerata | reverse complement strand
AACAAAGCAGGATAGTGTGTAAAAGGAACAATTTGAAAAATGAAGAGTCACTTTATGGATGGTTAGTATACTGATTTAGAAAACTAACACTTACAAAGGATAAATAAAGGACAAGCTTATCAGATAGAAGAATAGCACCCAAGGAAAAGGCTTCAAGAAACAAAACGATTATTTAACCTTTTTGTCAAGAACAACTAGGTTGCCTCCAAGGAGAAAGCACAATCAGCAAGAGAAAAAGATTGGGACATATAGAAAGATGTAACTAGAACAATTATAGTTTTTGGAACAATGATTCCACTACTTGATGGCGATCATCAAACCAAGGAAGGTGCAGGAGATGCACTAAAAAGAATTTATGGATGGAAATAAGGAAGCCAAGTGGAGATTTGTTGTTTCGGAGGCATGGACTGGGAAAGATCTTCTAATATTGATTTGGATCCACGAAGTGTTCATAACATTTTTTATCTCCTCTAATACTACACCATCAATGTTATCCAATCTAGCTTTATCCCTTTGAAAAGGACATCACCAGGTTCTCTGAATCTTCCAAATTATAAACTTATCCTTCCAAATTCCTTTATGATACTTGACAGATGCATCGAAGCTTCAAACAGCCCACGCAAACCGAACTTTAACCTTCCACGGTAATATTATATTGAAATCAAATTTTGATGTCAAACCAAACTCTTTAACTATCTCCATGTGAGTCCATGAAGCAACGGCAACATAAACATAAAAATCCAACAATACAAATATCGTCATCACATTATTCACACTTCTATTGTTAGCTACTACCCAACAAAAGAGGGACACAATTACCTAAAGCAGGCAAGACCTTCAAGCCCCGCATGAGCAATAGCATGCCCACAAGCACTAAACAACATAATTGGATAAAAGATAATAACATTAAATATAGCGAAAGCATAAATGCAATGCATGACCCAAACCCATCCTATTGTGCACTAGTGTGTCAAGTTTTAAGTTGTTCAAATTTTAAATCGAGTTTTTTATTTTTTTAGCTAAATAAAGACAAGTTTTAGTTGTTAAAGATCTTGTCAAATTATCATATTTACTATTAAGCTACTCCAGAGACCTAAAGCCTAGGCTCTGATACCAACTGCAACACCCCAGGTATCAACCCTACCTGGCAATGCTACACCTACTTTAATCACTTTCCAAGACTCGAACAAAACTATAAATTTCAGCATAATTTCCTTTGTTTAATGGGACATCCACAAAAAACACAATAAGATCCACACATAGCGACCAGGTTCAACAAGAGTAAAATAAATTTTATACCCAAGATATCTCATAACAACCAACTCAAGATCCATAAACTATAAGCCAAGCCTCTTAGAAAGGAATAAGTCAAAAACCATCTAGCACGGATAACCTAATCTATTTAATACAAGGTTCTAATGGGTGAAAGGTAGTGTGTGAATCATGTAGAGGTGCTACTCCCAATCCCATGCTTAACGTCCTCAACGGTACCCAAAAAAAAAAAGAAGCCACAAGGGTGAGTACAAAGTACTCAACAAGTACATAAAGAAATAATAAGCATTTGCATAAATACACCACACCAACGATTATCCTTTAACACTTTTCAATGTGCAATAATGTTCATGTATGCCTATATGTTTTTGCTTTCACTTTCTTTGCGTATACCGGTATCGCTTGAGTGGACACCCGTCAGCATCCACCCACTCCAACTTGTGGAGATTGCCCACAACAACAATGTGGGGACCTCAAGTGCCTACCTCAGTAGGTCACACCACTATGCACTGTAATGCTATGCAAGGATGCAAGCGCAAAATGTATTGTCATATTCACTTTGTCGCCATATTCACTTTGTCTTCACACATGTAAACAGTATTCACTCAATAGAATAAATCACAAGTGCTATAAAATAAAAGTCAAGTGAAGGGATCATGCAAAGTATTACCCCTTTATATACTTGCCTCAACCGTGGGCACACGCTATGAGTTGTAGGGCGCTAAACCGGAAACCAGCACCTGTTATCCACATATATATCCCATTCAATTAACAATATAATTAGAAAAGGCTACAAGAAAATAGCATCGCTCATATGCGTAAACAACCCACAAGCAATCTTATTGTCCATATCAAACTACTCAAGAAATAACCCTGGAAGGCTAAAAGACAACAACCGGTCAAAAGAATTACTATTTCTAGCTAGATATCACATTCCTTTTCTCTGTCTTTTCTGTTAACCACCCAGCTAGTGTCATACGAGAAATAATACAGTATGCTGACCCATAGCTTACTAATACTAGCAACTTTTCTGGGTAAAACCAAACACAGTTACTTAGCATCAGGGCCAATCTATTCCTCATACAGCAGAACCATAGTGTCTCAGATTTGGGACTAGCAACAATACAAATAAAATTGGTCCAGCACATGCGCATCACTCGGTCTGTCCCGGATAATGAACAGAAGGCTAACTATTTCTTAAAAATCTGTAGCTTTATTTCCTTTCATGTGTACCTCGAGCAAAGCAAACAGGTACAGAGTAGCAATCGATGGATCCCCTCAAGCCCATGTTTAGAAAACTAGCTAACCATCTCTAGTACTAGTTACGAACTGTCCGATCTGTGCAAATCTCTATTCCAATACAATTTAGTAGCTCAGCAATATTCTGAAACTCAACAACTTCTGCCCATAATTCTCCCACATGGACGTGATGCCAAAACTATAATCCAAACCGCTGATTAAAAAAAAGAAGTCGGAAAAGCTGCTCCGTTTTAGATCTAGCCTCACACACTAAACCAGAAACTTCTATCAAGCAAGCTGTTGCAAACCAATTAGATACTAACCAAAACGTAGATGGGTAACAGGCTAGCGCTGACCTGACGGAGATGGTCGTGGAGAACAACGTTGCAGCGATATCATGACCTCACAGTGGCAGCAACGACCCAACGGCGGCAATGGTGAAGATCGAGCGGACGCGGCGGCGGTCTCGATTGGGAAGACAAGGAATAGGAATGTGGTAGATCGCTGACCTAGAGCATTAGGCAGAGGCAGCTCAGCAGGTCACAAATGCCAAGTACGATGGGGCCTTGAGCCCAGCCCAAGGGTTTCCCTTTCTCACGGGCTGCTCAAATAAAATAAAAGCAAGAACAAGTTGTACTAAGTACGGCAATTTGTAGATGCTATAAAGGTATGTATCGACATGTCAAATGTTTAAGCATTTTCTTTTCTTTATTTCCCCTTATATTTCTCCATATCTTCTGTCCCATAATATAGTTATCTATAATCATGGCCATATCTAGTTTTCTTTCAAACCTAAATAACAGAAATTGTGAGCAACAAAATTCGGGGTATTATAGTTTTATTCTGAAAACTTGTCTCTTACTGTTTTGTATTGTTTATTTGAATTTTAGAAAAATTTAGGAATTGGTTTTACTGGAATAGGATTATTTATGCAAAAGTTATAAAGAAAAGGAGAAAACAGAAAAGAATAAAAAGAAAGAAAAAAACTACCCGATTGGGCCAGTCCGGGACCAGAGCGGCCCAACAGACCAGCCCAGCAAGCCCGCGCATTCCTTTCCCCCTCTGTATTTCTCTTTTTTTTCATCACTGATGGGTGGGACCCACCTATTAGGTTGTCTTCAACCTTGGTCCGGCCAGCACCCAAAACTGCCGCCGTTAACTCCTCTTGATTTCGTCCGTTTCCTGGCATTGAATCGAGCAACGAGACTTCCCTATAAATCCCCTCGCCCTCCTCTTCTTTCTCCCTCTTTTCCCCTCTCTGAACCGCCGCCAGGCCGCGCAAATCCCTCGCCGGAGCTCCGCAGGGCAGCAGCCAAACCTCGCCGATTCCGGTGCAGTGAAGCCTCGCTGCGTCCTCTCTCCTGTACCATTCCCCTCCTCTCTCTCTGGCGCACCATCTGACACTTTTACTTGGTCCAAAACAACAACAGAACGAGCTCGTCGTCATCACCCGAAGCGCCGGACGCCCGACGAATACTCCTGCGAGCTCTCCGCATCGTTACAGGAAACGAATCGACGATTCGAATTCACCTCCGGGCTCGCCGTCCCCTGCTGCACAACGTCTACTACTCCATCGCCGCCGTTGATCACCGGAATCACGACTCCGTCCAACCCCTGAGCCGAAGCTCGCCACCGGCGACCAAACCCTAATCCCTCTGGTAAGCCACCCCTTCCTTTCTTTCACAGCCGTTGGATCTAAATCTTAAGGCCAAAATTAGATCCCCAACCCAAAACGGTATCGCCCAATAATATTACGCCACGTAACCAGCCCCGTCTGCACCCCAGTCAAACAGTCTAATCTTAGTTCAAATTCGAAATTCAAATTTCAGATTCTATGCTGATCTTGTAAAATTGATATAAAATAAACCGCTTGGCCAAAAATTGCAAATTTGATATCCTTGAAAACCATGAAATGTGTAGAACACATTTATGCAGAGAAACCACAGTGGTACTGTATAAAGTTTTGAAATGAAAAATAAAATAGCAAAATGACTTATAAACACCATAAAATTCATAACTTTTGTTCTGTAGATCCAATTGCTACAAATTTGTAGTCTATGGATTCCTTGGAACATGTAGGTCATTATAGAACCAAAAAAAATTCAAACTTGAAACGTGCACAAACTTGCTACTGATAAATTTACTCAAATCACTATTTTGGACCACATTTGAATTTTGAAAATGATTTTGGAGTGAAACCACTTGCAGTAGCTTTCTGTTACTACCCTCCATCCAGTAGAACCACTGGTCAAAATATTTGATTCACCTTGCAATTATTCAAATTCAAATATGAGAATTTGAGTAATTCCATTATAGAGTTAAGTCTATAATTCTTTTCAATATAATTCCTTCTACAAAAGTTAGTCTTATGATCATACCTATCCATCACCATCATACTTAGTCCTAATCATCACCCAATATCATACCTATCTTATTCTTGTGGGCTTAACTTCATAGTATTCAAATTACACCTGAGTAATTTGAGTAAATAGTGGTATATCTCATTTAAGTTCTCCTTTGCTAGTTGTGGTGGTACACTCCACTCTATGCCACACATATCATAAACCATTCCCAATCAAACACTACTCTTACTGTTGAGGTATTGATTCAATTCTACTACCATAGCACATGATCGTGTCCCAAGCTATCCAACCAACCCTCTAAGCCATATTCTTAAATATTACTCATTCGTATCAAATCCCTTGCTTACTTAATCTTGTCTCTATGTATTGAACTATTCCATTTGCAAATGAGTTAATTGAGTAACTCAATGCTTCATGAATCTTTACCCAATATCTAAGTGTTATGCATACTATTTAAGAGTAATTGTTGTCACATTTACTCAATAGTATGGTTGTGCACTATTTGACACTTGTGTGATGTAGTTCACATGAGTTATTCCAAGTTTCATTCATACTTTGATAAAGCATAAAGGCTTCATCAATTATGTCTTGTTTAACCAATTCTCATCAAACATATTGATCTTTTCCCAACTAGCTCTCAAATCCATATCTCACAATTCATGATCCTCTACCAAATCTTTCTATCATAACATATTGAATAATCCAAATTGTTAAACAAACACATTTCAATTGTTTGATTGTGTTGTATGGATTGTTTATATATTGCTATTTCTGTGTTATAGCTTGTGTGAAGAGCTACGTGATTAGTTGAGAGGAGTGAAAGATCATATTCTTCAAAAGGCAAGTGACACACATTCTTCTACCTATTTTTACTACTGCATTAGTGTTTTTCAGTAGTATGCATGATAGGTTGTTTTCAAAGGAGTTTATGAAATGCTTAGAACCTAGTAGTGTGTAGCCTGAAGGGAATATGCCCGAGAGGCAATAATAAAGTGGTTATTATCATATTCCATGTTTATGATAAATGTTTATTTCTCATGCTAGAATTGTATTAATCGGAAACATTAATACTTGTGTGATTAATAAACTAAAAAGTTCCTAGTAAAGCCTCTCTTTTATACTAGCTCATTGATTAACTGATGATCAAGGTTTCCTGATCATGAACATTGGATGTTGTTAATAACGGGGTCATATCATTAGAAGAATGATGTGATGAACACTCACACCCATAGTACGAATAGCAATACGATCAAGTCATCAAGTTCATTGCTATTTCAAACTCATGCGAAGTAGTTCTAATCCTTAGACCATGAGATCATGTTAATCACTGATACCGGAAGGGTACTTTGATGATATCAAACGTCACACCGTAATAGGGTGATTATAAAGGTTGATTTGGGTACTCTGAAAGTATTAGTTGAGGCTCATGGATCAAGAGTGGGATTTGTCCATCCGGATGACAGAAAGATATTCTCTGGGCCCTTCTCGGTGATATTGCATTAGAATCGCTTCCAAGCATGTGACTAGGTCACAGGAATGCATTATCACGGAATGAGTAAAGAGACTTGTCGGGAACGAGATCGAACTAGGTATGGTTGATACCAAATGATCGGATCTCGGACAAGTAATAATATCGCGAGACAAAAGGAATTAACTATATTCGTTACTGGTTCACACGATCACTAGTTCATCGTTGAGTAAGTGGGAGTCATCATGGATTTCCAGATCCCGCTGTTGATTATTGATCGGAGAGGAGTCTCGATCATGTCCACGTTATTCACGAACCGTAGGGTGACACACTTAAGGTTCGCCGTCGTTTTTGAGTGGATACGATACTCCGATTGAATTACAGGACAGCATGAGGGTTATTTCAGAAAAGCACCGAAACTGTTTCGGATATCGAAATAACTCGAGGGTGTATTTGTTAATGTTTGTTAATTGAATGAATTAACAAATATTAAAAGAAATAAAAATGTTTTATTAAATCAATAAGTGTGAATTTTAATTAGCATGAATCTCATGCATTAAAATGGGGGTTACCTCATGTTGATGAGGGAGTTATCACCATAAAGGGAATGAAGAGGGGGCAATGAAGAGGAGGAGACCCCTTGGCCGGCCACCCCTTGGGGCTGCCCCTCCTCCTATATAAACCCCTCCCTCTCTCCCTTGTCACACACTTCTTGATCCTCCCTCCCTTGCATAGTTGCTGCCCACTTTCCGTCTTGGCTTAGCGAAGCTCTGCCGGAATTGTAGTTCATAGTTCACACACTTGGAGAAGTGTGTGGAGGAGTGTCCGGCGGATCCCTTCTTCCGCTGCCCCGCTGGACCGAGGGCGTGGAGGAGTCGACGTTGAGCTGCACGTGTGTGCGAGTACGGGGGCGCTGCCACTTGTGGCGCCGGGTACACGATCTTGTGATCGTCAAGTGAACCACGACATCGACTACGTCAAGTGAACAACTACGTCGACTACGTGCGTCTTCACCAACTCTCCATCATCAACGTTTGTGCGGGAACGTAATCCCCGCTTACGGTCGTCGAGGGTGAGTATCCGTTGCTACCACCTCGTAGAGTATCTTGGCCAGTTTATGCGTTCATGCGTAGGAAAATTTTGTTTTCTTTGCTACGAACCCATCAGTGGTATCAGAGCTATCTCTATGCGTAGTTGGTTTGCACGGTTAGAACACATGTGGATGTGGGCGTTGATGATCATGTTATTGCAATTTTTTGGTATTTTGGATCATAGTGGCATAGTGGGATTGAAGCTGCCCGAGACTAACCTTACGTGACCGCGTTCACGAGACTTGTCCCACACTTGACATGCTTCGGCATATGTGGCTTTACGGGTGCATGTTTCTCCCACTATAGTTATGATCTATTTTACAAAGAGTTGTTAATAGTATTTTTATCACCGTTGTGGTTACATGTTCGTAGGTAAGAACGGTTCTTCCTAGAAAGCCCCAAACCACGTAAAATATGCAAGACAAATTAGAAACGTCTAACTTGTTTTTGCAGGGCATGTGATGTGATATGGTTAAATTGTTTATGTTACAAATTGTATGCAATGATCCTTTTTGTAAGTTATAAACAACCGGCAAGAGCCATATGGTTGTCTTTACATTTAAATGGCCTACGTGCCGAATATATATATCCAAGTGATATATTGTAATGGAGGAAGACAACCAAGGTGGCGCCATGGACCTTGGTGCTACGCCGGTGGAATGATGGAGATCATGCCATGACGCACAAGATGGAGATCGAATGCGTGAAGGACCATATCATATCACATTATATATGCATGTGATGTTTATCCTTTTATGCATCTTATTTTGCTTAGATTTGATCGCGCGGCAGCATTATAAGATGATCCCTCTCACATAAATATCAAGATAAAAATGTGTTCTTCCATAGCATGCACCGTCAAGAAAGTTCGTCGTTTCGAGACACCACGTGATGATCGGGTGTGACAGACTCAACGTTCACATACGACGGGTGTAAGACAGTTTTACACACGCGAGAGCTATGGTTCTACTTGGCAAGCCTAGCATGTACAGACATGGGCTCGGAACACGAACCGAAAGGTTAAGCATGAGTCATATGGTTGATATGATGAACATGGTGATGTTCGCCTTTGAAACTATGCCGTTGCACGTGATGATCGGTTGCGGTATAGTGAATTTGGTTCGTGTAATCACTTAAGAAAACTAAGAGGGATGTTGTTTTTAAGTGGGAGTTCATTTAGTAATTTTGAATTATAGAACTCAATTTATCATGAACTAAATCAAAGTGAATTTGCATAGTTTGTTGTAGGCATTGGCATCCGTTTACTACCTTGCGATTAGCTATAATTGAGATAATAGAACTATAGAATTCTAGATGTTAACTTTACGAACTGGTATCGTATTGTTTGAATGTCAATCTAAAGTTTAAAGTCCTATTGCAAGCTTTTAGCAAACCTTAGTTACTCGATAAAATTTAATAAGTTGTATTAAATCAAGAGTAACAATTCCAGTGTTAGTATCTAAGTATCACACTTGCCTCCATGATCCTTGATATTCAAAAGTTGTTTTTAGTATCAAGGTTATCTAGGATTTGAAAGAATTGTTTCATAAACTATCATGTGTGGAAGATATTGCGATATCTGAAACAATGTTTGGTTGCAAAGTGATAGAGTATAATTTAGTAAGACACATGTTCTCGTATTGTATGAGAATTTGCGAAGATTGGAGACGCTAGGCGTCCAGGTCTCCTAAAAGGTTTAGGAACTAATATTATACTCGCAATTCGTCCTCATGAGCTATAGTAGCTTGATCATGAAAGTTGTCATGATAGGATGAATGGAAGATGTAGATAAAATGTTTACTACACTAAAAGATTACTAAAGAATGGAATTTGGAAAAACGCCAAATATGTGATTATGGTGATCTACTTCAAAGTGTGAGTCCAAGGGTATTAGTGTTTGACTAATCATGCCTTGAACTATGTGCCATGTGCATGGTGCCACTTTTGATGTTGATAGATTCTTCTAGACAAAAAAAAAGAATTGCTAAAAGAGAATCCAAAATTTATTCTGGCGGAAAAGAAAAGACTGGAAATGTCCAGCTCAGTTATATAGAAGATATATATGTTATGGGTGTATTCGTTGCTTGTTAAAACAATGTGGTTCTTGGGTATTTGATACTAAATTGGTTGGTATGAACTGTCATACAGAACAACACAATACAAGAACTACAATGGCCTAATTAACTAGCAAATGAATATGGAATGATTCTCATCGAAAACAAATAAAGTGTTATTGTGTTTCGTTGGAATTAAACCTAGCCTTCAAGATTTGTTTGAATAATTGTTATTTTGTTCTGGTATTATGAGAACAATGGTTGTTCAAATTATTACCGCATTCATAAAAGATGGATGAACGCTTATCTTGTTGGAGAAATCACATCCATAACACTGATGCTAAAAGTGTCTCAAGACAAATGATTAGAAGATCACTTATGAGTGACACCACAGTTTAAATCATATTGGAAAGTAAACATGAAGAAACTCTATGTTGATGTAATTTTGGAGTCTTTTGGTTTCGAATCAATTGACGCTTGTGAAAATTTCCTAGAGATGATTAAAACTCCGTTTGTAGGCCAACGATGAACGGACGACTAACTTATTGGATATTTACATGTTGATGTATATAGTCCATTATGTGTAGCCGTGTGTGGTGAATTCTTGAACTTCATTTACTTTAACCGATGATTTGAGTAGATATATATGTATATTTACTTGATAAGGAAGAAGCATGAAATATTTGAATATTGTTCAAAGTATTTCTAGATGAAGTTGAAAATCATTGTAACAAGAGAATAAAGAATTTATGATTTGATCATAAAGGAATATATTTGAGTTACAAGTTTAGCAAACACCTAAAAGTTGAGGAATCGTTCCATAGACTTGTATTTCCCGAAACACCATAGGAGTATGGAGTGTTCGAGAGATCAAATCAAACTTTGTTTGACATCGTTGGATCAAAGGTGTCATCTATAAAACTGCCATTATATTTTAAGGATAAAGCTTTAGAGACTACCGCTTTTTACACTGAAAAGAGCGCCATCATGATCCATTGAAATGACACCATATGAGATATGGTATGGGATAAAACTCAAGTTGTCTTTTCTGAAATTTTGGTATGCTAGGCATATGTAAAATGTTTACAACCAAAGTCGGATAAATACGTCTTTGTAGGTTATCCCAAAGTAACTGTTGGGTATTCCTCCAGAACACTGAAGACAAAAACGTTTGTCGCTAAAAAATGTCAAGTTTCTTGAGAAGGAATTTTTCACAAAAAGTCAAGTGGGAGGACAATAGAACTTTGATTAGGTTGTTGAACCTAAGCTATATGTGCTAAGTAGCGCAGCGCCAGAAAGTGTCCCGGAGGCGGCCACTATGCGCATGGATACAGTACCTCAAAAGTTGTGGTCACAGATATCTAAGTTCCTATTGAACCGCGTGAGTCGGGTAACAATCAAATAGTTAGATTTGAGAATAGATCATTAATGTTTGACAATGATGAACCGACTACATGCAAAGAAGCGATGATGGGCCCTGACTCCGTCAAATGGCTAGAAGCCATAAAATCCATGATAGTTCCATACATGAGAAACCAAGTTTATGAACTTGGAAGACCCTCAAAAGGCATGAAGCCTAATGAACGTGTTAGGATCTATAAAGACAGACATGGATGTTTAACATCTTTGAAATAGTCGACACATCGTTAAAAGAGTTTACGATTGTGTTCAATGAGTTGACTATGATAAGATTTGATCTTTCATAGCGATATTTTGTCTGGAAGGATTACTGTAGCAACCACTGCATATGCCAAGTTTGGTATATGTTAATTGAACAAACAAGACAACATTCTTCTAATAGAATGGTTACCTAGGACATGTACATGACATGGTCCAATGGGTCTTGTAAATTCAAAGGATGCTAAAAAGGCATGCAAACTCCAATGGTTGAAGTAAGCATCGCGGAGTTGGAATATTCACCGTGATGAAATAATTAAAAGGTTTAGTTTCATCAGATACGATGAATATGCTTGCATTTGCAAGAAATTAAGTGGGAGCGTTGAGACATATTTTCAGTACATTATGTAGAAGACATATTGTTAATTGGAAATGATGTATGTTTTATTGGCATAGGTTAAGAATTTCATTAAAATTAGATTCCAATGAAAGACTTAGGCAAAACCAAAATATTGGGTCTCGATGTCTATATAGATAGATCGAGGTACCAATATGGTTGTGCCAAAGTACATAGATGAAATATTGAATGAAGTTCAATATGGAAACGACAAGAAAAGTTCTTGTCGCATGGAAGAGGTTGAAACAAGATTCAGGTGTTTTTGACACTTGATGAGTGAAGCCGCATGAATGATTTGATCGATCATGTATACCATGATATGTACATATCCAGATATGTCCTATGCTCTAAATGTTATGAGCATATACCAGAGTGATAAAAGTCATAAGATGATCACTCGACAATAGTAGAGATATCCTTATGTGCTTTGGAAGGACTAAGGATATATATTATGTATGACAAAGTGACACATAATTCATTGTAAAGTGTTACATTGATACTAAGTTTGTCACAAGAAACAAATTAAGTTTATCTCAATTTTAGCTGTATGTTTAGGTGGCACAATGTAATGGAAGGAAGTTCCATGATGGATTTGGATGAGTTCCAAAGTTAAGACATTGTGATGGATTCTACAACAAAGGTTGAGTATATGGCTACTTTAGAAGTAGCAAAAGAGGGCATTTGTGTCAAGAAGTTTGTTATCAAACTAGGTGTAGTTCTAAGCTGGCTATTACCGTGAAGATCTATTGTGCGACAATAGTGACAACATGATTTTAGCTAAAGGAACTAAGGTCTCACCTAAGGACTAAATTTATACCCAACTATCTCATTTGAGAAATGAGTGATGCGTAGAGACGCAAAGATATGCAAATACACACAGAACTGAAAGTGTCAGATCTGGAGATCAGATTAACCACATGCAACGCGTACGGATAACACGTGAAAGCCATAAGTGTTATATACGCAAGTGTCAACTAGATTATTGACTCTAGTGCAAGTGGGAGACTGAAGGGAATATGCCCGAGAGGCAATAATAAAGTGGTTATTATCATATTCCATGTTTATGATAAATGTTTATTTCTCATGCTAGAATTGTATTAATCAGAAACATTAATACTTGTGTGATTAATAAACTAAAAAGGTTCCTAGTAAAGCCTCTCTTTTATACTAGCTCGTTGATTAACTGATGATCAAGGTTTCCTGATCATGAACATTGGATGTTGTTAATAACGGGGTCATATCATTAGAAGAATGATGTGATGAACACTCACACCCATAGTACGAATAGCAATACGATCAAGCCATCAAGTTCATTGCTATTTCAAACTCATGCGAAGTAGTTCTAATCCTTAGACCATGAGATCATGTTAATCACTGATACCGGAAGGGTACTTTGATGATATCAAATGTCACACCGTAATAGGGTGATTATAAAGGTTGATTTGGGTACTCTGAAAGTATTAGTTGAGGCTCATGGATCAAGAGTGGGATTTGTCCATCCGGATGACGGAAAGATATTCTCTGGGCCCTTCTCGGTGATATTGCATTAGAATCGCTTGCAAGCATGTGACTAGGTCACAGGAATGCATTATCACGGAACGAGTAAAGAGACTTGTCTGGAACGAGATCGAACTAGGTATGGTTGATACCAAATGATCGGATCTCGGACAAGTAATAATATCGCGAGACAAAAGGAATTAACTATATTCGTTACTGGTTCACACGATCACTAGTTCATCGTTGAGTAAGTGGGAGTCATCATGGATTTCCAGATCCCGCTGTTGATTATTGATCGGAGAGGAGTCTCGATCATGTCCACGTTATTCACGAACCGTAGGGTGACACACTTAAGGTTCGCCGTCGTTTTTGAGTGGATACGATACTCCGATTGAATTACAGGACAGCATGAGGGTTATTTCAGAAAAGCACCGAAACTATTTCGGATATCAAAATAACTCGAGGGTGTATTTGTTAATGTTTGTTAATTGAATGAATTAACAAATATTAAAATAAATAAAAATGTTTTATTAAATCAATAAGTGTGAATTTTAATTAGCATGAATGTCATGCATTAAAATGGGGGTTACCTCATGTTGATGAGGGAGTTATCACCATAAAGGGAATGAAGAGGGGGCAATGAAGAGGAGGAGACCCCTTGGCCGGCCACCCCTTGGGGCTGCCCCTCCTCCTATATAAACCCCTCCATCTCTCCCTTGTCACACACTTCTTGATCCTCCCTCCCTTGCATAGTTGCTGCCCACTTTCCGTCTTGGCTTAGCGAAGCTCTGCCAGAATTGTAGTTCGTAGTTCACACACTTGGAGAAGTGTGTAGAGGAGTGTCCGGCGGATCCCTTCTTCCGCTGCCCCGCTGGACCGAGGGCGTGGAGGAGTCGACGTCAAGCTGCACGTGTGTGCGAGTACGGGGGCGCTGCCACTTGTGGCACCGGGTACACGATCTTGTGATCGTCAAGTGAACCATGACATCGACTACGTCAAGTGAACAACTACGTCGACTACGTGCGTCTTCACCAACTCTCCATCGTCAACGTTTGTGCGGGAACATAATCCCCGCTTACGGTCGTCGAGGGTGAGTATCCGTTGCTACCACCTCTTAGAGTATCTTGGCCAGTTTATGCGTTCATGCGTAGGAAAATTTTGTTTTCTTTGCTACGAACCCATCATAGACATCCTTTAAACCCCACTTGATAGGATTGCAAATTTACTTTGGAAAGTGATGCCATGCTTTATTCATGATTTGCTCTGAAAATTAAACTACAACTTCAATGAACTACCTGGGTGGATTGGTGTGGCTTTGGGTGTGTTGAGTGTCTACTTAGGAGTCACATATCTTGGAAGTGAAAACCATGGTATGTGTTAGTGGCCTAAGTAGTACACTTGTGGTTTGCCACTCAGGATTAAAGGGATTAATATGTCTTCCATGCTTAGAGTACTTCCAGTGCAGCCTTATGACAATATGGGCTCTGTCTTGACTGATTAAATGTGAGGGTGCAACTTGCGTGCAAGAAGTGGGCTGGTAGTTGAATGATAGGTTGGAAACGGATCTTGCCAGTATGGTTGCTCTCTCCTTCTAAAAGGTCTCATCTTATTTTATGTATGGGCATAAAATGAGTCTTAAGGTGAAAGTGCATAACTCCTGCAGGGTGTAAAACTAATTGATTAGCCGTGTCCCCGGTTATGGACAACTTGAGTCTCTAGACATGGAATGTACGAAAGAATCTCATCACCTTTTTGAAATAATTAAAACTTGTGTAGAAAGGGGAGATGCCTCAGGGCTACATGCCTGGCAGTGAAAACCATGGTATTGTAGTAACTTGAGAGATTAACCTGGTTTTGTAGAGTGACTACCCGGGGCTACATACTGGCAGTGAAAACCATGTATGTGGTGGTGACCTAGGAGTTATCTTGATATTAAAGAAAAACCAGAATGCTTTAAAATGTTTTTGTTTGGAAAATATAGGATAAAACTGCTTTATGCAAATTAGCCTTTGAGATCTACTAGCCAAATATCATGTAGTATAGTCTTTCCACAAAATGCCACCAAATATGTGTCATTTGCCAGTACGTTGTTGTACTGACCCCTTTAGGGCTACATATTCAAATGTGTAGGTTGTTCTGATAATGAGTAGATGGAGGAGTCTCGAGCCTGCATACCAACATGACTGCCTGTGGCACATTGCTGAAGATGGAGGCTCATTGCAATTTACTTTCCGTTGTGTTAGTTTGTGTTAAACTCTGGTATTCAAGCAAGTCCAAGTGGCTAAGCTATTTTTGTAAGGTTTAAAGACTATTGTATCTGGATTTACGATGTAATAAATGACACTATCTGCAATGATTACTATATTTTATACTGTGGTGCTATCTAATGATCCAAAGAGTAGCACATTAACACAGGAGTTCTGCCTTTAGCAAAAGGTAGGGCGCTACATATTTTTATTATTTTTGCTAAATATAAAAAATCACAAGATGAAAACGGGCAGAAGACGGAGTCTGGAGTGCCCTCACACATAGGGGGCGCGGGCCCACCCCTGGCCGCGCCGCCCTGGTGTGAGAGCACCCCGGAGCTTGTTTACATCCCGGTTTCCTCTTGTGATTTCATCGTGATGTTTAATTTTTGCCTATATAACCCCCCGGATTACCCGAGGTTTGTATATCGTGTTTTCGTTGTGTTTTCGTTCGAGCTGTTTCTGTTAGGAGTTGTTCTCAGTTCTAGGCGGATCATGGCTCCTTCAAGCGACGACAAGGGCAAAAGGCCTAGGGAAGAGGACCACCAAGACCCCAAGCTGAAGGAAGAACAGGAGGCTGGAGGATCAAGGGCAAGAAACCCTACTTTTGTAGGATCAATGAACGTTGGATGTGCCCTTTCTCATAATATGCAGGGACCAACACTACCAGTCTTGGATCTAAATTTCATGCCTATAATAAAAGAGGGTATGCTGATCACTGGCGAGCTTTGTGCCCAATACCGAGTTCTAGAGAGGGAGATACAGATACTTCAAGAAGAGAACCTCAGGCTTCGCAGGATGCTGGAACTTTTACTTGGTCCAAGGGTGATCTTACCACCACCGCCGAAGGAGTAATTCATCATTGGTATAGGCATCCCCTTGGCTTGTTCCAAGCTTGGGGGAGTTCCGCGATATCACATCATTATCTTTTGCTCATTTACTTTTCAAGTAGAGTCATATTATGAATAGAGAAGTTATCTTATAGAATAGTTTGCAGTGTGGAAGTATCCTCCTTAGTTGGTTATCTATGTATCCCTTGGTGTGAGTTGCGGTAATGAAATATTAATAAGAAGTTTTATCATTTACTTTCTGCACACTTTATTTTAGTTCGCAATCTCTCTTATACGATTAGTCTTGTTGATTAGTATTGGTATCACTTTGGGAGCATGAGTAAATTTAGTTGGTTTTTGCAAACTTAGCTTGGTCAATAGCAACATTACCTTGAGTTTTGAGTAGAAAAAGAACAAAGAAGTGCCAGTAGATACATCATCTCAGCTTTCCTTCATGTTTAGCTCATAAGTAATAGTATTCTCATGTTAAAATCATTGTACTTTCAAGGAAGTTTGCATGATTGTTCTTATTATATGTATGTTTGTTTGTTTTATGCAACTCTTATGCTTGCTACCCAGCCTTGCTAGCCAAAAACCTGTACTGAGAGGGAATACTTCTAGTGCATCCAATTCCCAAAAACCAAGTTACTTCCAAAGAGTCCACTATAAATTCCTATGCATGGTATTTCAAGCCATTCCAAGTAACTTTTCATGTGCTACCTTTCAAAAACCTTCAAATACTTCTCATTTTGTGCCACTGTTTTTAGCTCATGAGGATGTAGCAGTTGGGTTTGTTATCTTCTAAACTAAATTGAGTACCCCTCGACTAGGCAGCTTCATCTGCTCGTCATTAATTTTGCAAGAGAGCTGGTCAGACCATTGTAATCTAAACAAGAAAAGAAAAAAAGAGCACTCCTCCATATTATGTGAAAGTTGGTGGGCACCTGATGGAATCAGTTACCCATGGTTTGAGAAAGGAAAAGGTGGGGAGGAGTGCTAAGCTATAAAAGAGCACAATTGTGCCAACTAATCAAACATCTCGGAACCGCTCTCACTTGTTTAGTATGGAAGATATCAAGAACTCCGCTGCTAGTCGTTGACAAAAGCAACCACCTCTCAAAACAACTTTTACCTCTATTTTACAAATGAAAAGCTCTAGCACATGTTTAATCCCTGCTTCCCTCTATGAAGGGCCTATCTTTTACTTTTATGTTGAGTCAACCTATTCCCCTCTCTCTCAAGCAAGCATTTGAATCGTTATGTTTCACTCATCCATATGTTGATCCATTCAATCATGTTTACTATCTTCCTTTGCTTAGTATAATGCTTTTACCTGAAGGAATCTATCTTTGAAAGCTTTCCATGATTACAAAGAGTTTGTCTTGTTGAGCATATAGTTTTTGCTATATTAGCTCTATTTTTAAAGGCTCCGTTCAAAAATAAATATAATTTGTTCATTGTTCTCTGACCAAGACTAAGGTTTGCCATCACCAATTATAGTTTACCTGGTGCATCCTTATTTGTGATTCCCTTTTACTTATTGCAAGTCTATATCATATAAAGGGAAGTTGTTGTCTATTATAATTTGTGCCTTGGTGAATGTGATGCTTCTTGTCCGTATTTTGATTATCGACACTTCACTCTATAAACCTGTGGTCATGTTTACCGAGTTCAGTTTTCGCTTGGGGACAAGCGAGGTCTAAGCTTGGGGGGTTGATATGTCCATTTTGTATCACTATTTTGTATCATAATTTACTATTATTCATTGATATATTTCACATTTAGAGATGATACTTATGTTGTTTCCTCTGTTTTTACATGTTTGACGATCATTGGAGGATTTGCTGCTGGAGTCAGGATTCTGCTGGAAAAGAACCGTCAAGACACCATATTTCAGAAGATCAGGAAATTCTAGAAAAATACTAGAAAATTATATTTTACCAGAAGACTGAAGAAGCCAGAAGGAGGAGGCGAGAGGAGCCACAGGGCAGGCACACAAACAGGGGGCGCGGCCTGACCCCTGGCCGCGCCAGCCTGTTGTGTGGCTGCCCTGGCCCACTTCTGCCATCGCCCCTTCGTGTATTTGATCGTCCCCGAAAACATAAGTCAAAGGGGGGCTCAGAGATAGACACCACCGCCTTTGCGGGGCGGAAAACACCAGAGAGAGAAAAGCTCTCCGGCAGGCAGGAATCTGTCAGGGAAATTCCTTCCCGGAGAGGGGAGATCGTCGCCATCGTCATCACCATCGCCCCGGACTTCATCGGGATAATCATCATCATCTCCATCACTAGCACCTTCATCTCCACCTTCTCCACGCCATTCCGCTGTAACATCTTGAGTTGAATCTTGTTAAATTCTTAGGGGAAACTTTCCAGGTGTTGATTACTCTTGTGGTTGATGCTATTGATTGGAACCATTGAATTAAGGTTTATGTTCAGATTGTTATTTACCATTATTTCACCTCTGATCTTGATCCATATGATGTCTTGTGAGTAGTTCGTTTAGTTCTTGAGGACATGGGAGAAGTCAAGATGTTAGTAGTGGAATTATGTTAAGTAATATTTAGTGGTTTGATATTTATTTGTTGTGGTGCTATTTCACTAGTAGTGTCATGTGAACATCGACTACATGATACTTCACTATTTATGGGCCTAGTGAGATGCATTGTGTATTTGGCTACTAATTGCGGGGTTGCTGGAGTGACAGAAACCTAAACCTACGTTAGGAAACCATTACACCAGGGATTGTAGGATCTTAGAGTTTAAGGCAGTGGTTAGATTTATCTTAATTACTTTCTTGTATTTGCGGATGCCTGCAAGGGGTATAATCACAAGTGTGTATTTATCCTAGTAAGGGTAGTGCGCTAGCACAGGTTCACCCCCATAACACTTATCAAACCAATAAAGATTATTTAGCGGCATGAAGTGAAAGCTCTTGACAGAAACTCGCGTGTGTCCTCGAGAACGTTTGGTCATCATAAGTTATATAACTGGCTTGTCCTTTGCTCTAGAAAGGATTGGGCCACTTGCTGCAATTATTATTACTATCTTTTATTTACTCGCACTTTATTTATTTGCATTACTAAATACCCCTGAAAACCCGTTTGCTAGTATTTACAGTGAATCCTTGATCAAAACCACTTGTCAACACCTTCTGCTCTTCGTTGGGTTTGACACTTTTATTTATCGAAAGTACTATGATACACCCCCTATACTTGTGGGTCATCATTGATGCATGTGCTCCCGTGGATCTCTGGGTTCTTGTTGTGTAGTAAGTAGATACGCCTGCGCTGCTACTAGTACTGCTTCTGGTGTTTCTTGCACAAAATCCTCCTCTTCATCCGATGGTTATGCGCTTATACTTCTCGCACGATTCTCCTTCCTTGATCACGTTGTTGTTATTCTATTGTGCTTTGGCTCTCAATGTCTCTCTCTGCTGGAGTCCGATGCGTTGCTGTATTCATCCCAGTATGCTCCACTTGATACACTATTGTTTTCTTGACTTCTCCTGAACTCGTATTTTTCCTCCCGTAACTTCTTTTTATGCTGATGCAGGGCATATTGATACCCCATCAAGACTTCCCTTCTTTTGTTGGCGGGTACCTTGATACGTCCAAAACGTATCTACTTTCCCGAACACTTTTGCTATTGTTTCTCCTCTAATTTGTGTGTTTTGAATACAACTAACACGGACTGACGCTGTTTTCAGCAGAATTGCTCTAGTGTCTCGTTTTTGTGCAGAAATTCAACTTCCAGTAAAAATTCGGGAAAAATCACCAAAAATCATATTTCACCAGAAGACCCACGGAGCCAGAAGACCGGAGGGAGAAGTGGCTCGAGGAGCCATCACAAGGTGGTGGCGCGGCCCAGCCCTGGCCGCGCCACCCCTGTGTGAGGTGGCCCTAGGCCCCCTCTCGACCTCCT
Organism: Dactylis glomerata; assembly: GCA_007115705.1. Classification (NCBI taxonomy): domain Eukaryota; kingdom Viridiplantae; phylum Streptophyta; class Magnoliopsida; order Poales; family Poaceae; genus Dactylis; species Dactylis glomerata. The sequence continues at coordinate 16,034 of QXEO01001069.1, read as the reverse complement.
CTCTCGCGTACATATACCCCCTGACAACTTAAGATCGGGGAGACGGCGTTTTCCCCAGATAGACTTCCGCTGCGCCGCCGCCATCAGAAACCGCGATTCGGAACCAGAAACTCCGTTCTGGCATCCTGCCGGGACGGGGATTCGGAGGAGATCTTCATCACCATCACCATCGACGCTCCTCCATCGACCATCCATGATTCCCCCATCCATGTGTGAGTAATTCCCCCGCTGTAGGTGAGGGGATGGTAGGGATTGGATGAGATTGTTCATGTAATTTGATATGAGATTGATAGGGCAGAGTGCCTAGTATCTTTATTTAGTGCCTATGACATTGTTGCAACTTGTTGTGCTTAATGCTTGTCACTTTGGGCCCGAGTGCCATGATTTCAGATCTGAACATGTTATTATTTCTATGATGATACTTGTTGTTTATGGTCTTACCTACAAGTTGTATACACATATTGTTGTCCGGAACCCGAGGCCCCAAAGTGACAGAAATTGGGATAACCGGAGGGGATGGCTATGATGTGAGGATCACATGTGTTCACCGAGTGCTAATGCTTTGCTCCGGTACTTTATTAAAAGGAGTACCTTAATTACCAGTAGTTTCCCTTGAGGCCCTGCTGCAACAGGCTGGTAGGACAAAAGATGTCGTGCAAGTTTCTCCTTGTGAGCACGTACGACTATATACGGAACACATGCCTATGATTGTTTGTACTAGGATGCTTTATCATTATTTATCTGCAATGCCCGTATCTCATTGATTTTATGAATTATCTTATCCATGCAACACCCGTTATCCATCCCTATGCCTACAGTATTTGTTCCTACTGTTCACAACCGTTACTTCTACTGCTACTATTTTACTACTGCTGTTACTGTTTTCCTACTGTCACTGCTATAAAACTGTTGCTACTGATAAACCACTGCGAGTGAGACTGTTTCCAGGTGCAGGTGAATTGACAACTCATCTGTTAAGGCTTACACATATTCTTTGGCTCCCCTTGTGTCGAATCAATAAATTTGGGTAATACTTCCCTCGAAGACTGTTGCGATCCCCTATACTTGTGGGTCATCAAGACTATTTTCTGTCGCCGTTGCCAGGGAGCATAGCTTTATTTTTAAGTTCACTTGGTATTCATATTGTTCGCTGCAATCCTTTCATCATGGGTAAACCTCGTGATGGAAAAGTTCCTATACTGCCATCCACTACAAGAAGAGGTACGACTCTGAACACCTCTGTTGCTCTTGATTCACCATCTGTTATGAGTAAGTTGCTTACACCACCACATCCACATGCTACTACTTCTGCTGAGATTGAAAGTGCCACTGATAATTTAGATGATGCTTCTACTGTGCTTGATGAGAGAGGTTCACTGGGTTCCTTTTTAGAGGCTACTATTGCTAGAGCTAAGTTGGAAAACACCACTGTTACACCTGTTAGTTCACCTGAGTCTAGGGAATGTCCTAGTGATGATTATGATGATGATGCTTATATTGAGCTTAATGATGATTTTATTGCAGAAGCACGTGCTGCTCGTGATGCAGGTAATATTAAAGAGCTTCTTTCTAAACGTTCTGTTAGATATAATTTGTCTCCTGATCCTAAGTTTGCTGCTTCTCCTATCAATATTAGAGACAAAGATTATGATTTCTCTTTGGATTTATCTTACATATCTATTGTTGAGAAAACTCCCTTTTGTGGTACTAAAGATGAGAGTGCTATGGAGCACATGAATGAGCTTTCTACTTTGAGTAATTTGTTTTCTGATGATATTAAGCTCCGCACTTATTTTGTTGCTAAGATTTTTCCTTTCTCGTTGAAAGATGCTGCTAAAACTTGGTTTAATAGCTTGTCTCCTGGATCCCTTACTAGTCCTATTGCTTTGGTTAATGCTTTCTTTCAGAAATATTTTCCCGCTAGTGCTCAACATGTTGCTGTGCAGAAAATCTTTGATTTTGAACAGGGAAAAGGAGAGAAATTGCCTGAATCTTGGACAAGGTTTTGTTCTTTAATTAGAGCTTTGCCTAAAGAACCATTGCCTAAAAATGAACTCCTTGATATATTTTATAATGGACTAACGGATGAATCTAAGTCATATTTGGATAGTTGTGCTGGTTGTGTTTTCAGGGAAAGAACTCCGGCTGAAGCAGAGGAGTTAATGGCTAAAATAAGCAGAAATCATGATGATTGGATTTTAGTTGAGCCAACACCAGCACCAACTCCTGCGCCATCTACAGAGCCTACGCCGAAGAAGAGAGGGATAATTGAATTAAATGATGAAGTTATGAAGGAAGCTAAGAAATCTCTTAAGGAGAAAGGTATTAAGGCCGAAGATGTGAAGAATTTACCTCCTATTGAAGAATTATGTAAGCCAATCCCTCGCTCATCTACTATTGAGGTACACTCTCTCCAACGCTTTGATGAAAGAGATATTCCTTACACTAAACCTCCTGATCAATGCTTAGATGAGTTTGATAATTTTATTGTTAAGCAAGATAATTTTAATAGAATGGTGCATAATCATCTGTTGGAGAATTATAGAGTTATTAACAAGATGCAGGATATTGTGGAGAGAACCGCCAATGATGTGAAGATACTTGCTAGACATTTTCAAATGATTCAAACACAAATTGATCAGCTTACCAAGGTGCAGCAAGACCTGCTAGTTAATGCCGCAAGAGAGAAGCAAGCATGTGAAATACGCACAAGAAGTGGTGCTGCCACTCAAGACCCATTATATCCTGAAGGACATCCTAAGAGAGTTGAGCAAGATTCTCAACGCACTTCAAGTGATGATATTCTTCCCAAGAAGAAGAAGAAGCATAAAACAACTACAGAATCTTCTGATGCAGGTAAAGATCCTAACAGTGTTTCTATTTCTGATGCTGAAATAGAACCAGGAAATGATAAAGAAGAAGATAAAGAAGAAGCTGAAGAAGAACTGGAAAAGAGTGATAAAAATGTAAAGTACACCAAAGAAGACTTCATTGCCAACAAGCATGGTAAAGAGAGGGAACCTTGGGTACAGAAGCCAATGCCTTTTCCTAGTAAGAAACACAAGTCCAAGGAAGAAGAACACTACAACAGGTTTTGTGAATGGATGAGACCTTTATTTTTGCAAATTCCTTTGACTGATGCTATTAGAATGCCTCCTTATGCAAAATACATGAAAGATATTGTTACTAACAAAAGGAAAATTCCTAGTGAGGAAATTTCCACTTTACTTGCTAATTATTCTTTTGATGGTAAAGTTCCAGAGAAGCTTGGAGATCCAGGTATACCAACTATTCCTTGCTCCATTAAAAACAACTATGTTAGAACTGCCCTATGTGATTTGGGAGCTGGAGTTAGTGTCATGCCTTTTTCTCTTTATAAGAGACTTGATTTAGAAAAATTGGTTTCAACTGATATATCCTTGCAGATGGCTGATAAGTCTACTACTATTCCTATTGGTATATGTGAGAATGTTCCTGTTCAAGTTGCTAACAGCTGTTTAATATTAACTGATTTTGTTGTGTTAGAAATGCCTGAAGATGATAATATGTCTATTATTCTTGGGAGACCTTTTCTAAACACTGCAGGTGCTGTTATTAATTGCAATCAAGGAAAGGTCACTTTTAATGTTAATGACAAAGAATACACTATTTATTTTCCCAAGAAGATTGATAGGAGGAATGCTCTAAATTCAATCAAGCATGTTGAGACCATTAAGTTGGTCAAATTATTTGTTCAGAGCAAAGCCCAAGGAAGAATTCAAATTGTTATGGTTGGGACTATACCTATCAAAGTTGAGGTAACATAAGCATTAAGTGAAGTGCAAAGTTTTGCCTCATATAAGTTAGTTTGGTAACAAGACTTGATCAACCTTGTTAGCAAGTGAATTTATATGAACGAAACTTCGTTTTCACCGCATTACTCCACCTCACTTGTATTTACTTCGTCAAAATTTATTCCTTCAGTTAAGTTGCATGATTAAGAGTATCTCAGAGCTGCTGCATGCTTAGTTTTGATTTGCTTGAAATCTTTTCATCTTCGTTTTTCCTGAGTTTTATCGTTATGCCAATTTTTGAAAAATCTCGAAAATAAGTTTCTTGAAAAATTC
>QXEO01001068.1:696554-983068 GCA_007115705.1 Dactylis glomerata | reverse complement strand
TACACTTTAAGGAAAGCCCGGCCTGATCTGGCCGTGAAAATTCAGCAAACTTGGAGACGGAGGCCCGTCCAAAAAAGAAAGAGTGGCGCCCCAAACCAGTAAAAGCCGATGCGAAGACATCGGCTGGCACAAACATGGTGTTCATACTTCCGTCAGAGTTTGCGCTCTAAGAACCGAAGAACTACCAGTGGCACAGTTTGACTGCGGCCCACGGCCGGTTATCTTTGAAAAGCCACGAGAGAAGGGCTACAAACATCTGAAAGCCCTGTACCTGAGAGGTTATATCAATGGGCAGCCTGTCCGCAAGATGTTGGTTGACACCGGAGCGGCAGTCAATATAATGCCATACTCCATGCTGCGGCGTTTGGGACGCTCCACTGCAGATCTGATCAAAACCAACGTCACGCTAAGCGACTTCAAACGGCCAAGCTTCAGAAACGCAAGGCGTTCTGAACGTGGATCTGACCGTGGGTAGAAAAACCATCCCTACGTCGTTCTTCATTGTTGACAGCAAAAGCACCTACGCTGTCTTGCTGGGAAGGGATTGGATTCACGCTAACTGCTGCATTCCATCCACGATGCACCAATGCCTGATACAGTGGGATGGAGATGAAGTGGAGGTCATTCATGCAGATGATTCGATCGAGATCTCAATAGCTGGCATGAACATTTGGGACGCAGAAGACCAGAGCCGATCTCTGGAGTCAGTCTAGATGGCTGTGAGCGCATTGAAGCTACAAAAAACGGGGTGAGGCTGGTCTTATCCACTGCCTGACAGAGTAGCAAACCCCACGATTGTGCGTGGTAAGGCCGATCCCTGCGATCGGCCACAAAAAATAAAAGCAGTGATCTTACGACAAGCATGTCATGTAGTCGTAGTAGGGAGATTCCCTACCATTGTAGAGCACAATAGGTTGTAAACCTTCCTTGAGTAATGCAATCAAAAGGGGGGCCGATTCCGGCAATCGGCCCAAATTATCTTTGTTATCCTCACCAAACTTTTGGCCTGTGTTCAGCATCGATTTAGCAGGTGACGGAAAGCTGGGGTATGGGTTTACATCCGCTGATGAGCTAGAGGAGATTGACATCGGTCCTGGGGATAAGCCACGACCGACATTTATCAGCAAAATGTTAGATCCGAATCTGCGGGGTCCGATGATAGCTTTGTTGAAAGAATATCCAGATTGCTTTGCCTGGGACTATACGGAGATGCCCGGGTTAGACAGGAGCATCATTGAGCATCGGCTCCCGCTTAAAAAAGGGTTTCGGCCATTCCAGCAGCGAGCACGACAGATGAAGGCCGAAATTTTAGAGGAAGTCAAGAAAGAGATCGAGAAAATGTTGAAAGCTGGGTTCATCAGGCCATGCAGGTATGCTGAGTGGATTTCTAGTATCGTACCTGTAGAGAAAAAGGATGGCCGATGGCGTGTTGCCATAGATTTTCGGGATCTCAATAGAGCCACTCCAAAGGATGAGTATCCGATGCCGGTAGCAGAGACATTGATCAACGCAGCTGCTGGTCATAAGGTCTTGAGCTTTATGGATGGCAATGCCGGTTACAATCAAATTTTTATGGCTCCAGAAGATATACACAAGACTGCGTTCAGAGTCCCAGGTTCGGTGGGGTTGTTCGAATATGTAGTCATGACATTTGGACTGAAGAATGCCGGCGCCACATACCAAAGAGCCATGAATTACATTTTCCATGATCTGATCGGCAAGCTGGTGGAGATTTATATCGATGACGTGGTAGTCAAGTCTGCTTCAGTACAAGGACACTTGGACGATCTGCGACGCGTCCTGGACCGAACCAGAAAATTCGGGCTACGGATGAATCCAAAGAAGTGTGCCTTCGGTGTGACGGCCGGTCAGTTCTTGGGTTTCTTGGTCCATGAACGCGGAATTGAGATCGGCCTGAAAAGTCAGGAGGCAGTGCGAACAATGAAGCCACCTACCACGAAGAAAGAACTGCAGTGTCTCATCGGCAAAATCAACTTCGTCAGAAGGTTCATCTCCAATCTGTCAGGAAGAATAGAGCCGTTCATGGGACTGGTGAAAATTAAATCTGATGAGGAGTTCCGCTGGGGGACAGAACAACAACGAGCCTTCGACGAGATCAAAGAATATCTAACGAAGCCGCCAGTGTTGGTTCCACCGCAGCAGGGTAGGCCGTTCTACATTTACTTGTCGGTGGCTGACACGTCCATCGCCTCGGTGGTGGTGCAAGTTTATGATGGTCTGGAGCGAGTTGTATTTTACATCAGCAGAAGGATGCTGGATGCAGAGACGAGATATCCTGAGATCGAGAAGTTATGCCTCTGCCTATTTTTCACCTGCACCAAGCTGCGACACATCTTGCTGTCAGCAGAGATTATCATCATATGCAAATCAGATGTCATAAAACATATGCTGTCGGCTCCTGTGTTGAAAGGCCGACTCGGCAAATGGATGTTTGCATTATCGGAATTTGATATCCGGTATCAACCTGCCAAAGTGGTTAAGGGACAAGCGTTGGCCGATCTTATTACTGAACGAATCAACACTGATATAGCAGCACTGTATGTACGTGCATGGGCTATGTTTTTCGATGGATCGGCTTGTGATGATGGTTGCGGCATCGGCATTCTACTCGTGTCGCCCCGGGGGGCAACATATTCCTTCTCCATCAGGCTATCTACCCCTTGCACCAACAATGTCGCTGAGTATGAGGCAATACGCAAGGGAATGGAGTTGCTCATTGAAGCCGGAGCAGAAGCAGTGGAACTTTTTGGAGACTCCAAATTGGTGATTTCCCAACTCACGGACGAATACAAGTGTGAGAGCGAGTCACTCTTCCCATTATGGTCGCAATGCCGTGAGCTGATGGCACAGTTCAGGTATCTAAACTTTAACTGGATCCCGCAGTCGCAGAATACCGAGGCAAATGATCTTGCACAGATGGCTTCAGGCTACAAGGACATAGCAGATGGAACTGATGTTCAGGTACAGTTCCTGGAGGCGGACGACTGGAGAGCCGATATCTTCAATTACTTGAAAGATTCGGCTCGGGGGGCACCTAAACGGATAAGGTACAAGGCCATGAAGTATGTGCTTATTGGGGATGACATGTTCTACAGGACTCTGGAAGGGCTATTGCTCAAATGTCTGGGGCCAGCCGAGGCAAATCGGCTCCTACACGAGGTACATGAAGGCGCCTGTGGAACTCACCAATCGGCTCACAAGATGAAATGGTTGATCAGGCGATCAGGGTTTTATTGGCCCACCATGCTTGAGGACTGTTTTAAGTACTATAAAGGGTGTCAAGCATGTCAGAAATTCGGGAAGATTCAGATGGTACCTGCATCAGCGATGAACCCCATCATCAAGCCTTGGCCATTCCGAGGTTGGGGCATGGATATGATTGGCAAGATCAATCCTCCATCAAGCAAAGGCCACATGTGGATTTTGGCCATTACGGATTATTTCACTAAATGGGTGGAAGCCGTCCCTATGAAGTCAGTAAACTCGAAGGATGTTATCAATTTCGTGAAAGAACATGTCATTCATAGATTCGGGATTCCCCAAACTATCACGACCGATGGAGGTTCGGTCTTCATTTCTCACGAGTTTAGAGAGTTCTGCGAGGACACGGGAATTAAGCTGATCCGATCATCTCCATATTATGCTCAAGCAAATGGGCAAGCTGAAGCGTCCAATCAGAGCCTTATCAAGCTGATCAAGAGAAAAATCGACGAGCACCCTAGGCGTTGGCACGAGGTTTTGTCAGAAGCTTTGTGGGCTTATCGCATGTCATGTCATGGAGCGATAAAAACCTCGCCATACCATCTAGTCTATGGACAAGAAGCCGTATTGCCATGGGAGATTACGGCTGGATCGAGACGTGTCACTTTTCAGAACGATCTAACAACTGAAGAATATGCAGCCCTGATGAGTGACAGTGTTGAGGATTTAACTGAACTTAGGCTGTGGTCGCTTGAGAAAATTAAAGAGAACAAAGCCAAGGTAGCTCGTGCATATAATAAGAAGGTGAGACCAAAGGAGTTCCACGTTGGTGATCTGGTATGGGAAGCTGTATTGCCATTGGGAACTAAGGATGCAGCATACGGTAAATGGTCTCCAAATTGGCACGGGCCATACAGGGTCGACCAAGTTTTAAGGGGCAACGCGTACATGCTTGAGGAGCTGGACGGTGTGAAATTCCCAGTGGCTGTCAACGGTCAGCATCTCAAGAAATATTTCCCAAGCATGTGGGATGATGGACAGTGAAATATGGGGGCCGATACATGAAATCGGCCAGTAAAAAAAAGATGATGAACAGTGAAATATGGGGGCCGATACATGAAATCGGCCAAAAAAAAAAAATGCACAGCCATCGACTCTCGAGGTTCAGACTGTTACGAGCAGGTGTCAGGTTACATGAATAAGCTACTGAAGGAATGCCTCGAAGGCACGGAGGGCGTCAGCACGGACACGATCCACCTCGGCGATCTCGGCTACGTCATCATCGTCCTTGCCCGTCACTAGCTGCTTGCTCAGGGCACGTATTTCTGCCAGATCAGTCTTCAGTTGAGCTTTGAGGCCTTCTGCTTCGTCTTGGGAGCGGGCGATGAATGCTTCCTTGTCATGATTGAGCTTTTTAGTCGCCCGGACCTCCTCTTCGAGATCTTCCAATTCCTTTTTTAAGGATGCAAGCTCGGCGGTGCTGACAGAGGTGTCAGTTTTGGCATCCAGAGACGCCTTTTTCTCATTGAGCCGCTGACATTTGGCTGCAATATCGGCCTTCAGTGGGAGTTGGGCGTGGCGTAGATTGATCCTCTCACGAGCCAACTTCACCCTTGACCCGTAGAAAGACAGGGTCACAACTGGCCAAAGCTTCACCTGCAATGCTACCGGGAGTTGGTCCTTGATTTCGTCAAGAACACTCTTCACCTCTTCAGAACCCTCGACCAACCTCTCGATTGGGGAGGACAGCAAGGCTTTGAGACGCTGGAATTGAGGTAGAACAACGCTTGCTCGTGGTTCATCGTTGGCGGCAGAGGGAGCTGGTTCGATGGATTCAGGGTCGAACGTCAGCAAGCCTGAGATATCACAACCCTGGCAGGCAGAAGTGGCGTCAGTATGCGTCAAACAGGGAAGGATGAGTCGAAAGAAGCGAACATACCTCTCCTGAGATCAGGGGGAAAGCCGACGGCGAGACAATCGGCTCGTGTGTTGTTGCTGAGGGCTTGGCTAGATTGGCAACCGTTTCATCTACACCTTCAGGGATTACTAGATTCAGGCTTGCGGAAGACATCGGCACTTCCCCGACTTTCCCACTAGGAGTGTCCTTCGTCTGCATGAAAGGTGCTTAGCCGATGTGAATAGCAATGAATCGGCATAAAAAAGGAGTGGTAAGAGTATGGAGGATAATTACTTTCGAAGCCTCCTGGCTCGAAGAAGAAGTTTGCAGTCCCTTGCGAGCCCTCTTGGGGCTCACAGCTTGCCCCGCCTCGACTGCTGCTCGGGGGGCAACAGGTTCAGGAACAGGCCTTTTCCTGGAAGCCGATGGTGGCACATCTGGCTGGCTCGGTGTGGTGGTTCTCTCAGAGTCTGCTGAGCTCGAATCTCCTCGATTGGATTGTGTTTACTCGCTGGAGGTGTCTTCGATGGAGACCTGTAAGAAAGGGAGAGTTGGTAAGCACGAGCATGTTTACAAAGATAAATGAGATCAACCAAGGCATGAATCAGCGTACGTGCGAGCTTTCTGGAGAAGGGCTCCGGCGCCTCAAAGTTTTCTTGGCCACTATCTTCCTCACCGCCGTTCTTGTCTTAGTTGGAACTCGGGAGGCAGCTGACCCGGAAGTTGCTTGGCTCTTGGAAGCCGATTTTGGTGATATCGGTTGGTTCTGCATCACGACCTGTTTCAAAGGTGGCGAGTTTTTGCAGAAAAGGACCACAGGAGCTGGTGGGAGGAATTCGAAGGGGGAGCCATCCTCGTCGGTGGGTTCTGGACCATCTTGTTGCTGCAAGGAGACAGAGCAGGATATTAAAAGCATCGTCGTGAGCTGCATCAAGAGAATTTACCAGTAGCAGTACCTGCTCTACGGGGATGTCATATTCAGCATCGAGCTGTTCCAGCAATGGTCCCAGAGCTCTTCTGAAGGCATGAGTCTTCCACATCGACCACCAGTTCTCAAAACCATCGGTTGATGAAGCAAAGGTGAGGTTGTTAGGAATTGGGATGATCAGAGCATCGAAGAAAGAATAACACCTCTGACTGGTGAGAGAATCGGGCAGGTCAGCTCTGCTCTCTGTGAGGTGGTGGAGAAAGAAATGAGGAGGTACTTGCCCAAGGCCAAATTGCCGAGCTGCTACGACCGGCTGGTAGAACTCGTATCCAGGCTTGATTATTCTGTTGGATGTGCTCATGCCAACTGGGAGGAAGCAGGGACGGATCACGGTGGAGAATAGCTGCCGAGTGCTAGTGTCATCGGCAAAGTTGTCCAGCCTGAAGGAGATTGGATTTTCAAAATTTTCCGATTCCTCCGTGTAAGGAAAGAAGATAGGATTGTCCAGGCCTTGGAAGAAAATGCTGAACCACTTGGATGCTTCATGAGGGATCATTTTACTACCTGGCAGGCTATACAGAGCTTGGCCGTAGCTGGTGCATCGGATCTGCTTCCTTTTGGCATCTGGAAAGGTGCAACTTGCCAAAAGGGGGAAGTTTGGGATATGGTTTTGAAAGTACAGCTGAGCCCATAGTTGAATAAACCACCAAGGACCTCCTGTTTTGACTGCTATGTGGGAGGATAGTTTGACAGACATCAACTGGAGATATCGATAGACTTCTCTAAGGAACAGTTTGTCGATGCCAAGTTGAGTGCCTCTGGCAAGTTCGTAGGCCAAGGGAAGATAATTCTTGGTTGGAGCAAGGGAAGGGCCACAGAATATGAAGTGTTCTAGCCAGAAATTGAGGAAGGCCGTGTGTTCTTTCTCTGTGACAGGGCCCTTAGTTTTCATGTGGCTTCGAAGATAAGCACCCCAGTTCGTGCAATCTGTTTTGGAAGAAAGCTTGAAGGGGACTTTTGGCAGCATAAAAGCAGAGGGGCTGAGTGATGTGACGTCTAGACCAGTAATCATCACCACGTCTAACAGAGTTGGTGTCATGGGGCCATGGCCGAACATGAAGCAATTCAGAGCATCAGACCAGAAATAGCCGATGGTTTTTAGAAGATTTTCATGTTTCTCAAGGGGAGACAATGACAAAGTCAAGGCATCGGCTATTCCCGTGGTTTCCCATTGGGATTGGTAAGTTTTGGCTACCCTACTGTACCAAGAAACCCAATATTCGGGAGGATTAGGCCAGGCTCGTAAGCAGTCGGCCCAAGAATCCAAATCTAAGTTTTGGCTTACGAAGGGGATTCTGTTTGCCTCGCAAGAGATCAGATGGGCAGGACTAGATTCTGTACGGGGGCCAAGGCAGAGAGAATTTGGGAGAGAAGGATGCGGCAGCAGAATGTCTGAAACCTAAAATTTCAATGATGGGATAAAGCATTAATTCAGGTGTTTGCTATTAATTCTAGCACCGTGCTCGGATTGCGAGGAACAGTTAAGGATTACCTTCAGACCGGAGACCGCTGTGTTGGCGCTGGACGATTCCGCCATCTAATTTGCCGGCGGAGATGGATCTATGCGGTGGGGAATCTAGGGTTCGTGTCGCCGTGAGCCCGATTTGTTCAATGAGGCAATTGGAGATCTGAGTTAGCCTTTTTTGAAGATGGTTGCAGGTTACCGTTGAAATTGGAAAGTGACCGCTCAGACTTGTCTAAATAAGCGACCGAGTTTGACCTTGCCAACGTTTGTGGGAAAAGCCGATGTGTTGCCATCGGCTCTTTGGGCTTTGACTTGGTTGATCATATCAAGCGTGGTATGGTGAAAGCCGATTCGTTACTCTCGGCTTTTGGAACGTTGACCTATTTGACTATCGGCAAAATCAAATTGGGAAAAGCAAGCTTTGTTGATTCCAAAGACGGTTGTTTACAATGAAGCCGATTGCTTACAAAATGGAGATCTACTACTAGTACTACTACTAGTTCCTAATCTAGAAGGCGGCGTCGTCGTCGTCGCTGTTGCCATTGCCGCCGCCGTCTTCGCTGTCATCGGCGCTGCTGCCGGCGTAGTCCTCACCGCTGCTGCTGAAGTTGTCAGCGGGGGCCTCCTCGTCCTCGTCGTTGTCGTCGGTGTCTTCGCTGGACCCGGCGCGGAAGCGCTTCAACGGCGGGTATTCGTCGGAGGAGGTGTCCTCCTCTGCTTCTTCCTCCTTATCGGAAGAGCCGATGTCCTCGCCCCAGGACACGGCGTCGTCGGCGCTCTCCGCCTCCAGTTCCCCGTCGACGAGGAGTTGGAAGTCCTCCTCGCCGTCGGTCAGGGACTCGTCGTCCTCTGACTGGGCGGCGAAGTCCCAGTCTCTCTCGTCCCACCATTGTGGGGCGAGAGCTTCGTACGCCGCCATTGGCGGGTGCTCCGGCGTCGGCTCCCGGTTGACGGAGTCGGAGGATTGGAAGGAAAGGCCGGATGTGTTGGAGGAAGAAGAGGAGGCCATCGCGGAGGAAGAGGGTTTTTTGGCTATTGGAGAAGAATGAGGATGCAAATGGTTCGGATAGATTTAAATGAGGGGAATAGTGGAAGATGGTTTAATGCCATAGCGGTTTTCGAGAATGTGGTGCCAGAGTTGTCAAATCGTGTACTGCGGAGAAGTTGAGAAGGCGGGGCATCATGATGAGGAGGCGATATGATGGTTCTGCTCTGCAACGCGTGACCCGATGAAGAAAAAACAGAGTGGTTTTGGAATTATTATTGCCAAAACCAGGGGGGCATGTGTTATCGCCACATTTTGGCCAAATGAGGAGATGGGCCGTAATCAAGATGGGCTTGGAGGCTGGATCGGCCTTGCGCGTGGATTTGGGCTAATTGCCCGTGTACCTGTATACTATGATAGAGTACGTTTCGGTTTAAACAAGAGATAGAGTTGTTAGGTTTATTCCAAAGATAGAAAGTCTCCGGACTATAAATATGTACCTAGGGTTATTGAGAAAGGAGGTCGACTACGTTCACAACAAACACAATCTCGGCGCATCGCCACCCCTTGTTTCGAGGGTTTCTTTCAGGTAAGCGTCGTGCTGCCTAGATCGCATCTCGCGATCTAGGCAGCATCTGCTTATGTGTTATTTGGTGTTGCTCGTACTGAAGCCTTGTTGATGGCGAGTAATACTATTATCATAGATCTGTTTGGGCTAGCATCGGTGCTTTCGGTTATGTTTGCTTAGTCATGCTGCCCCTAGAGATCTCGCTGCCTTTGCACCTATTTTGGGTGTAAGGGCAGCATCTTGCTTGATCTTTATTCAGTTGATTCAATCTGTCATAGTTGTTCCTTGTTCTCCAAGGATTAGTTTGATATCCGCATGGTTAGGCCTCACAAACGGGTTGAACGATCCAGTAGTACGTAAGGATTTGGTTTGCCAATTCGAGAGGAGTTGTTCCGGGAATTGACTCTACGTTGGTTTTTTGGCCTCCTCTAGGGTTAGTTTTCTGTTATCTTTCGTATCTACCAGGCTCAATTACGTGTGGGATGTTCCAATTATGTGGTGAAAGCGTTAAACTGTCGTAGATCGATTTGACTTGTATTGATAAAGCAAAACCCCATGTTATCGTAGATCCAATGCAGATCCATGGGACAATCGGCTACATGAGCCGATTCACAGGGAAACCTGAGAGCCGATCGAGGCTCGTATTTAATGTTTACGTGTCTGCCATGCAGGAAACTAATCGAAGCAATCCATCACCTTCCTGATCAGGTATAGGTCAGGTGGCACGCCCTTGCATCAGCCAGGACATGTGCCGGAGTTTTGCGGGCCGTTGCCCGAGGGACCAGGGCCCACCAGCAGTTCTGGGAGCCTCCCGGCTCTTCGTGTTGCTCGTCGCTGCTCGCCGGTGGGTTTTGACAGGCAACAGCGATTGGAGAACAACAGGGGTTGGGGGATGAAGAGTCAGCGATCGTTGGCACAGGGGGAGGCACGATTATATTAGAGGACTGTCGGTGATGCCCTTGCTGTTGTCAGGGATGGCCAGGTCCATGGTGGTCGGTTCTAGAAAGGAGGGTGGTGGCCGGAGGAGGAGGTGGGGTGTCCATCGGCGAGAGCGGGCAACTAAATTCTGGCTAGAGACAAAGGAAGGACGCAATCTATTTTTTATTTAATTTTAAATTGTGTTAATTTTTCCTAATATGGCTGACAAGTGGGACTCTGCCCACCTCATCAATTTGGCCCTGACAAAGTGGGTCCCCCTGTCAAAATCGCTGACAAATTGTGCTCAAATTTATTTTTGTGCACATTGCAAAAAAAGACCAAAATATCGTGAGATTTTGTGACTCAAACATATAATCGTGGTTTCCAAAAGTTTCAGCATAAATGGTGACGAAGGAATGACCCATCGGGTCCTCGACTTTGGCCTATCTAGTCTCAAGCCCAGGTGCAAGCACATCATAGGGACGATCAAGGCCCACGAGCACAATCGACTGGCGTGGCCCAGGAGCCAAGACTTCGCGTACACTGCAAGGACTCGAAGGAGTAGACTTAATCGAACTTGAACACGTTTAGGGTTCACTTACCGCCTCTATCTGTAATAGGTTTGGAGAACAATCCCGAGACCCAACCTTCGCATATGAAAGGTTGGGAGGGAGATTTAGCCGTCTCACTAGATACTTTTTCACCACACCCAAGCGCTCGAAACCTTGAGAGATTACCACCTTCGGCTAGATCCAGTCTACGCCATCGTTGTAAACACCACCGTTGTAACACCAAATAATAAAGTCAGACAAGCATGACGTAGGTCGTTACCCGCCAAGGGGACCGAACCTAGGTAAACTCCTATGTACCCTCGTCTTAGTCTGATCGCTGACGAGTTTGCTAGATCCCAAAGTCGCACCATGAATCAAAAGCCCTTAAGCATGGACATTGCCGGGGATAAACCTCGTCAAATGGTGTGTTTTTATGCTAACAACCTTGGGGGAGGAGGATCTCTTGTTTATTTTTCACTATGTTCTTGAAGGCCTCGTTTTGTAATTTCATGAGGAACCCTAGATAAGGATCACAAATAACTGAGACGAGCGTGGTTTCATGGACGAGTGGTTAGTCAGGGTCTCACAAAATGATGAGGATTAGAAGGAAAAAATGTAGATCTCTCCATTCTGGACACATAGAGGGAAGTTATTCGTTGTCTGACTTTTTTACCCCCTCTGACCCATATTACTTGTAGCTAATATGAATGTATCTAGTTAAATTTAGTTTCTAGATACATCAATATTAGTGACAAGCAATATGGGTCAAAGGGAGTAGTAAAACTTAATCAAAAGTACGGTTTTATAAGTGTTTAGTTTAGAAAAAGAATAGAATATTTTATGTATTAATGTTGTATATGGATAAACTTAGATACGAAAAAACATGAAAAATTAGCAAACCCTTTTTTCGAAAAAATCCCATGCGCTCATAGGCCGCTCGTTGCACGCAAATTGTTGCCTTCCACCCTAAAAACTCACTCTTCCGGTTCCCGACAATGACCGTCGGTCCTGCTCCTCCTTGTTCCCTCCATGAGTGGGTATAGAAAGGCTACAAAGCTCATATGCCATGGATGGACACTAGAGGAGCTTCAATCTAAGAGTCTCCATCGTGCTGAGCCTAGGGCAGATTGTGGATTGAGGCTTTGATGAGCCAGTTTCCCAGCAAGTGAGCTCAAGTCAACAAAATCAGGGTCGCCAGAGATGATGTCACACTAGTATACATTTGTGATTTTTTATACTACACAAGATGTTGTAAACTCATGCATGTTTTGTTGTGAACAGATGAGCGAGATGTAGCGATGATTTTGTGCATCTATTGCAAATGTCACTTCAACGTTGGAAATGTCTATGTGGTGCCTCAAACTTCTACTCCCATGTTGCATACGTGTGTTCACTTTTTATTGGGGACTTGTTGTGGCGGAAGGTGATTTGTTTTGGCTGGTGAGGATTTTAATGCACACTCATATCTAACTATTGCATTGGTGTTTGCAAAATGTTGTGACACTTTTCATGTTGTTTTAACCAACTACAAGATGAAATGCTGCAACGATGCAATGGTACAAGATGTTTGCTACAGGGTGAAAGGTATGCAACAAGAATCGGACACACAGATGTTGAGTTTTATGATTATCCAATGCAGGATGGGGCTGATTTTCTGCTCATGTCTAGACAACACTCAATACTAAACTTTGCTTTAAGACGCAGTTTAGCAAATATTGAAGCAAATATTGAGGTTTCCCAATCATGGTGCATTACGGCAATTGACAATGAGATCATGCCATGACATGGTGGACATACCCAAATATAGTATTGCAACATAATCGTGTCATAATGTTCATGTTGCAATATGAAGAAAGCATTGTAACTTAATACTTAGACCGTGAGGTTATATTTAATCACTACTTCCGGAGGAAGCTCTGATTGCATCAACCGTCACACCATGATAGTGTGACTGAAAAGGTGTCTTTTGGGTTCTCCAATGGAGTATGTTTAGGCGTATGAACCAAGAGTGGGATTTGTTCATTCGCATGACGGATATAGTACTCTAGGCCCACTCAGTGAGATTATATCCAAAGCTGTGCAGCATGTGACTAAGTCACGGGGATCGAATACCACAATACGAGTTAAACAACATTAGTCGATAATAAGATTGAACAAGGTATAGAGATACCGACGATCAAATATTGGACTACGCTAGTATCAGTAAAACAAAGGGAAAGGTACATCAACGTTTACGGTTCGACGACTAAAAGAACTTCGTAGAATGCACAGGGGTCATCACGGATCTCCAAATCTGATTGATGATCATTTACAAGAGAGAGTTCTCGGTAATGTATGTAGTGTTCTCAAACCGTTGGGTAACACACTTAAGGTTCCATGATGCTTGAGACGGTATTGGTAATATTCGGAAATATTGTGTGTTGATATATGAGAGAGAGAATTGTTCCGATAAACTCCAAAATAGTTTTAGCAGAGTCCGAAAGTGTTTCGATGGAGTCCGAAAGTGTTTCGGACTATCGGGGAATTAATTATGAGCAGTGTTGGAAAAGTCAACGCCTAGGCAACGCTTAGGCACGCTTAGGCACAAGGTGATGGAGAAACGCCTCGCCTAGGGCATAAGCGGAAATCTAGATAGTTCAATTAAGAAAAAGGCTTCCCCAACAAGAATTTATGTCATATTGCACTAACGAGCCAGATGTGCCACATTCTAATGATAGTTGTTCATAGTTTACTCATCTAGACGCTCTAAACTAATGCGTATTCACTATAATAGCCCATATGAACGCTTAATGGAACAAAGATTGTAACCTCCTATGCCACGCCTAGGACACTTAAGCACTACCTAGGCACTAGGCGAATGCCAACCACCACGCTTACGCCCAACGCTTTTTCCAACCTTGATTATGAGTTGATTGATATTAATTAAATGAATTAATATTGATTAAATAATTAAAAAGAAGCCCACCTTATTGGGCCCCTCCCGGAGGGAAGCCCAATAGGGCCATATGCACCCCCTTATTGGATAAGGGAAAGGGGGCGCCTCGGCCCTTGGACCCTTGGGCCCTAGCTGGTGGGCTAGGGTTAGGGTTGGGGGCGGTGGGGGCCAGCTAGCCCACCCTAGCCGCAGCATCTCCTCCTTGGCTGCTGCCCTTGGCTGCCTTGGTGGAGGTGTTGGTGCTCCCCCCACTATATAAAAGGAGCCCCAGGAGGAGGGAGAGACACACAACAATAGGCCACATGCCTTCTCTCCCTCTCCCTGGTGCGCCGCCCTCTCCACCTCCACCTCTCTCTCTCTCTCTCTCTCTCTCTCTCTCGCGTGGCCTCCCGAAGGGCTACGTACGTAGGATTGAGATCACACCACCGCTGCACGCCATCGTCTTATGGAGTTTCCGGAATCTGTCCGAGCCGTCTACTTCTGCAATCTCGGCTGGATGAGAGATTCTGGGGGTCATCATGATCACCGTACGTGTGCGAGTACGTGGAGGTGCTGCACGTGTGGCACCGGAGTCGTTGCAGCAAGTTCTACAATGACCTTGAGGTCGGCTACGTTGGCTTCATTGACATCACTTGTGCGGGAGCGTTCATCCCGCATTCGGTCTTCAAGGGTATGTCACCGAACTACTATTTAGGGCCTCTTTGATTCTTAGGATAGGAAAATCAAAGGAATGGAAGAGGGATAGGAATAGGAAAGGATGGCATGTGCAATACTTTCCTCGTTCCTTGTGCATAGGATTTGAAGAATGAGCTCTAAGTGAATTTTTCCAATCTGTGCGGTTTGCCTTCAAAGTGAGGTCTGAAGGAAATTTTCCTCTACTTTTCCTTTCCACCATTTCTATGAATCAAAGGAGTGAATAGTGTCATCTTTGGAAAATTTCCTATTCCTAAACGTTTCCTGCATGTTTCCATCAAAACAAAGGACCCTTTACTGTTACAGCATTACTAATAGATCCTTGGACAATTCGGGGTTGTGTAGAAATTTTTTTTTTGTTATTTGCATCAAACCCCAACATCATCACCACCGCTGGCTACGGTTTGTGCCCACCTCCTTGAGGTGGTTTCTTCTTAGCATTCTTCCATTTGTTCCTTGTCATTTGAATCCCAAAGCGCAGAAAGTACAATAATTGCCATCAATGGAAGAACCGGTGGCGAAGCCGAGGCCACAATGCCAAACGCCCCGCTGCTGTGGAGGACGCTTGTATGAACACGCGCCTTGTAGTAGAGGATGATTGACCAAAGGCCGGCCCCGCTGTTCTCCAAAAGATCGCTGAAGAAGTTCCCTGGACATTGGCCACAGGGGCGCCAGTAGCAGCCGCTTGCAATGCTCCAGACATCTGCCCGAACAAGGACCTGTTGCATGTGAAGAAGATGGTGTACCCAGAGCCGAGTTACGAGCTCCACCAGAGGCAAGGAGACACGAGCCGCACAGATATGTTCAAGGACGTCAGCGTGTACAACACCCCCGCCTCCAACTTTCGTAGCGAGGAGTTCAACGGCGTGTAGGCGGTGCACATGCTAGAGCAGTGGCTGATCAAAAACCACGGCTACCAGCCACAGTACGTGGTGATAGAGCTGAACAAGAAGGACTTCTGGTGCATGTTCAGTGTGGCGATGATGGTCCTCCCTGTAGCTTCAAACCACTGTCAACGCCAACGAAACCACTGAGAAAAACAACTCTCATCGTGCATAGGGGTTAATTACTTGGTATTCAATAGTTAGGGGTTTAAGTGCCCCAAATCAAACTTAGGGGGGGGGGGGGTGTCCGTCCAAAACATGATTTTTTTGGGGGTGATCTAGACTTCTTTCCTTAGCAAATCTTGAGTTTTTTTATTCACAACAAGAAGGAGAAATAAGTATGCTTTGGTAATCAGGTACAATGTGCCGCTTTGGTTTGCATGTGGACATTAAGGTTAAGCTTTTAAAAGCCCAAATTATCCAAGGCATGTGTACCTCGAGGGCAATTTAGTCTTTCTCCGTTACTGAAAAAAGTGAGCTTGGATCTTAGGAGGATTGAAGAGCTCTAGAGAAGGTTTCGAAAGGATGGTCGGCCACTAGAAAGCCACAATTCAGCTAGAAGTGGCTCTCCATACATCCCAGTAATACCCGGTCCACTTATCCAAGGCGGTTCCATTTGCAGTATTCACCCGAAGAAACGCGCTATATAAAATTCATGATCCTCACCTAGGGTTCCTCATGAAATTCACCTATTTTAGGATTACAATGGTGTTTACAAAATGATGTGCACTGTTTGTATGGTTTTAACGAGCTATAGAATATATGTTGCAATGATGCTAAAAACATTGATACGTGGGTGGGAGGTATGCAGACGATTCGTATCTTGAGTTTTATGAGAATGAGATTTTGACATTGCGGGAGGATGGATATATTTTGCTCATATCGTCTGACGACGCATCGGCATCACTACCCTCTTTTAAGGTGGAGTTTGCATTTTTTTTGAGCTTTTTAAATCACGCACCAAGAACAAGAAATCAGTATGCATGTCTTTTTTTTGACAATGCATGTCTTTTGGTTTACAGGTGGCCTTGGAAAAGCCCAAATTTTACAGGGCATGTGTACCTCCAAGGCCCATTTAACTTTCCATTCAGCCCGGCAATACCCAGCCCACTTATCCAAGGCAGATCCTTCTGTACCGACGCGAAGAAACGCGCTATATAAAATCCCTGATCCTCACCTAGGGTTCCTCTTCTCCCTCCACAACCGCCGCCGCGAACCCTCAGCGCCGTCGCCCTCCAAGCCTCCGCCGCCGCCCTCCAAGCCTCCGCCGCCGCAGCTCCCCAGCCTCACCTCCGCCGTCGACATGGGTAAACCTCCAATCTCTGACCTCAACCTTCTTCACCGTCATACCTTACTCGTGTCCTGACCGGAGTATGCTGCTGCTCGTGCGTTTGTGGCGCGCAGGCAAGGTTCACGGATCGCTGGCTCGTGCCGGGAAGGTGCGCGGGCAGACCCCCAAGGTGGCGAAGCAGGACAAGAAGAAGCAGCCCCGCGGCCGCGCCCACAAGAGGATCCAGTACAACCGCCGCTTCGTCACCGCCGTCGTCGGCTTCGGCAAGAAGCGCGGCCCCAACTCCTCCGAGAAGTAGGCGCGTAATGTGTGTTCAAGAAGCCTCTTTCATTGCAGTAGTTTCCTCTCGTGTTGTTATGCAAGAAGATGAAGAAAAACCTTACTTACTATCTTGCTAGTATGAGTTACTCTGTTTGTGCTCCTGTGGGAGATGAGATCGAACTCGTTTGTTAAGGATGCCTGCTTCATTTTAGTTGGGAATTTGAGATATGGTGATATGAGTTGATTACTTGATTTTGCTTATGCCTGATTGTCCCTGTTGTGCAATATGCTAAATTGTGCAATTGTTTGTTTCATGTAATAGCGTTGATCATTCATTAGTTAACACCCATTTTTATTGTAGTAATGGTTCGTTGCCTTATCAACCATGCCAAGTGCATGTGCTTTGTGTAATGCTTTGCTCAACCTGTTGAAGTAGTGGAGTAGCAGTGACATAGAATTGCAGTATCCTTGACCGAATCCTTGTTTGAGAAACTAAAAACTGACTGCCAGTTTAGCAATGTTAAGCAGAAATGAGTCTTTCTAGTGTGTGAATAGGGAAGTTCAGTGTTGTTTGTCTCTGTAGTGGTGAAGCATTGCCTGCTTTGATAGAAAATTATAAGGCAGGTATCCGGTGGAAGTTGTGACATCAAATCACGAAGGTCACACTTGATCAACATGCTTAGGTAGGATTATGGTTAAGTGAAGTGCATGATACAGATAACAAATTCTTAGAATTACTGCTGGATGTGAAATGAGTTGTTTGAATGTCTCTGAATCTTGGATGTAATTTTGGTCGAAAAACTGATCCAATGTCCACTGGTTTGTTTGCCGTAGCTACACAAGTTCTGTTGAGATATCTAGAGCTTATTAACGGTCTCATGCTTGTGTGTTCTGGAGGGTGGAAGGTCATATTTGTTTTGTTCACTCTGGAACGACATAATCTTTTACTAGTTAGGGCAGCAAGTTATTCTCTTCTGGTTCTTTCAACTCTGATATCCGGAAGCCATGTAAATAGTTGATGTAGTGACCTGAGGCAAAGTTGGGCGTTTTTACCGAGAGCAAGCTTGAACCTGGCTATTGCATCAAACTATTGACTCATCATTGATTCATTGATAGTGAGGAATGATTTTTGGAGTCCTTTTTTCTGAATCTTGGGATTCCTGTCAATGATTAATCTGGTTATGTATCCATAGATAGATGACTCAGGGTGCTTGTTGAATGTTGATCATCTTTCCGTGGTGGTGTGTGTTCATCTGTATCTCTGTTGTCAGCTTAAATGCACAGGGCCGATGTTGTAGGTTCAAATCCTAGAGAGTGCGTGATTCCACATTGTATGATACGATAACTGAGTTTTATAATTACCCCTGAACCTAAAATGAGTTGGTGAATGTCACCGAATCTTGGTGGATTTCTTGTACTTAAACTAATAAAGTGCATTTAGCTACTATAACCTAGGGCTTATTGGCTACCTCATATACGTTCTGTGGCTGGCTATTCATGAACCCTTTTTTGGTGTAGCTGCGCATGGTCTGCCAAGGTACCTAGAGCTTATTGACGGTCTTGTATTTATTCTCTGTTCACCTCAGTTGTGGCAATGCATTGCAGCTCTTGCCGTGCTAACGCAGAGAATCGATGTCACTTGTCGGTCAAAATTTGGTAACTAGTCATGGATACACATGAATGTTGCTGCATCTCAGTTTCTCCCCAGCTTATATTGCTGGTAATTTAGCCAAATACTGTGCTCAGTACAAACTCCTGTTTCATAGTAGTAGGATATTATTATCTGGAAATCTGGTTTCCAAACTCTTTGGGCTAGTCTGCCATCACAGCAAGAGATTCACGCACATATTTGTTCTGAGAACAAACAAAGGTTCATCTTTTCTGTTCGATTGAAAGAAAAGGTTATATATGCTTTGTTCATGTGAATCTCCGGCCGGCCTCCGTGGTGGTTGCGCGACAGGGAGGCACGGGCAGAGCACAGAGCGCGGTGGCCGGTGGTCTAGCAAGCTCCTGCTGCCGCCCTGGATGCGTGACAACATCAGTCCAGGATTCCTTGCACGGGCGGCGATAGCCTTGTTCCCCTGCCTTAGCTCTAGTCTCTAGAGTGAGCTTGCTTGCTTCTTCTCCTACGCACAGTACCACTTCTAGTTGGCAAATCACGTCGCGTTGAAGATCGGTGCTGCTCAGCTTGACCGACCAGGATCACCCACGCAGCGCTGCTTCTGCTCTAGCAACGCCATGCCTTGTGGGGGTGGGGGTGGGGGTGGCCGGGCTGGGCAACCAGCGGTAGCAGATCATCAGCTACGCCCTCGAATATTTGTTCATTATCTTTACGAAATTGGAGGGTTTATCAAGAAGAAAATAATAGTAGAGGAAAGAACATGAAGGTGACCCAAAAAGAGGAGACCGCACAAGCTGAGCTTGCTGGTTACTGCTACACATTTTTTTATGGCTGGCTGATGTGTATTTTTTTTTAGAATAAAGGCTCACAGAGCCCGACTATAAATTAACAAAGCCATTAGCCTGCCAAAAGTATTACAAATCAATGTCATCGCTGGGTTACCAGCTTACAGAGAGAGCTCAAACATGAAAAACAACATTCAAAGACTACAACAAGCAAAAGCTAGAGAGAGGTTGTCCGGGGCTTGATGTCTTCCTCCTCCGCGTAACATAAGAGCATATGACGTCGCCGGATCCGGCCCAAACGATCACCAAAGTCCTCACAACAACTGTTTTCAAGCGAAATCTTCAGCAATGCGGCGAATGCTTCCGTGTATTTTCCTTTCACAAAAATGGTAAGCACCATATTTTTCTTGCGAATAAGTCTACCGATGGTATTGACCAAATATTTTTGCAAGATAGAAAGTCGTAGAGTGCGTGTTAATTTGGTTTGCTACCTTAGCCACATAGCGGAAAACTTGGCATGCCCACGGAAAAAGGGCATTGGTTCGCGAGATTTCCAGACGGCATGAATAGGAAAAACATAGGAATGCCACATTACGTCAAATGCTATTTCACCGATTCCATAGTTGTACTAAATCAGCGATAATTGATATTTTATAGTTGTACTAAATCAACGATAATTGATATGGAGGGAGGGAGCACGTGATTTCAAAATAAAAAAATTCCTAAAGTATTGTTTCTATGAAATACTAGATGTCATAGCGTAGAACAATAGAGGGAGAAGAATCGGTGTAATATGTTAGACTTGGAGTAGACGATAAGAAACAAATCCTATCTCTATCTTGAGCTGACGTATACTCTACGTAGAAACAAAGCAAATGTTTCATGGGATAGGACTAAGGAAAAAATTCCTACGAAGTTGCATATAAAGTAGACCATAGGAAAACTCATATATATGGTTACAATTCATACAAACACAACAAGCTTCTGTAGGAAGTGAAAACAAAATGACAAACAAGCCCTAAAAATTGCTTTGCTTGAGGGTGGCTGCATATCGGACCCCAAAGCAGAGCATTATTGCGATGCATGGTGTCGGTTGGTCAGCCTAGATGCTCGTGCGATCCGACATTCTGACAGGTCTATTTGCTTCGGAACAACGTCAATCGATCAATTAGAAGAAGATCTCGCAGCCCCGGCCTCGGTCGGGACGACGACGTTCGTACTATAGTCGCTCTCTGTGAGCGAGCCATGGCGTCCATGGCGCCGCCTGATCCGGGCCTCCGGCCTCCCCTCCGGCTCCGGTCCGCGCGCCGCCTCCGTTCGACCGAGGCCTTCCGCCCTGACACCGTTCTGCCACCGCATGAGAGATCAGGAGGAAACGAATTAGTTAAGCTGAACTTTGAGGTTGATGCGGTATCTGTTAAGGAAGCTAGCGTCCGGTGATCTCCTCCTTTTCAGGTACCTAGATTAGGCTGTAGTGTAGCTAGCCCCAAGACGCTCCACGGCAGGCAGGCCTCTGTTCATGGCAGCCTCATCGGTTTGACCTTTGCGCGAAGGCGCGCGTGCTTCCCAGCTTCGCTTTCCTTTATACCCGGCCGGCCGGCCGGACAAGGGATCAAGTTAAGTTAGGGCAACTCCTGTCTGAATCGGTGCACCTGTGATCAAAGGCTGGTTACAATGCAAAGTATCATAGTGTAGTATCATGCAAATGATACTAGTCTATGACATTATGTTTTTTTTTTAAAGGATCGCCAAGAACGAGCGCTACAACAGCATATATGACCAAAGATGGGAGTTTCAAGGTGAATTGGTTGCGCTAGAGCCTGGTCCACCGACAACATTTGGGGATTTTCTTGCAATGCAACATGAAATTCGAGACCATGTATCCCACAACCAACTCCAAACATATTTGGTTGTCCATATGTGAGGGCATGTGGGAGCAACTAGTCTTATCTATGTGCCAATGAATTTATGTGTTTCATGAACTACGAATTTGCTTGAAATAAACTATTTGTGCCAACCTCCTACAAATTTATTTGTGTTTTATGACTTAGAAACTAACTATTTGTGCCAATGAATTTGTGTTTACCAAAAATATCCAAAAAATAGGGCAAACTACCCAACCACAGACCAAAATGCGATACACCATTGGGGGTACTGCCACCCACAAACAGACCGCGGTCGTGTCCACCGGCCAGCGCAAACGGATCATTTTGAACCAAAATGCGCTGGCATGTTGGATCCCTTAAAAAGTTCAGAACAACAGATGTTCTACATTTCAAGTTTCAAAAATTGATGAAGTTTGAACAAAATGATTCACTATTAATGTATTGTAGGGTGTGTTTGGTTTCTTTTTTAATGGGGATAGGCTAGAAGGGCCTAGAAACCACATTATCCAAAGGGTGTACAAACTTTTACACTAGGGACCTCAAGTAAAAGGAAATTACAACCAAGTCAATAGACATTGCAAACACGACCTCTAAAAGAAATTACAAACCCCATCTTGCGCTGCCAGAAGTTGGTTAGCCAAAGTATTTGCGATGATTTCTCAAAACAAGTTTTTGCCCCGATTTATCTTTTCAATGAAGGTACATGACCAAACGATACATGGTGTTGAGAAATCCCTCAAAAAAATTAGCCGAAGTATTTGCAGATAATTTTTCTTGCCACAAGTTGGCAACATAAGTGAATAAGGGTGGACAAAGGAGCACAGCCAGAAACCATGTGACAATCCAAACATATTTGAAAGAGCATGTACCCCAATATGTGGTTTTGGTAATTAATGACAATCCCTACGGACTAATGATTGCATTGAGTTATACTTGTAGGACATATCCATAGACAATGTTTGAGCCATATGTTGGCTTCAAGGTTGTAATTTGAAGAATGAAGTCGTGTTTGATCAACACATCTAGAAGACTATGAAGTGCAAGTTCAATATGATCCATCTCGGAAGATATCATTTGATTGAAGCTTGCAATGGATTAATGAAGATTGAGCTAAGCAAGGCTCTCCCATATTGGTGTATGGGGGAGTATTTTGAGATGTCTTTATGAAGCTCGTGCAAGCAATCATGATCAAGAAAGGTGTTCAGTCTTGAGGGTGTCAAGACCGTCATCATCTAGCTCAAGTGGATTGCACAAGGTAAAGGTTTGTTCTTGATAGGTTTTCCCCTCTACCGGTCTCGTATGTTAGTTTGGAGACCGGGTTATAGGATTGGTAGCCGTACTATCAAGAGGGGCTCTCGAGTGAGTAACTTAATCGTATCGTTCGGAGAGAGCTCAAACCTTTGCATACTTGGCATTATCTTTCTTGGTTCTTATTTGGATTTTATCTATGTGAGGTTCTAGAGCTTGTGGTTATTTCCATGACAAGCTCTAGCTCATCAAAAACGGATTTCGTATGGAACTCTAATTGCGTTTTTGGTGTTTGGAGGTTTTACCGTTCATCTTTATAGCTAAGTCAAACCTTTTATCATTTGGTTTCATCCTCCTTTGTTGGACTATGATGTTTCTATGGATGATGTTGTAGAGCTCATTGTGGTGATTCCAACGAGCCCAAGATCATCGAAAATGGAGTCCAGATGCAAACGTTATCGCTGTTTTTGTATTGCTTGCTCTTCCTGTCCGGATTATCCGGGCCAAAAATGGAAATATCTGGCCTAATAATCCGCCCCCAAATCTGGACGACACGCGCAAAGTCCTTCGCCGATTTCGGGGGTGGCCGAAATATCCGGCCGGAATTGAAATATCTGGCCGAAATATCCGGCCACACTTCAGGGTGACGCGCGCAAAGTCCTTAGCAGATTTTCAAGGGGAGGGAGAGGGCGGATTATCTGGTCCAAACTTGGACCGGAATATCCAGCCCTGCAAAACAGCAACGGCTACAATCCCTTGAGTTAGCTCATTTTCCCCTCTCTCCCTCCATTGTTGACCTTGGAAAGCTTGCCCATCTCTCAATTCCTCCCATGATTCTTGCATATCTTTGAGGGAAAGAGAGAGGAGATCTAGATCTATATTTCCACCAATCACTTTCTCCTCTTTGTGAGGGGAACCCATTGGATCTAGATCTTGGAGTTCTTTGTGGATTTCTTCCTTTGTTCTTCCTCTCATATCTCTCCATAGCATTAGTTGCTTTGGTGGGATTTGAGTGAGAAGGATTTGAGCACTTGTGTTCTTGCCATTGCATCGGTTGCATCGGTTTGAGTTCTCCTCGGAGATTCGGTGGTGAAAAGTCCGTTGAGCTTTTTACTCTTAGGTTCTTGGAACCCTAAATGCATTGTGTATTTGGCTACTAATTGTGGGGTTGCCGGAGCGATAGAAACTTAAACCCCTGTTAGGAAACCATTGCACCAGGGAGTGTAGGATCTCAGAGTTTAAGGTTGTGGTTAGATTTATCTTAATTACTTTCTTGTAGTTTTGGATGCTTGGAAGGGGTATAATCACAAGTATGTATTAGTCCAATTTGGGGTAGTGCATTAGAATAGGTTCACCCCCATAACACCTATCAAACCAATGAAGATTATTCAGCTGTATGAAGCGAAAGCGCTTGACGAAATTCCCATGTGTCCTCACGAACGTTTGGTAATCATAAGTAATACAACCGGCTTGTCCTTTGCTCTATAAAGGATTCACTAGTGGGGACGGGGCCTCCAGTCCCGGCCCGTAAGGGGCTTTAGTCCCGTTTTGCAAACCGGGACCCCAGCCGCGGGACTAAAGGCTGAACCTTTAGTCCCGGCCCGCTTACCAGCCGGGACTGGAGGGTGTCCACGTGGGCACCTCGGAGCGAATCAGGGCCAGGACCTTTAGTCCCGGTTTGTAACACAGACCGGGACTAAAGGTCATCTGCAGATTTTTGTTTTTTGCTGTAGGGTTTTAGGGTTTAGGGGTTTTAGGGTTTTAGGTGGGGGATTAACGTGATGCCTCGTTTGGTGCCTTGGTGTTCGGGAATTAGTTTATGCATATATATAAGATTAACTTATCTTACAAGCGAGCATATATATACAATTATATGGAGATCAGAATTATCGGGACAAGAGCCCGTCTATTCGATTACATGGACCAACATTAGTAATGGCCCCTAGCTACACTAAATCGTCCTTTGTCGTCTATAGCTTCTATTCTCAGAAAGGTCGCCAGCTCCTCTGCAACAGCAATCGCGCGTTGCTCTGGTAGGTACTTCTCCCGCATGGCCGTGTACTATATAAGAAGAGGAGATGAATATGAATATCAATCATGATAACAAAGAATGACGAGTAAAAATAGAGGTGTGAATGTTTATTGCTTACATCGTATCTGTAATCCTTGTGCTCAGAGGTAAACGTGCGAATGGTCTCGCAAACATAGTATCCACATAGATGCGTCCCCCGTGGCTGCTGGTCGCACTTTACGAGAATAGAATATATATAATCAAAATAATAATCTAGCATTACAAAAGTATTGAAAATAGAAGTATATCATACTACTACTTACCTGAGCCGCTCTAAAGGTCAGCTTCTCATGCCGGATACCGGGAGTCACGCACTTGAACCGCTTCCAAACCCTGCCCGACAAGGAAAATGATTTGCTAAGTTTTTCATTAATTGATATATCAGAAAATCATCGAAAGAGACCGATAGAGCGCAAGAATGATTGAAATTACCCTTGGAGCATGTCCTGCAGGCTTTGGAACTGTTCCAAGGGTCTCGATAATGGGTCGAAGGCATCAACTCTTCCCTTATCAATTTGAATGTCCAACAGAATCCAGTGGTAGCTGCACATGTATATATATATGTGTCAGTAACTTATCAATTACACTCATAAGTGAATGGACACAACAGAGTAAGACCCTCACTTGAAGTTGTATGGAAACAGTATGTGGTCACAGTAATTTTGATCTGTTAGAAACCTTAGAAGGTTTTCCTCCGTCTCCTTGGGGTTATCAGTTAGCATCTTTATATGTATTTTATCTGGGTCAATAAACCCAATATTTAGGATGTTCCTACTTTTACATTCCAGAATCTTCATTCTGCATAATAGAGTACAAGTCAGAACGGAACAAGTTATATGTAGAAAATGAATTGAAATAACTGAACAAGTTATATGTAGACAATGAATTGAAATAATTGAACAAGTTATATGTAGACAACGAATTGAAAAACTTACAGACAATAGAAACTCATAAGCGATTTGTCGAGGGCGTCGGCATTGTACATCTGGAAGAGTTCATCAAAGTCGATATGGATGTCTTCGGGACGGCCGTAGTACTCCCGTGGGACAAGCGCCACGATCATCGTTCTCCCTTTCTTTGATTCACTTAAGTACCATGTATGCAAGTAACGCATATTTGTTGGGAGATCATCAAACTTATCTTTGCTGACCAAAGGCGCTCCCATGACAAACTGTGGCTTAGGGGCTACCACAGCCTTGGGTACCACGTCGTCTTGGGAAGCCAGAATGACTTCAACCGGGATACCCCATTCATCCGCCCACTTCTTTGCTAATCCCAAATCTTGCCCCTGCACCAGAGAGGGAACATTCTCGGGTAACACCCTGAGGGGTGGGATCGACTGTTTGGCCTGTTGTCCAAGCTGAGGAACGTCTGATCTTATTTTGCTTGTAGTTGAACTTGATTTGCTCCCACTTGCACTTGCACTTGCACGTGACTTGCTCTTTTGCCCTTCCTTCTGCAATGTGCGTGTATAGTCGTCAGGCTTATGGTGTAAGTCATACTGTGATGGAAGGGTCATGAAGTATTTTGCATATGCTATTTGCTTCTCGGTGTATTCCGGGCGGGGCTCGGGTTCCTTCTTTTTCATCTGCGCCTCATAATGTTCCTTTGCTATCCTGGCGTTTTCCTCGTCGGTACGATCATAAGGTCTGATAGGAAGATTAGCATGAGGTACCTTTGGGAGGGGCGACAGTTTGCGCTTTGGGGAGCTCCGTCGCTTAGAACTCATGGACGGAGCGTTCTTGCTGGCACGCTTCCGCTTAGTATCCTTAGCGGGCGGCGGCGGAGACGGCCGACCCAAGTCCGGCGGCGGTGATCGAGATGGACTCGTGTTGTGGTGGCCGTCGTCATGTGGAGGGCTTGGAGGTGATGGAGGTGTAGGTGACCTGCGACGACTCGGAGGCGGTGTTGTCCTTGGGGCCGAGCCTGGAAGCTTGATGTTGTTCTTGTCCCATAGGATGACTCCACCCAGTACTTCTCCGAGTGTCCTCTCATCTTCGGGTCCAGCCATGTCGAGCTCCATATCATGAAACCCCGCCATGATTTCATCCACCCCGACTTTAGCAAAGCCAGCTGGAATCTCACGGCCATGCCAGCGTGCATCAGGGCCAGAAGGTAAAGCTTGTCCGACGGCCACCTTCATGGATATGTTCTTGAATTTCTGATGGAGTTCACATGATGTTGACTCCTTGATTCCATCCACGGGGTAGCCGGGACCGCCCTCTATCATTCTTCGTGCATCGTCGGGCGGGGCCTCAGATTCAGCCACGCTGCTTTTCCGCTTAGATGGGGCGCCGATAATATCGAGTCCAGGATCTTCCTGGCGCGCTACTCCTCTAAGCTCGTCAATCTGCTTCTGTTGCTCGTTAAGCCTGGCAAGCAACTGGTTGAACTTGTCATTCTCCTCATCCTGCTGTCGCTTCTTTGCTCTCGCCCGGCTTCTGTAAGTGTCTTGGTCTCTGGCAAACCCAAGCCACCACGGGTAAGAAGGACCGAAGCCTCGCGTTCGTCCTCCATGTTCGTCATTGCCGAGGACCAGTGTGAGCAAATCTTTCTCTCTATCTGCAGTGAACTGTCTTTTTCCCTCTTTAATTTCTTTCACTATCTTTTTCCAATTCTCCCTGGGTATCCTAAGACCGCCACTGCAGATGAGGTCCCCTGTTTCTTCGTCGTACGAACCACCATGCGCAAGGAACTAATTCCTTGCTCTCATTTCCCACTCATCACGGATGGGTTCAGGTACGATGCCTTTAGCTAGCAGATCTTGCTCTTTCTTATCCCACTTTGGGATGGCAGTCTCATAGCCCCCTGGCCCCAGCGTGTGGTGATATTTCTTCTTGTCGGCATTTTTCTTGTTCTTTTCTGATAATGCCTTGGCATCTTCTGACTGCTTGTACTCCTGAAATGCCTTCCAGTGATTCGCCTGCTTGGCTAGATACCCCTCGAATACTGGCACTTTCTTTGTCTTCAGATAGTCTTTCCATAGCTTCTTCTTCCAGCTACGGAACAGTTCGGCCATCTTCTTTAGAGTCCACTGCTTGACTTTGGCCCTCAGTTTTTTTGCGGCGTCTTCATTCTCACATTCTGGCAGGTTGAAATGTGACATGATATCATTCCAAAGATTATCTTTGTACCTTTCGGCGACATAGTCACTATCGGCTGCCCCTTTGCGCTTGTTCCACTCCCGAACGCTGATCGGGACGTGATCCCTAACGAGAACTCCGCATTGCTTCTTGAATGTGTCAGCAGCATTCTTAGGAAGCTTTGGTTCGCCCGTAGGCAATATCACCTCAAAGGTGTAATGCGTCCGTGCGTCCAACTTTTTAGTCGGGCCTCGTTTCGTAGCTTTGCTCGATGTGGAGGCCTAAGAGGGAGAAACATTCGTCAAATGAATGTATATGTATACAATATAGAGCTATCTCCAATATTTTTCACATATTACTGAATGATTGTCGAACTTCATATGTATACCTCGCCGGACTTTATTATTTCTCCACCGGCTTCTCCACCGGCTTCTCCATCAGTGGAGCTATCACCTTCTCCGTCATTGGAGCTATCTCCGGCCCCATCGGCTTCATCTTCGTGTCGATCGACCTCCATTCCATCTCCGGAGGGGTTCAGAAAAGACGACGGAGATTCAGCTCGTTCAATGTCGGGGGCGTCTTTGATTATATCTTCGAGAAGTTCTTCCTCTTCGAGGTTCCTGCTATGTGGATCCATAGTTTCTGCAAAATACCGACATTTGATTAACTAATAAATTCTATTTGCAAAATAATTCTATTTTTAATTGCAAAGTAATTCTATTTCTATTTGCAAAGTAATTCTATTTTTTCTAACTTATTTCTATTTGCTATTTCTATTCTATTTAACTCTATTTCTATTTGCTGTTTCTATTTAACTCTATTTCTATTTAACTCTATTTCTATTTGCTATTTCTATTCTATTTAACTCTATTTCTATTTAACTCTATTTCTATTTGCTATTTCTATTCTATTTAACTCTATTTCTATTTGCTATTTCTATTTCTATTTAACTCTATTTCTAATTAACTCTATTTCTATTTAACTCTATTTCTATTTGCTATTTCTATTTAATTCTATTTCTAATTAACTCTATTTCTATTTAACTCTATTTCTATTTGCTATTTCTATTTAATTCTATTTCTATTTGCTATTTCTATTTCTATTTAACTCTATTTCTATTTGCTATTTCTATTCTATTTCTATTTAACTCTATTTCTCTTTGTTACAATTCTATGTAACAAATAAAATTCCTAACAATTTTATCTAACAATTCTATCTAAAACTTTCTAACAATTTTATCTCTAACAAATAACAAAATTTTAAAAAAAACTAAACCTAACAAAATTTATCTAACCTAACAGTTAACAAAAAAAATTAAGGGGGTGGCCGGCGGGCGGGCTCACCGAGAGGTGGTCGGGGTGGCTCGGGGCTCGCGGCGGCTCGGTGGCGCGTCGGGCGGCGCGCGCGGGAGGGCGGCGGGCGGCGCGCGCGTGAGGGCAGGCGGTGGCGCGTCGGGCGGCGCGCGCGGGAGGGCGGCGGGCGGCGCGCGTGGGAGGGCGGCGGGCGGCGCGACGGGGCTTGGTGGCGGGCGGCGCGGCGGGGCTCGGTGGCGCCGGCGAGTTTTCGCGCAGCCGCAACGATCGGCGGCAGAGCTTCCTCGCGCGCGTCGTCGACTCCTGCAAATGGCTAAGTCCGGGAGGAAGAAGAGAGGAGGAAGGGGCGGGCTTATATACCCCAGCCCTTTAGTCCCGGCTGGGGGCTTAAACCGGGACTAAAGGCCCCCCTTTAGTCCCGGTTTAAGCCCCCAGCCGGGACTAAAGGGTTTTGGGGGGGCGGTTCCAGTTCGCGCCCGAGCCCCCCCCCCCCTTTAGTCCCGGCTGGTTACTCGAGCCGGGACTAAAGGTGAAATAAATGCGCGCCAGTTATGATTTTTTTCAGATTTCATTTCAAAACTATTTTATTTGAAATTTGAATTGAATAACTTCTGTATAGTTTAGAATTTGAAAAAAACTATGAAAATGAAAAGTGTTTGAAATTGAATAAATAATTCAAAACTATTTTCTATTTTAAAAATTAATTATTTTAACTATCCAAACTATTAACTATTTTGCCATTTTCAATTAAAAATTATGTTTATTAATATTCTTTTTGTATATTTGAGAATTTGACAAAACTATGAAAATGAAAAGTGTTTGAAATTGAATAAATAATTCAAAACTATTTTCTATTTTAAAAATTAATTATTTTAACTATCCAAACTATTAACTATTTTGCCATTTTCAATTAAAAATTATGTTTATTAATATTCTTTTTGTATATTTGAGAATTTGACAAAACTATGAAAATGAAAAGTGTTTGAAATTGAATAAATAATTCAAAACTATTTTCTATTTTAAAAATTAATTATTTTAACTATCCAAACTATTAACTACTTTGCCATTTTCAATTAAAAACTATGTTTATTAATATTCTTTTTGTATATTTGAGAATTTGACCGATCCATACAAAGGATTTGTTGTTGCGCAGGACGAGATCCATCGGTGGCGGCCTGAGTTAAATCTAGAAGTCTAGTTTAGTTTAGTTTGAACTATGCGTGAGTTTTATGCGGTGGCGGCCTGAGTTAAATCTAGAAGTCTAGGATCCAGTGTTGTGGCGTTCGGTATGAAATGTTCTATTCGTGGTGCTTGTGATAGCTCTGTTTGTTTCTTTGGCAATTTACCCACTGGTCAAGATGAACCAAAATTCAATCTTTGCTGTTTCGTCTAATTTTCGTCTAATTTTGCTGTGGCACGGACCGGGACTAAAGGCCTATTTTCTGTTTTTTCTTTTATTTGTTTAGTATTCTGTTTGCATATTTAAGAATTTAACAAAACTATAAAAATGAAAAGTGTTTGAAATTGAATACATAATTCAAAACTATTTTCTATTTTAAAAATTAATTACTTTAACTATCCTAACTATTAAATATTTTGCCATTTTTAATTAAAAACTATGTTTATTAATATTCTTTTTGCATATTTGAGTATTTGACAAAACTATAAAAATGAAAAGTGTTTGAAATTGAATAGATAATTCAAAACTATTTTCTATTTTCAAAATTAATTATTTTAACTATCCAAACTATTAACTAGTTTGCCATTTTCAATTAAAACTATATTGATTTATATTCTTTATGTATATTTTAGAATCTGATAAAACTATGAATATGAAAAGTGTTTAAAATTGAATAAGTAATTCAAAACTATTTAATACATTATTACATTATTGCACCAACAATCCTATCTATTATTTCTATTTTCTTCTGGGTCGTAGCCATGGAGAATCTTCATCATTCAGTAGGATGCTTGGGTCAGTCTTCACTTTGAAGGGCGGAATTTCATGAAACTTATTATAATCTATTGACATGTCTGTCTTGTCATCTACTCCCACGATGTTTCTTTTCCCTGAAAGAACTATGTGGCGCTTTGGCTCATCGGACGATGTCTTCTTTTGCTGATTTCTTTTTCTCGTTTTTGTAGACATGTCCTTCACATAGAAAACCTGAGCGACATCGTTGGCTAGGACGAATGGTTCATCCATGTATGCAAGATTATTGAGATCCACTGTTGTCATGCCGTACTTTTGGTCTACAACTACCCCGCCACCTGTCAGCTTCACCCATTTGCACCGAAACAAAGGGATCTTAAAAGTAGGTCCATAGTCAAGTTCCCATATCTCCTCTATGTACCCGTAATATGTTTCCAAACAGTGCCCATTCTCGTCTGTTGCATCAAAGCGGACACCACTATTTTGGTTGGTGCTCTTTTTATCTTGGGCAACCGTGTAAAATGTGTTCCCATTTATCTCGTACCCTTGGAAAGTACATATAGTCGAAGATGGTGGCCTGGCCAAACAGTACAGCTGATCTCCAACGGTGTCGTCATTCATGAGATGTGTCTGCAACCAACTACCAAAAGTCTTCTCGTGTTCCCCTTTAATCCAAGAGTCAGCCTTCCCCGGGTTTTCGGAACGTAGAATATTCTTGTGTCTCACGATATACGGAGCCACCACAGTGGAATTGTGTAGAACTGTGTAGTGTGCTTGAGAGAAAGAATGCCCGTCCATACATACTTTTGCTTTCCTTCCTAGTGTGCCTTTTCCTGTCAGCCTACCCTCATACCGAGATTCAGGAACACCAATCGGCTTAAGGTCAGGAAGAAAGTCCACACAAAACTCAATGACCTCCTCTGTTCCATAGCCCTTGGAGATGCTTCCTTCTGGCCTAGCACGGTTACGAACATATTTCTTTAAGACTCCCATGAACCTCTCGAAGGGGAACATATTGTGTAGAAACACAGGACCAAGAATTCTAATCTCTTCGACTAGGTGAACTAGGAGGTGTGTCATTATATTGAAGAAGGATGGCGGGAACAACAACTCAAAGCTGACCAGACATTGGACCACATCAATCTGTAACCCTGATAGACTTTCTCGATCGATTACCTTCTGAGAAATTGCATTGAGGAATGCACATACCTTCACAATTGCCAGACGAACATTTTCCGGTAGAATTCCCCTCAATGCAACCGGAAGCAATTGCGTCATAAGCACGTGGCAGTCATGAGACTTTAGGTTTTGGAATTTTTTGTCTTTCATATTTACGATTCCCTTTATATTCGACGAGAAGCCAGTCGGGACCTTGATACTGAAAAGGACTTCAAAGAAGATTTCCTTCTCTTCCTTAGTAAGAGCGTAGCTGGCACGCCCTTGAAACTGCCCTGGATGCATGCCATCTCTTCCTTTATGACGTTCCTGGTCCTCCCATGCTTCCGGTGTATCTTTTGACTTCCCATACAAGCCCAAGAAGCCTAGAATATTCACGCAGAGATTCTTCGTCAGGTGCATCACGTCGATTGCGGAGCGGACCTCATGGACTTCCCAATAGGGTAGCTCCCAAAATATAGATTTCTTCTTCCACATGGGTACGCGCTTATCAGGGCCGTTAGGAACAGGTTGGCTGCCAGGACCCTTTCCAAAGATTACTTTTAAATCTTTGACCATATCAAATACTTCAGCACCAGTACGGATGACAGGCTTCCCCCGGGGTTCTGCCTTGCCATTGAAATGCTTGCCTTTTTTCTTTAAGGGATGCTTGGGCGGAAGAAAACGACGATTGTACGGGTACACATTCTTCCTACACTTGTCCAGATATATACTTTCTGTCTGATCTAAACAGTGCGTGCATGCATTGTATCCCTTGTTTGACTGTCCTGAAATGTTACTAAGAGCAGGCCAATCATTGATGGTTACGAAAAGCAACGCTCGAAGGTCAAATTCCTCTTGTTTGTGCTCGTCCCACACATGTACACCTGGTTCGGCCCACAGCTGTAAAAGTTCATCAACTAATGGCCTTAGGTACACATCAATGTCGTTGCCGGGTTGCTTTGGACCTTGGATAAGCACTGGCATCATAATGAACTTCCGCTTCATGCACAACCAAGGAGGAAGGTTGTAGATACATAGAGTAACGGGCCAGGTGCTGTGACTGCAACTCTGCTCCCCAAAAGGATTCATGCCATCTGTACTCAGACCAAACCATAAGTTCCTTGCGTCACCTGCAAATCTCGGGAACTCTCTCTCGATTTTTCTCCACTGCCGACCATCGGCGGGGTGCCTCAACTTATCATCTTTCATACGATCTTCCATGTGCCATCGCAACAACTTCGCATGATCTTTATTTCTGAACAGACGTTTCAACCGTGGTATTATAGGAGCATACCACATCACCTTGGCAGGAACCCTCTTCCTGGGTGGCTCGCCCTCAATCTCACCAGGGTCATCTTTTCTGATCTTATACCGCAATGCAGTGCATACCGGGCATTTATCCATATTCTCATACTTCTCACCGCGGTAGAGGATGCAGTCATTAGGGCATGCATGTATCTTCTGCACGTCTAATCCTAGAGGGCAGACAAGCTTCTTTGCTTCGTACGTGCTGGCGGGCAATTCGTTCTTTCTTGGAAGCATCTTCTTCATCAGTACCAGCAACTTTTCGAATGACGAGTCAGTCACACCGGTCTCTGCCTTCCACTTCAGCAATTCCAGTGTGCTACCCAGCTTCTTCTGGCCATCTTCACAAGTTGGGTACAACAATTTGTTGTGGTCCTGTAACATCTGCTCGAACTGCAACCTCTCCTTTTCTGTGTCGCAGCCTCGCCGTGCTTCAGAAATGACCCGGCCAAGATCATCAGCGGGCTCATCTGGTTCCCGTTCTGCACCCTGATCTTCTTCTTCATTGTCTTCCATTGCGGTATCAGCATACTCAGGGAACATAGATCGGTAGTTGTCATCATCGTTCTCTTCTTCTTCATCGTCGTCTTCCATCATAACCCCTCTTTCTCCGTGCTTGGTCCAAACATTATAGCCCGACATAAAACCGGACCGAAGCAGGTGGCTCTGAATGACTCTTGAGGAAGTGTAGTCCTTCTCATTCCGACATTCAACACATGGACAAAACATATAGCCACCACCATGCTTGTTCGCATCGGCCGCATCTCGAAAAGAATGCACGCCTTCTCTGTAAGCGGCGGTGCGTCGATCACCGTACATCCATGGATGGCTCATCTGCGTCATGCAACAGTATATCAAACACAATCACGATCCTAAAAATTAGTACCGCACGGTCTAAACGAGGAAATATAGTTGCTAACCTTTTAGAATAAGTGGAAATAAAGAGGAAGAGGCTTAAGCGTGGCTCGGGCACCTCATATCGTAGTTGTGTTCGGTAAACTGAAGCGGCATCGCTCTAACAAACATTTCAACAAACACCTCTAGTGCATCCAAGCAAAAAGGAGAGCTAGCACACACTCACACACTTTCATCCAAAAAAATGCAAGAGGGGAGAGAGGGGCTGCAGGGGCCATATATATAGGCAGAGTACTTTAGTCCCGGTTTGAGACACAAACCGGGACTAAAGAGGGCGCACATGCGGGCCGCCCAGCGCATAGCCCTTTAGTCCCGGTTTGTGTCTCAAACCGGGACTAAAGGCTCGTAACGGGCCGGGACCAAAGCCTCCCGGGCGGCTGGCGAATTTGGGGCGACGTGGCCGGGCCTTTAGTCCCGGCCCAGATGGAGGCCGGGACTAAAGGGTCCAGGCCTAAGGCCCGTTTTCTACTAGTGATTGGGCCACTCGCATCAATTATCATTACTGTTTTTCATTTACTTGTACTTTATTTATCTGCATTATCAAATACCCCTGAAAACCCGTTTGCTAGTATTTACAGTGATTCCTTGATCAAAACTGCTTGTCAACACCTTTTGCTCCTTGTTGGGTTCGACACTCTTATTTATCGAAAGTACTACGATACATCCCTATACTTGTGGGTCATTAGCGATCCATTGTCACCAATGTTATTTAATATTTTGGTGGATATGCTAGATATTTATTTGATCAAACGAGCTAAGTTTGATGGTCAGATTGAATGAGTTATACCACATCTAGTTGATGGTGGGTTATCGATTCTCCAGTACGCTGATGATACAATTCAGTTTATAGAACATGACCTTGAAAAAGCAAGGAACCTCAAGCTGATCTTGGCGGCTTTCAAGCAACTTTCATGTTTGAAAATAAACTTCCATAAAAGTGAACTGTTCTGTTTCGATGAAGCCCACGATTCAGTGGATGATTATGCTGAGCTGTTTGGATGTGGGCAAGGCTAGTTTCCTATTCGATATTTGGGAATCCCGATTCATTATCGCCGATTAATAGTAGCCGAATGGAAACTGGTTGAGGAAAGACTACAGAAACATCTTAGTAGTTGGAAAGGAAAATTGCTATCTCTAGGAGGAAGACTGGTACTCATTAATTCGGTACTTACTAATATGGTACTGTATATGATATATTTCTTTCTCTTGCCAAAAGGTGTTTTACACAAGCTCCATTATTATCGATCCAGAATTTTTTGGCAAGGGGATAGTGAGAAAAAGAAATATCGGCTTGTAAAATGGAGCGTGGTTTGCCGGCCAAAAGATCAGGGGGGCTAGGAGTTCATGACCTTGAGGTCAAAAACTTAGCTCTCCTGGGTAAATGGTTTTTTAAGCTGCTTACTGAAGATGGTGTTTGGCAAACCCTCTTTAAGAGAAAGTATGTGGGCACGAAGGCACTATCCCAAGTGCTATGGAAACCCAGAGATTCACATTTTCTGGGCCGGCCTGATGGCTACGAAGAAGGTTTTCTTCCGCTATGGTACTTTTTTGATCAAAGATGGATCACACTGGCTAGGGAATAGTCCTCTTAGTGAACAGTATCCAGCTCTGTATAGTATAGTTCATCATGAAAGTGATACCATTGCTTTAGTAATGGCCACCTCACCTCGAGACGTGACTTTTAGACGTGATTTATATGGTCCGAGATTAGTAGCGTGGAATGCTCTACTTCAATGTTTGGATTCCATTCATCTGTCCACTAGGCCTAATGAGTTTCGTTGGAACTTACATCCCAATGGAAAATTTTCAGTGGGTTCACTATACAAAGCAATTATCCAATCTGATATTCCAGTAAATTGTAACAAGAACATTTGGAAGATGAAAATACCTTTAAAAACTAAAACTTTTGGTTGGTATTTGCGTCGAGGTGTTATCCTAACCAAAGACAATCTTATTAAGCGTAATTGGCATGGAAGTACATAGTGTGTGTTCTGTCATCAGGATGAGACGATCAACCACTTATTCTTTCAACATCGTTTTGCCAGATCTATATGGTCACTCATCCAAGTAGCTTCAAGCCTTTATCCTCTAACTAGTGTTGCCAATATCTTTGGGAATTGGCTTCATGGTATTAATCTAAGGTTTCAGACGCTTATTCGGGTGGGAGCGCTTGCCGTGATATGGTCGCTATGGCTACGTATGAATGACAAAGTTTTTAATGACAAAAACTGTTCTCTCTTGCAGGTTGTCTACAGGTGTACCGGTATTCTCCGTTTATGGTCACCTCTGCAGCAGATGGAGAATCGCGACGTATTTACGGAGGACTGTATACGGTTGAAGACTACGGCGAGGGATAGTTTTTCTCCACATGGTTGGCAGCATAATCTACGGATTGAACCTCCCCTGCACCTTAGACGATCTGCAATTGCTCATTTTGATATGTACTTCGTCTTTTTTATTTTCATTTATGGACTGAGACTTCTGAACGGCTGTGTGCATCTTAGTTATGCAGATGCAAAGTATAATTGCTTGTCTTGAATAATGAATGTATGATCACAAAAGCAGACATCACCTCCCACATCATCTTTGTGCTCCATGTGTCTCGAACAATCGCCCAATGAGATTGGAGCACACCAAATACCCGCTCCACATCCTTCCTAGCAGCCTCTTGTTCTTTAGCAAACCTAGCCTCTTTAGGATCTAGGACATTGCCCTCTTCAC
Source organism: Dactylis glomerata (assembly GCA_007115705.1). Classification (NCBI taxonomy): domain Eukaryota; kingdom Viridiplantae; phylum Streptophyta; class Magnoliopsida; order Poales; family Poaceae; genus Dactylis; species Dactylis glomerata. Next base: position 946,371 of record QXEO01001068.1, on the reverse strand, counting down.
CTGATCCTAAGTTCTTGATCTAGGACATTGCCGAGTTAAACCTTGCATAGGAAAGCACGCTCATCGAGTTCCTCCGTGAGCGCTGGTAAATATTTGCCTGGTGTCTATCAAACATGCCAGGCATTCCAAGGAAACTCGTCGAGCACGCATTAAATGTGGATCCGAAAGCACGACTGGTAAAGCAACCTCTTTGACTATTTGATGAACCAAAATGCAAAGCAATAGCAGCCAAACTTCATCGCCTGGAAAACGCCGGCTTCATCAAGGAAATCAATACATGGATGTATTAGCTAGCTCTGACGGGGAGTATCACATTAAACTCACTATTCAAAACAAAGCTGCTGATTTCATTTGGAGTCTGGTCGCCACCTATGGTGCAGCCCAGGATGCGTTTAACGCTGACTTTTTATTTGAGTTGGTTAATTTGGCAAAGGATAATCCATACCCAATGAATATTGGTGGTGATTTTAATCTGCTTAGATTCCAACACGAGAAGAGTAAGGGCCATTTTTATAGCCATTGGCCTTTCTTGTTTAATGGTGTCGTTGATAGCTTAGACTTGAGAGAGGTTGCTATGGTTGGTCGACAGTTCACTTGGGCCCGACATACGAGAAACTAGATCGCGCGCTAATGGAAACTGATTAGGAAGCTAAGTACCCTTTAGTGTCAGTACATGCTCTGGAATGTATTGAAAGGTTGTCCGACCATGCTCCCATTTTATTAACCACTGGAATACCTAAACTATCATGTAAGCGCCCTTTCAAGTTTGAACTTCGATGGCTACAGCGGGAGGGAGTCCACGATATGGTTAAGAATGTTTGGGAAAGACCAGCGAATGGTAATAACCCTATACTAAAGTGGAACAATAAGATGTGTGCCATGCGTAGACACCTCTCTGGATGGGCTAGCCACAAAGCTGGTGACAAGGGTATAGCTAATAGAGCCCGTTAGTTGAGTACCCCTGAGGCCCGTATAGCTAGGCCCAATTGTAATGATAGTCGAATACGAGTTATTACCGTATGTCGATGTTTGTAATCTGTATCGGACCCTACCCGATCCTCGAGACCTGGCCACCTATATATAGGGGCCAGGAGGGGACGGTGTAGGACAGATTGAAAGCAAGCCAGGTTGAACACCCAAGTTACTTTCGATACACACCTATTTCGACTAACTTTACCTTCGAGTTCATCCGACGCCCTATCTCCCCGATCCTAAGTCCTTCATCTAGGACATTTGTCGAGTTAACCCTCGTCAATTGGCGCCGACCGTGGGGACTCGGGGCGTTGGAATCATGAATTCGACGACTTTTTCGCTTTTAGCCAACAGCAGTCCAGAAGTCGACGGAAGTCAAGAGGTGGAACTAACCATCGGAAGTTTGAGCATCCTCATCGGGCCGACGGGTTCGTCTCGCCTTTCGGATTCGGCGAAACCAGATCCATCGGCAAGCAAGCCTGAAACAGAGGAAATATTGGAGTCATCAGAAGGCTCTTCCAGTGAGGTAAACTCGCCGGTCAGCTTTGAAAAAGAATCAATCGCAGGAGGCGACGAAATTCAGAAAAATTTCGACTCAGAAGAAAAAGCGTGTTAGACGCACAGCAACGAAAAGGATTTCGCCGTAGGAAGTAGCGGCGTCTCCAAGGTACATCAGTTATGCGTCATTATCACTGAAGCAGAAGAAGGAGATAACAGCGAAGGAAGTAAAAAGGTCGACAGGCAAGTCGACAAAGTGAAAGTTCACAACAAAAAGGAAAAAGAGAAAATCCATGTCTCGGCTGGTGAATGGGGAATGATCAAATCAGCCATTAATCATGGTACAGAAGTACCCGAAGGATCGAGAAGAGAAGTTCTAATGGGATATCAGTATGCATTATACCAACACAAGAAGAAACTAAGGGAGGAAAGAGACATGATGTTTCAAGACAACAGTATGTCAAGGGAGGAATACTGGGAAGACTACAGTGAAGATTCAGAATATAGCAGAGAGAGGCGCGGAGATCCAAAACATAACAGGGGGGCGACAGCACGCGGCAGAGAAGAAGGGTACTCGAGGAGCCCCACCCCGCAGCTAGAAGAGGAGGAAGACGACCTGATACAAAAAACGCCAGAGGCGGCATTGGCAGCAGCACAAGCATATTTACTAGCCACAAGACCGAAGCATGGAGACCCGCGAGAAGACATGCACCGAGCCGCGATACGAAGCCTCGAAATAGTAGAAGGTAAGATCAGGGAACAAGGCCCAGAGATAAAGTCGACAAGTCACAAGGAGAAGTTCAGATACAATCGCGCAGACTACGACTATAGCGAGTCATCAGAAGAGGAAAAGCAGCAGAAAAAGAAAGAAGATGCAAGAAGTATAATAGCACAAGCTCGAGTAAATAAATCGCGACATGCTTGGAGGGAAGAGAATTATGAAGACGACGATAAAGATATGGGTGCGTTATGCTTTACCCGCAGGGTTCGCAAAACGCGGGTACCCAAAGGATTTAAACTACCACACGACCAGAATAAATACGACAGGTCACAGGAACCCACCTTATGGTTATCAGATTATCTACAGGCAGTGCAGATACTAGGGGGAACAAAGGCGACTGCAATGCAAAGTCTGCAGCTGCACCTCACCGGCGCCGCCCGGTCCTGGTTGAACACCCTACCCGACGAATCCATTGGAAGCTGGGGGGAACTCGAAAGTCAATTCACAAGAAATTTTCGTTCCACCTACAAGCGCCCAGCATCACTAGAAGAAGTTAAAGCATGTGTGCAGAAGAAAGGCGAAACGCTACGTTCTTATATACAACGCTGGAGTACAATCAAAAACTCAGCGGAGGACGTCTCCGACGAACGAGCAATAGACGCCTTTTCGGAAGGACTTCGTCGCTCAGATCTTGTGGAAGAAATAGGAAGAACAAGACCTACGATAGTAGCTGAGCTAATGGAACAAGCCAACAAATTCGCTGATGGAGAGGACGCGTATAACAATAAAAGAGGACGTTCGCCAGAAGTCGACAGAATAAGTCGACAGAGGAGACGACACCGCAGCGGGGGTAACCAAGGAAGGCGAAATCAGGTAGCCGCAGGTTATACACTAGAAGAAGAGGAAGGGTACGAAAGTAGGAGATTTCAGGCAAAAGGAGAGGAGAAATCAAGATACTCTGTTCCTTCGGCCGAGGATATGCTATACGGACCTTGTCGAATCCACTACGCGTATCTCGACGGGAAAAGGGTCTCAAATCACCAGATGAAGGATTGCAGAACATTCCTAAGGTTGCAAGGCGCCATGGGCTCAAGCCAAGAAGGAAGGCAAGGAGAAAGACGTAGAAGTCAAGGATATCAAATGCAAAGACTCGCAAAGCACCTAGAGTCAAAAGTATACATATCAGCCATGATTCAACCGGTGCCCAAGTCAAAGAAAGAGCGAAAGAGCATATCTAGGCAAGTAAACCTAGCAATATCATCGCCACCAGCTACTACAGAGTACCTACGGTGGTCAGAGCAACCAGTCAAGTTCAGCAGAGCAGACCACCCAAGGAAAGTTCCCAGGCCGGGCCACTCGCCTATGGTTCTAAAAGCGCAAATAGGAGGGTACGACATCAGAAGAGTGTTCATGGATGCAGGGAGCGGCATAAACTTAATATATGCTAGAACACTAAAGGCAATGTGCATCTCACTGGCGAGTCTGAAGCCAACAGATTGCTCTTTCCATGGAGTAGTACCAGGAGCAGCAAACTACCCCTTGGGAAGGATAGAACTCGATGTCTGCTTCGGCAGCAGCGAAAATTATAGAAGAGAGAAGCTGGAGTTCGAAGTCATGGACTGGCCATCACAATATCATGCAATCCTGGGGCGCCCAGCATTTGCAAAATTCATGGCAGTACCACACTACGCGTATCTCACATTAAAAATTCCAGGGCCTAAAGGAACAATTACGGTACAAGGGAGCTTCGAAGTAGCCAACACATGCGACAGAGAATTCAACAGGATGGCGCAAACTTTCGGCATGACAGCAGAATATGAGAGGTTGAAAGGAGAAACGGATCACAATGTGCTACCCGACGTTGGACGATCCCTACCAGATAAGGCTTTCGATACAACGCAGGACTCGAAGAAAATTCAGGTCCACCCTACAGATCCAAACAAGACGACATCAATTGCGGTGAACTTGGATCCCGCATAGGAAGGCGCGCTCGTCGAGTTCCTCCGTGAGCGCTGGGAAATTTTCGCCTGGTGTCCATCGGACATGCCAGGGGTTCCCAGGGAACTCGTCGAGCACGCACTTAATGTAGATCCCAAGGCAAAACCAGTCAAGCAACCATTGAGGCGATTTGATGAACCGAAGAGGAAGGCGATAGCGTCAGAATTACACAGGCTAGAAAATGCCGGATTTATCAGAGAAATCAAAACTTCGAGTTGGGTGTCGAACCCAGTGATAGTACCCAAAAAGAATACAGACGTACAAAGAGTATGTGTCGACTACACATCTCTCAATAAGCATTGCCCAAAGGATCCCTTCCCTCTACCCCGCATCGATCAGATAATCGATTCCACAGCGGGATGTGCAAGGCTTTCCTTTTTGGACGCATATTCTGGTTACGATCAGATCAAATTGAAGAAAGAAGACAAAGAAAAAACGGCCTTCATCACACCATACGGAGTATTTTGCTACCAGGTAATGCCTTTTGGCCTAAAAAAATGCAGGAGCAACTTATCAGCGGATGATGCAAAACTGCCTCGGAAGCCAAATAGGACGCAATATCCAAGTCTACATTGATGATGTAGTCATCACAACAAGAGAAGAGCAATCCTTAATCGGCGACTTGGCGGAAACCTTCGACAACCTGAATAAATACAAGCTTAAGCTGAACCCGACAAAGTGCTCTTTCGGAGTATCAGCAGGGCAACTTTTGGGGTTCTTGGTATCAGCACGAGGAATAGAGGCAAATCCAGAGAAGATTCAAGCAATTCTAACAATGGGGAAACCCACAAAACTCCACGACGTACAGAAGTTGGCAGGACGTGTCGCGGCGTTAAGTCGCTTCGTCGCTCGACTAGGGGAGAAGGCGCTTCCTTTTTATGCACTTATGAAGAAGTCAGATGATAAATTCGAGTGGACAGAAGAAGCAGACGCAGCGTTTGCACAATTGAAAAAAGTGCTTTCCACGCCACCAGTGCTGGTCGCACCAAAAGAGAAAGAGCCATTGCTGTTGTACATCGTCGCAACCCATCAGGTGGTAAGTACAGCTCTTGTAGTCGAAAGAAGCGAAGAAGGAAAAGCTCATGGCGTCCAGAGGCCGGTATACTTCATCAGTGAAGTGTTGTCTCCAACCAAACAGAGGTACCCGCATTATCAGAAGTTGGCGTACAGTGTGTTCACAACCACACGTAAACTACGACAGTATTTTGCGGTGTACCCAATTATAGTGGTCAATGAAGCGCTACTATCGAATATATTGAACAACCCTCTAGCAACGGGACGTGTCTCTTTATGGGGAATCGAGTTATCTCCCATGGACATCACGTATGAAAAAAGGAAGGCGATCAAGTCGCAAGTCTTGCCAGATTTTACAGCAGAGTGGCTCGAGCTGCAAAGCACGGGACCACCAGATTTATCGAGTACTTGGACAATGTACTTCGACGGTTCTAAGAGAGTCCAAGGCGCAGGCGCAGGAGTAGTGTTGATATCACCTCATGGAGACAAATTAAAGTACGTCTTGAGGATGAGCTTTCCACAGGCTTCTAACAATGAAGCGGAGTATGAGGCTTTGTTGCACGGAATGAAGATGGCTAAAGCATGTGGAGCAACTCGCCTAAAAATATTTGGAGATTCAAACCTTGTCGTTCAGCAAGTCATGAACAGATGTGATACAATCAATGACAACATGATGGCCTACAAAAATTTGTACCATTATCTAGAAGGAACGTTCGATAGATGCGAAGTCTCGCACGTAAGCAGGAACAACAATGAAGAAGCCGACAATTTAGCAAATATCGGGTCACAGTGTTTACCTGTGTCGTCCGGAGTATTTTGGGAGGAAATAGTGGAAAGATCAATAAAAAGTGGAAAAAGTTCGACTACTACAGCAGGCTCGGGGGCTACGTCAGAACCAGAGGAGATCATGATGATAGAAGAAACTTGGATGCAGCCGTATCTTGCGTACATGATAAACAAAAAACTACCAGAAGATGCAGTGGAGGCCAAGAGGATAACTCAAAGATCGAAAGCGTTTGTCGTCTTGGAGGGGAAATTGTACAAGAGAAGCATCACCGACGTTTTGCAGCATTGTGTAACGCCCCAGGAAGGGCAAGCAATATTAAAAGACATACATGGCGGAGTATGTGGCCATCATGCTAGCAGCAGAGCAATAGCAGCAAAAGCCTTCCGAGCAGGATTCTATTGGTTAACAGCCATCGAGGACGCAAAAGATATAGTTCGAAAGTGCGAAGCGTGTCAAAGATTTGCATCCAGACCGCATGCACCAGCAGCGGAGCTGCAAACGATACCGTTATCTTGGCCCTTCGCACAATGGGGCCTCGATATGGTGGGAAAGTTGCACAAATCTTGGCCAGGAGGGCATGTCTACATGCTAGTGGCAGTTGATAAATTCACAAAATGGGTGGAAGCGGCCCCGGTAACAACTCAAGATTCCACAGCAGCAATCAGCTTCATCAAGTCATTAGTTTTCCGTTTTGGAGTACCATACAGCATCATCACAGATAACGGGACAAATTTCACTTCGAAGGAATTCAAGAGTTACTGCGAAGGACTAGGGATCAAGCTCAAATTCGCATCTGTGGCACACCCGAAGACGAACGGACAAGTCGAAAAAGCCAATGGCCTAATATGCAGTGGCATAAAAAAGAGGCTCTTAGCACCTCTCGAGAAAGCCAAGAGCGCTTGGGTAGAAGAATTGCCCTCCGTTCTTTGGAGCCTAAGAACTACGCCCAATGCAGCAACTCAAGAAACTCCTTTCTTCTTGGTCCATGGCGCAGAAGCCGTGCTTCCAGTCGAAGTTACACACGAGGCTCCAAGAGTGACAACATATGACGAGACGACGTCGACAAAAGCATTGCAAGACGATGTCGATACACTAGATGAAGCAAGAGATAAAGCACTAGAAAGGGCTACGCAGTATCAACAAAGCCTACGAAACTACCATAGTAGTCGAGTTCGTCCACGATCCTTCGTGGTGGGAGACCTAGTTTTGCGACTCAGGCAAGACAGCCATGGCAAATTGGAGTCCCCTTGGGTGGGACCTTACATCGTCACCGAAGTAATACCAGGAGGAGCATATCGACTACAAGACAAGAAGACTGGGAAGGACGAGAGCAACCCGTGGAACGCAGAACAGCTACGACGTTTTTACGCGTAGACTACATATAGTGGTATCAATAAATTCGAGTTAACCTTCTGAACCCAGAACATGAGGCCACAGGTCGGGTTCTTTGGGTTGAACTTGACGAAATTGTACAAATATTTGGTACTTCTCCGCTCGGGGGCTTCAACCCCTGGGTCGTACGAAAAGAGTCATTATCGCAAGATTGGAGGTTTTCTTTCGTTATAAGGTTGTTTAAACAACCCGATAAATACTGAGAGAACTTGGTTCATAAAAAGAACCCGATATTATTCCTACATTTTTTGGTTCGCAAAGAACCTGATACATGGAAAGCATACCTCAGAACATGACTTGTTCTCATGGTACTAGCAAAAGGCATCGACGCAAAGTACGAATATGCATTACAAATATCATTGCAGAAAAACATTATAAAACGAAATTACATATCCTAATGGAACTAGACTTCAGCTTCATATTTCTTCTGGCACTGGGTGCCATCGTAGATCTTCACATCAAACTTCGACGTCCCGATGTGGAAGTCGAAGGCCATGAAGAAGCCTTGATGGATGTCATGGTCTTCTGCAAATTGCGACCAGCCGCCCCTGAAGTACTGCTCGTCGTTGCCATCATACCACACCTCCACCTCATACGGGATACCACTGCCAGATTGCTCGCGAAGAACAGCTTCTCGCAGTTCGTGCCCATCCATAAACTTGGTAAAATTCAGCGGCAGGCGCTGAATCTCACGGCACTGCGCCATGGCAATGCAGAAAAAGGAGAAGACTCGAGGAGAAGCAGCGGGAGCGGCAGGAGCAACAGGAGGAGGAGCAGCAGGACCTGGAGTGGCGCCAGTCACCTTGGGCTTGTTCTTGCTACCAGGTGGACGGCCGGGACGACGCTTAGCTGGAGCGTCCGATGAAGTTCCGGCGGCGGCCAGAGTGGTATTGCTCTTATTCTTGCTGCCATGCGGGCGACCCCGACCTCGTGGCGCCGCCGGGGATCCAAGGTTCAGACGCGAACCTTCAGCATCTGCCATGAGAGAAAAACCTCGGAAAACCCTAGATGAAGAAAAGAAGACGATGCGGCGGAGGAAGATATCTAATTAGGGTTTTTGCCTTTACAAGATGGTGCTTTATTTATAAGCACGTGTTATTGGGCCCCCGTGCTACAGCACAGCCCATAAACATATTTTACAGCAGGAGTTAAATTCTGCGTACAGCAGACGATAATATCAAAGAAAAACAAGAAAAGGAGACTCTGGTTGCACGATATGAAAACCTCGACTTGGACTCGGGGGCTCGCCAAGTAGTAAGATGTCAACAAAAGAAAGAAGAGCTGAACTTTGAGCCTATGCTTGACTACAAGTCGCCAAACATAGCCTCGGGGGCTACTCCCATCGGGAGCGCTGAGCGCGCACCCGATAGAGATGAAGGTAATCAATATTGGAGATGCGGAAGGATAAGCATACAACCTTTGACTACATAGTCGACAAAACGAAGAGAGATTACTCCCATCGGGAGCGAAGAAGATTAATTTAAAATCCGAAATTCTATGGTTTTATCAGTCAAAAATTTGGCTGCGAATATGAGATTCTCGAGTTGCGTTATCGCAACAAAACTCGAATGCCGCGACTTGTCGCGAAGGTAAGACCCTAGGATCCGTCCTGTGTGGCCTGGTATACGCACATGGATGCGCTCTGCTGGTATGTATCCGTGTCTACGACGCGAAGAAAATCCTGGTGGACGCACTAGGTACCCTGAGAACCACTGGGATTCATTCTTTGTAAGTCCTAAATGCGGCAAAAGAATGGATTTGACCGGTATCCCGAATTCAAGTCCAAGGGGATTGAATTTGAAGTAGGTGACAAGTATCTGTTCCGGCAGTTAACTGACCTCTTGATCCGTCAGAGTTGTCAGGCTTGCTCATCAAAACCCCTTGCGAAAGAATATCATGAAATATAAGTCGAAAGACCAAGTCGAAGATTGGAAGATATGAAGAAGTCGAAGAATTGATCAAGTCGAAGATTTGAAGATTAGAGATTCAACCTGAATCTGCAATTCTGGTAGAATCTCAGGGGCTACTGACAAGGGTATAGCTAATAGAGCCCGTTAGTTGAGTACCCCTGAGGCCCGTATAGCTAGGCCCAATTGTAATGATAGTCGAATACGAGTTATTACCGTATGTCGATGTTTGTAATCTGTATCGGACCCTACCCGATCCTCGAGACCTGGCCACCTATATATAGGGGCCAGGAGGGGACGGTGTAGGACAGATTGAAAGCAAGCCAGGTTGAACACCCAAGTTACTTTCGATACACACCTATTTCGACTAACTTTACCTTCGAGTTCATCCGACGCCCTATCTCCCCGATCCTAAGTCCTTCATCTAGGACATTTGTCGAGTTAACCCTCGTCAGCTGGTATTCTGAAAAAAAGAAAAGCTTCACTTATTAGCCATTATTGATGAGCTGGAGGCTCTTGCTGAGGTAAGGTTGCTATCAAGCGATGAGATTGAATAAAAAAGTCAATCGAACGCTCAGATAACATCCCTACTTCGGGAGGAGGAGCTAAAATGGTATCAACGCTCAAAGGCTCAATTCATATTGGAAGGGGATTCAAATACTAGATATTTCCATAGGATAGGCAATGGCCATCACAGAAGAAAGCGTATTCAATCATTAGTACAAGATGAGGGTCGGATTGAAGGCCATGAGCAACTCAAGTCGTACATTACCAATTATTATAAAAGTCTGTTTGGTCCTCCGGAGGAGAGTTCTTTCTCTCTAGATGAGACTCAAACGGATGATATACCCCAGGTGTCCATTGAGGAAAATGGTTTATTAACCGCTCCATATTCGAAAGAAGAGGTTAAGAAAGCTGTATTTCAAATGGAACACAATAAGGCACCGGGTCCGGATGGTTTTGCTGCTGAGTTTTATCAGTCTTTTTGGAATACTATTAAAATGGATCGTCTGCACATTTCAGTGTTTTACACGCTAGGAAGTTAGAATTATTTCATCCAAATTTTGGTGAGGTTATCTTGTTACCTAAGGTTAACAAGGCAGAAAGGATTCAACAATATAGACCTATTTGCCTTTTAAATGTGGGTTTCAAGATTTTCATGAAAGTGGCCACTATTAGACTGAATACGGTGGCTGATCATGTAGTGCAGCCTTCACAAACTGCATTCATGCAAGGACAGAATATCCTTGATGGGTAGTTGTCTTACATGAGGCGGTTCATGAAATGCATTCCAAGAAATTAAATGGGGTTATTTAAAATTCGATTTTGAAAAGGCTTATGACAAAGTTAAGTGGTCTTTTCTGCAAGGATGAAAGGTTTTTCTCCTGAATAGCGTGCTTTGATCAATGACTTTGTGTCTAGAGGTAGTGTAGTGATTAGAGTCAATGATGACACTGCCCGCTATTTCTAGACTAGAAAGGGCTTACGCCAAGGCGATTGATACGTCCATTTTGCATCACTATTTTATATCATAATTTACTATTGTTCATTGATATATTTAATATTTAGAGATGATACTTATGTTGTTTCTTCTATTTTTGCATGTTTGATGATTATTGGAGAATTCACTGCCGGAGTCAGGATTCTGCTGGAAAAAGGACTGTCAAGATACAATATTTCCGAAGATCAGAAAATACCCAGAAGTTCCTATTTGGTCAGAAGACGGAAGTAGCCTGAAGGAGAGGGCGAGGTGAGCCACCAGGGGCCCACACCACCCCCTAGCGCGGGCTAGGCCTAGGCCGCGCCGCTAGGTGGTGTGGCCGCCCTAGTCCACCTCTGGCATCGCCCATTCACGTATATCGTCTCCCCGAAAACCTAAGACTGGGAGGAGGATCGCAGATAGAGTCCACCGCCTCTACAGGGCGGAAAACACACAAAGAGAGAAAGCTCTCCGACAGGCAGAAATCTGCCAGGGAAATTCCTTCCCGGAGGGGGGAAATCATCGCCATCGTCACCGCCATTGAGCTGGGATTCATCAGGATCATCATCATCATCACCATCATCACCAGCACCTTCATCACCGTCATCACCATGCCGTCCCGTTGTAACATCTTGGGGTGAATCTTGTCCAGTTCATAGGGGAAACTTTCCCGGTGTTGATTACTCTTGTAGTTGATACTATTGAGTGAAACTGTTGAATTAAGGTTTATGTCCAGATTGTTATTTATCATTATTTCACCTCTGATCATGATCCATATGATGTCTTGTGAGTATTTCATTTAGTTCTTGAGGACATGGGAGAAGTCAAGATGTTAGTAGTGGAACTATGTTGAGTAATATTTAATGGTTTGATATATTTATGTTGTGGTGCTATTTTACTAGTGGTGTCATGTGAACACCGACTACAAGATACTTCACCTTTATGGGCCTAGTGGGACGGCTTAGTGGCTTAGTGGATTACTTGGGGACCTCCAATTAAGTTGTCAAGATCTTCCCAAGCTTTGTGGTGCCTCTGTGGTAATTACTTGGGGACCTCCAATTAAGTTGTGGAGATCTTCGCAAGCTTTGTGGTGCCTTAGTGGCAATTCTTGGGAGCCTCCAATTGAGTTGTGGATATTGCCCCAAGCTTGTACGGGTTCGGTGACCGCCCTCAAGTGTCCCATAGTGGTCAAGTCTTCCATCTTGGTGGGAGGGCTCGAGGAGATTACGGTGAGCCTCCGTGGCGTTTGGGGAGCCTTGTGCCTCCACACCGCTCCAACGGAGATTATCACTCGCAAGGGTGTGAACTTTGGGATACATCGTTGTCTCCACGTGCCTCGGTTATTTCTATACCCGAGCTCCTTTATTTATGCAATTTACTTTGTGATAGACTTCATGATTGAAGTTATATATATCTTGCTATCACATAGTTGCTTATCTTGTCTAGCATAAGTTGTTGGTGCACATAGGTGAACCTAGTTTATTTAGGTTTTGTATGCTTGGAAAATTAAATGTTAGTTTTATTCCGCATTTGTCAAGCCTCTCGTAAAAGTTTTAAATCGCCTATTCACCCCCCCTCTAGGCGATATCCGTGTCCTTTCAATATTCATGTAAAAACATCACGTCCCACTAAAAACGTTTACACATTGTATTGATGACGAGCACCCTGCTTGTTTCTCCTCCAAAACTTGCTGCTAAAGTCAAAGCTGCCTATCATTGTCGGCGGTGCAGTCAATTTTTGGAAAAAATCCCAATATGGACCCCTTGCAGCTGCCATCTAGATTGTGTTGTTGCTCGTCTATGGCAAAGTCAGAGTCGCTGGTTCGAAAGCAACTTGTGATGACGATGATGCTTTGGGCGACCTCGACTGATCTTCTCTTCTTGACATTGTGTGTGGAGATTGTGTTGGTATCAATGGTTGGCAGTGGTGCCTAGTGGTGACATATGGGTTGATTATAATCTCGATCTTTTTAGGATTTTTAATTAACGATGCAACTCTAATTTGCTCAATTCATACGGAGACATTGGACCTCTGTTTCAAAAAAATACACACATGCTTATGAAGCTAGCACTAGTCAAAAACTCAGTCCACCCAAATGTTCTCTTATGTTGGGACAGAATTGCTCAGAGGAAGATGGCCAGATTGTGGTAGCTATTTTAGAGGTCGAGTCAACAAGTTTTGATGATAAATACCTAGGCCTCCCAATACCTGAAGGGAGGATGAAAATGGCAAGCTTCAGTCAAAAAAAGAAAGACTGTGAAAGAAATGCTCGGATTGGAATGAGAAATACATGTATGGGTCGGCGAAAGAAACTTTAATTAAATCAGTTGCCCGAGCTATTACTACGCATGCCATGAGTGTGTTCAAATTCTCAGCCGGACTATGTGATGAATTGTCAAAAATAATTAGAAATTTTTTGTGGGGAGATGAAGAAGATTGAAGGATCGTACACTGGATGAGCTGGGATAAAATGACAAAGCCAAAGATTCAGGGTGGCATTGGTTTTAGAGACCTTAGACTATTCAATCAAGCGCTACTTGCAAAACAAGCCTGGCGTCTTATTGAACATCCTGATAGCATGTGTGCACGAGTACTCAAAGCGAAGTACTATCTGGTTGGTGACCTTCTTGACACCGCCTTCATTCAGAATTCATCTCCATGTTGGCAAGGTATTTCACATGGCCTTGATCTTCTTAAGAGGGGCGTGATCTGGAGGGTGGTCAATGGATCAAAAATTAAAATTTGGAGAGATAACTGGGTTCTGAGAGGGAACCTAAAGATTATTGGAAAAGCAAAAAAATCAAGACTGAAGTGGGTTTCAGAACTTAATGGATCATGCTACTAATTCTTGGAATGAGGCTTGGTTCGTTCAATTTTCTTTGAATCAGACGCTGAACATGTTCTCAAAATTAAAATCCCGAGATCTATGGGTGAAGATTACATTGCATGGAATTTTGAGAAAAGTGGACACTTCTCTGTAAAGAGTGCGTAAAAGCTGGCAATGGAAATCCAATCAAAATAATATGGTGCTGGTATGAGCAGTAAACCACCTAGAGAAAGGGATATGTGGAACCTCATTTGGAAAACAAACGTCCCACCCAAAGTGAGGGTTTTTGGCTGGAAACTCGCCACAAATACTTTAGGCGTTCAAGCAACTCGATAGAAAAGAAAAATAGATCATCTATCCACTTGTTCTGTATGTGGTACAGAACCAGAGACGTGCTACCATGCGATGATGACTTGCACAAAGGCTAGAGCATTATGAGAATGTCTACGGGAAGATTGGTCATTACCAGATGAACAGATTCTTCAATATACAGGAGAGGACTAGGTTCTTGTATTGCTGAGTCAAGTTGATGAACACATGAGGGCAAAGCTTCTTCTACTGTGATGGAGATGTTGGCATCATCGAAATAATATGATCTTTGGATATGGTAAAGCAAGAATCGTTCAATCCTCCCTTTTCCTGCAATCTTATCTTGAGTTTGTGAAGGCTAATGGAGATATTGAGATGATTATCGATGGAAAAGGAAAATTTCCTATTGACAATCAAGATGCAAATATTTTACAGAAGCGCAAAGAAGCTATTGTCCCATGGAGCAGACCGGCTACAGGCTGGGCAAAACTGAATTTTGATGCAAGTTTCAGCGAATCTGAAGGTACCAGAGCTTGGGGGCTGTTCTCTGAGATGAGCATGGAGCAATTTTATTGTCGGCATGGGGCTGGATTCCGTACTACCCAAATGCAGAGACTGTTGAGGCAATAGCCGGTCTGGAAGGAATTAAATCAACAATTTCTCATTATGTTGGACCTCTTCATCTAGAGAATGACTGTGCTTCTCTGATATCGGAATTGTGCGGAGTGGGCCCTAGCAAATCAGCAATCGCTGACATAGTTAAGGACTGCAAAAATCTACTCCTTTCTATGTCAGATAGTATGGCCACCAAGGTTAATAGAGCTAGCAACCAGATCGCTCATGGTCTAGCTAAAATAGGCAGAGAAGAGGTAGGGCGTGTGTTAATCGGTGCAGTTCCTCCATGTGTGGATGAACTGGCCAAGTATGATTGTAAAACTTCTAATGTCTCTTGATTAATATAAGCCCAAGTTTCAGAAAAAAAATAAGGTTTTGTTCCCTGGTGGGCTCAGAGTACAACTACCCTCTTATGGCTGGTTCATAGAAAGTATATTTGTAGAAAAGGGAGCCAAGAAGAAAATAATTGAAAATGTATTAATGGTGATTCTCCACCCAACAAAGGAAATTGACACATTATTTCTTGTGGCTCGGTGGATAACCAAGGTCGGGTCCTTGAACTTCTTGCAGAAAGACTTGCTCAAATGCCTTTGAAAATGTGATCATTCCTAGTTGTCCATATTGCCCAAGTTGTTAAAATCATAAGTTTCGAGAAGAAAGATCATTTACTCAAATTATCTCTAAATGATTTACAATATCTTCCAAGCAAAGATTTTACGGATCCCACACTAGACATAAGAATTTCTGACGCATAGGAGCAAAAGTGCTTAAGAAGAATATATGATCTCTAGATCCACGCATGCTGCAAATAACCTAGCAAGTTTAAGTTCATCTTGTGAAAAAAATCTTTTGTGACGCAACTACTATGGAACATTAAGTAAATAAGAATTTGTATTTTTTTCTTACAGATCATTCCCATAGCCATTTGAAGAAAGATGGGATATGCAGTTACAGCGCAAGGCCACAAGTGTTGTATAAATTTTTCAAACTAAGAAGTTTGTTCCCATGGGTAATTCCAAATGTCATACAATCATTTTAAACTCCAGCTCCTATATAACTTGTTGAAACATTGATTGAATTCTTCAAATTCTCTTCTAGCATATTTAGGTGAAAAAAATCATGCATAGGCTGCATTTGTAGTGAATCCCTAATTTAAATGTACTCCTTTATCACAAAGGAGAAAACATGTGGCCAGTTACTTACAGGATCATCATGAGTCCACTTGTCATGCACCATTTGGTATCTCACAAGTTACCAAGCTTTTGGAAATGAGCAATACCTCCTGATATCTGATTGGAGGGAAAGCAACAAAAGTTGTAAACAAATCTATGACAGAATTGCCTAACATAATCATAGGCTCTCTCTATAATTTTATCATGGATGTGTACTCTAAAGGTTTTTTGAGGATTCACGTAATATATGTCAAGCTTCATGCACTAGCCAACGTAATCAAAAGTCTGGTAAGGCCTAATGCAATTCACTTATATCAAGGGGCAACAACAATTTTAAGATTAATTGCGTAAATTGGGACTCGACCTTGAGACCCTCAGCTCTAATAACAACTCAAGCTTCATGAATTAGCCAACGTAATAAAAAGTTCAAACTCATAAAAAGGACTAGTGCAATTCACTTATACACTTCAGCAATATCAAGTCATTTTTTCCGTGGTTATCTAGCATGGTTTTTTATTCATGCACCTTTTTCGAACTTTTCTGGCGTTTTAGAGAGGGCCAACTTCCACGCCGGCCAGATCACCTAGGATCCCCTGCAAATCCTGCTTCATGATTGTCCAAAAAGGATCATCTGAAAATTATTGCTGGTGAACTTTGAACCACTTCTTAATTTCTGTTTATTTAATTCAGTTGTGCTCTCACTACACCAAATGCAGAAAAGCTCCATCTTTCCCCTCCTTTTAGCGACCATCGTCCTAAGCATGTTTTATGCTTGCATTTGCATCCACCTCTCCAAACCACCAAGGGAAAGAATACAAACGCATTGCCCGGTTTTCCTAAGCAGCCAGTGGCTCGTCTCCTCCAAGTGTCACATAAAGTATTTGGCCCTTGTCCCCCATCTCATCTACAGCCTCCATGGGATTAGTTGGATTGTTCTGCCCAAAAAGTCTACCTTCCCTCCTTCTCACAGACGAGTGAGAGATGAAAGAGAGAGAAAGTCATTGTGCTTGGAGTAGAGAGAGATTGTGGGAGGAGAGAGAGGAGAAGGAGGAGAGGGGGGCTTGGAGTAGTGTTTCAGGCTCTATATTCTTCTTGGGATTGGGTCCTTAACCTCTCATGCACCAACCACATCTCTCCTCCTCACCTCGCTGGTATAAATAACCCCTCAGGTTCTCCTCTTCTTCCTCCATCCACACACACTCTCACATGCTCTCTCAAGCCTAGAAGAAACACTTGCTAGCTCCTTCCAATTCTTCCATCGTATATATTCTCCTGAAGCCTAGAAGTAACAAGTGAAGAATCCTAGCGTCTTCCCCATATCTCCCATTGTATGGCTAGTCAATATTGGATGTTTCCTTGTGAGATATGCGTGGCCCTCTTTGCTGTCTTCCACAGCTTTCTTGAACTGCATCTGCAACTAATGGATGCTAGATTGTGCTTGCAAGAGTTGCAGTTCAATAAAGCTGTGGGAAATTGCAGAGAGAGACCAATTGGGCAGCTTAATTGGTGGTGGTGGATCATTCGTCAGATCCAGGTTGTAGATGCATGGTGTTTTGTAAGAGAATTCTCGTCATCTCAACTCTCAAGGTAGGTATACAGCGAAGATTATCTAAGAAAAGGTATTTTGATACGAAGATACCTGTATATGTTATTCATGGGTATCTGCTATATATGACATATGCCACGAGCTTCAGTTTCATGTAGATTAAGTTTTTTAAGTACTATGTTTTATCTGTGCCATGCTGCCGTTTCTTGCTAAGAATTTGTTTCCATTTCTACATGTTGCCTTTTAAATTCTTATTTCCTCAGGGAAATTGGTATAATCAGTTCCTTTTGAACAATGCTTTCTGAATTTCTTTAAGTCCAGCAAGTAGTCCACCTTACTGTTGATTTCCTTTTCCCTCCTCCGTATGACAATATATTATACATGCACTTATGCTTGGGTTGATGCATAAACTTCTCGGCAGCTTTCTTAAATAATATTTTCACATATTTTTCGAAACTGAACATTTGTTTTTTCGTTTATTTTGTGGGTGAAACCACACATTGTTTAAAGTAACAGTTTACTGATTCCCCATGTTTTCTACCATCATCTCAGTATATATTTTGGAAATAAAAGAAGGACAAAACAGAGAAGGAAATCAGCTTTTCTGAAGAAAAAACTGTTGGCCTGGTGAAACTTGAATAAAGGTGTTTGCAATGAGTAGTTCTTTTGCAGTGTGAAAGAAAAAGGCACTGCAAAACAGCATGAAACCTCAAATCACAGCAGCACTTTTCTTTTCACTTGAGAAACAATCACACCATGCAGCAGCAGCTAGCACTTGTTTTCCCCATCCTGTGCTGCCTGCACTGCACTGCAAGAGGGAGAGCCCAATCATACTGGTGCTCTACCCAGTGGGCAAGCAAGCTAGGCCAGTACTGATGGGACCTGTATTCCTGGTGTCCATGGCGAGCTAGGTCAAGCAGGCTTCCTTAAATGGTCACTCCCTGCATGCACTTCCCATTGATTGTTCTTTTCGCTGCCCCTGTGGTGTGCGCCTTTGTGTGTGGTGTTGGGCAACGCCACTGACATGGCCCTGAATCTTACCCCTGAACAGTCTTGCTGAGCCCAGGCCATGAGATCTGTTGTTGGGAGATCAGACGCATGATGCGCCTGCCGATCTCGCATGCATGATCCGTCATCTGGTTTCATTGTGTGGATGCATCTTGTCACCCTGGAGCACTGTTTGATGGTGCAGAGAAAAAAGGCTAGTGGCTACATATTCAGAACGATCAATTATTCAGGCATTGTGTTTGCATTTTCCTTTCGATTCAATTATTGCAGTAATGTATCGAAAAATGCACAGTAGTTACTGTGTTTGCATGAGGGCGAGTGCCCTCCCATGCACCTGCACAGATTAGCGTTTGGTGTCTTGTGGTGATTACTTGCCACTTTAGTCTAGGCATTGTTCTAAGAGATAGAAGCCTGAACATGGGATGCATGCTCTCTTGTGGTGTTAGGACCCATGTAGAGAAGCAGACAGCAGTGATTTACTTTTTAGTTGATGTATCTTTGTGCTTTATGTAGTAAGGTTATAGGCATGTTAGAAAGAGGAAGAAGATCCAAGAATGATTACATCATAAATAATTTGTTAGCCAACTCTGTGGTACAGGCTGTCATCAAGAACATGAAAGAACTGCACAGCATTAACAAAGCTATACTTGTATGATGACTGAATTCAGTTTCAGTTGAGATGTGACAGATGATCAGCAGCTTGCTGACTTCTCTTCCTGGCCTAAATTGTGCAGACACAGAGCATCTCTGTCAGGCCCAGCTAATTAACCACACAGCCCACATCCCATCACATAATACTGTACACACTGAAAATAATAGCAACTGAGCCTCCCCTGCATGGTTCGAAAAATAAAATAACAAGTGGACTGAAAGACTACTCCAAAGTTCCTAAAAGGTCTCTTAGACTAAAATTCCTGTTGAATGCTTAGAAAAAAACACACACCTAAATTCCTGTTGAATTCATGTTGCCATGGAAACTTTCTCACCTTTTCCTCCTCTTCTAATTTCCTTCAAATGCTTCTGTGCAGCAGTGCTATCACAATCACACGCATAATGTTTACTGAAACCCCAGTGTTCTTCCTGCTCCGACGTAAGCCATCTTCCTTTCTTCACAGGGAAACCTGCTGAAAGTCACCGCCTGTCTGCTTCCCCCAATCGGCTCGCCATTGCCACTGCGGTGAAAACAGAAAACCTTTGGAACTGAAATGTGAAAGCGAGTGGAGCTAACCAACCGATCTCTGACGAGCGATTGACTGAACCTGACCCGTGCGTGCAAAAGCTGTTGGCTGATGAGAGGAAAAGCGGGAGCTCGACAGACAGGGCGTGCACGGGCGGGAGGCCAGCTTTTCAGGGTTTGTTGTACCTGCATGCTCATCTCTGGCCGTTTGTTTCTGGCATTTGGATGGACTCCATTGATTTTTCTTTCTTGGTGTCAGCCAAGGTGGTGCACGAGCGGCTTCATAATGGACTGCTGGCCAAGAGAAGGAGGGCGAAATCCATAAAACTGACCTCTCCAGCAAATTTCAGCATAAAATGAACGCAATCTGAAACTATTTCACAAAATAACCTTTTTTAGTAGCGCCCGCAACGGCGGCGCTATGCTCAGTTGCATAGCGCCGTGCTCTAGGGTGTTATCCTCCTGAACACGTGGCGTAGCGGGACCCGCATCTAACACCATAGCGCCGGAGTCAAGGGCGCTATGCTCTTATTGGGCCGGCCCACGAGTGCTGCGGCCGTCCAATGCTAACCGAGGTGGGAGTTTAGTCCCACCTCGCAAGCTGAGGGGCGCCCGCACCAGCATATAAGGTGCGGTGTGAGAGAGCCCCTGAGCTCCTCTCAACACACACACCCTGCAGCTAGCCCCGTACCCGCTACCTTTCACTGCCCTATGGGTCCGCCTGGCTGGGCGAGCTGCTCGCTAGTAGGACCTAGCCCAAAACCTGTGGCCCCAGCCAGGTCTGTGCGGGCTTTTTTTGCTCTTGCTTATTGTGGGTCCCATGGTTAGCATTTCCGAGAAGCTGAGAGTGAGAGGAAAAGAGAAAGGGCCACCGAGAAGGAGGAGGAAGCAAGTAAGAAGCATTTCTGAGAACCCGAGAGGGAGAGGAAAAGAGAAAGGGACTTAGAATTTTTTGAGCTCGACCCTTTGTGTTACAGACTATAGCACTCCACGCCAGGGTGCTACCCTCCATAGCATAGCGCCGGCGCTGCCGGTGTTATCATTGGTAGCGCCGGCAGCCAGGGTGCTACACCATGAACCATAGCACCGGCTACCAGGGTGCTACCATTCTACGTTTTTAGCATCGCGCGTTACAGTACCGAATTGCTCGGGGACTTAGAAATTTTTGAGCTCGACCCTTTTTGTTACAGACTATAGCACCCCACGCCCGGGTGCTACCCTCCATAGCATAGCGCCGGCCATGCCGGTGTTATCATCCATAGCGCCAGCCGTCCGGGTGCTACCCTCAGTAGCATAGCGTCGGGCTCTGGGGTGCTATCCTAACCGTGGGACCCATAATAACCAAGAGCAAAAAAAGGCCCACCCAGACCTGGCTGGGCCCTACTAGCGAGCAGCTCGCCCAGCCAGGCGGGCCCACAGGGCTGTGACAGGTAGCGGGCACGGGGCCAGCTGCAGTGTGTGTGTTGAGAGGAGCTCAGGGGCTCTCTCACACCACACCTTATATGCTGGTGCGGGCGGCCCTCAGCTACCGAGGTGGGACTAAACTCCCACCTCGGTTAGCATCGGACGGCCGCAGCACTCGTGGGCCGGCCCAATAAGAGCATAGCGCCTCTGGCTCCGGCGCTATGGTGCCGGATGCGGGTCCCGCTATGCCACGTGTCCAGGAGGATAGCACCCTAGAGCACGGCGCAATGCAACTGAGCATAGCACCACCGTTGCGGGCGCTACTAAAAAGGGTTATTTTGTGAAATAGTTTCAGATTGGGTTCATTTTGTGCTGAAGTTTGCTGGAGAGGTTAGTTTTGTCGATTTCGACGAGAAGGAGGGGCCTGAATGTGCTCGCGCGCAGCAGGAGATCTCGACAGGTCAGAGGGGTTACTTCTCGCCATGGTTTTACCCTCGTTTTTTATGTTAGATCATCTCTAACTGCCGGGTGCATTTTGGCTCCAAATATCCTCTCATTTGGATCGTTTGCATCGGGCTGCCAACATGAAAGTGACGTTGTTGGCACTGCGTCCAGTGGGCTAACAATTTTTTTATTCATAAAACATATTACATATAGGATGGAAATAAATACATAAATAAAAAACTGAAAATTAAAAAAGCCCTAGAACTAGGGCTTCCTGCGCCGCTGCGCCTACTCGTCATCGTCATCGTCCCCAATGAGGTCGATGTCCGGCGGCGGGTCCGAGAGAAACGGCAAGGGCACCATCGGCACCTCTGGGGCTGCTGGCACCGGAGCCTGTGGCTGCGGCTGGGAAGGCGTCTGGGGCTCGACGTAGCCCTAGGGCCCCAGTTCACCTGAATGGGAGGCGCGTACAACGGCGGCTCCTAGACGGCGTGGCTCCAGCCTGCTTGAGGCTCGGGCTCGGGTGCTGGCGGTAGAGGTGGTGGCGGGGCGGCGTGGCTAGTGGACGCGGAGGCTTGCAGCCGCGCACCGAGGCCTACCAAGTGGCCGAGCTAGAGGAGCTCGCTCTCTTCTATGGCCCGTCGGATGGCCTCCTCCTCCGATAGGTCTAGGGGCTAGTATTCCTCCACCGGGACCGCCACCTCCTCGGCCTCCTCTTCCTCCGGCGGCGGTGGTACCCAATACGGGACCTGCTGCGGCGGGTACACCTCCGCAGCATAGTCGTACACCTTGTCTCTGAGGAGTCCCGATCGGCGCCTCGAGCAGGGCTCGTAGGCAGGGCGTTCCCACCACTCGGAGTCCTCCGCGAAGGTTGGGTCCTCGCGTAGATCCGGTGGAAGGATAGCCCGTCAGCGTTGTATCTCATCCCGACGCGTCTGCCCACGGCGAGGCATCGGAGGGTCAGCCACCCGCCGGGAAGCTGGACGTCGCGCAGGCCCACGAACGCGGTCTGGTCGTACAGGGCTGCGCGATCTCGACGTTCATGTAGGGCCGGTTCCTCTCTTTTTTGGGCGGCGATGTGGACTTCTTCTTCGCGGCCGAGGAAGAAGATGCGCTGATGTCTTGGGTCTTCTTGAATGGCCAGCGCCCTGTCATGGTGGCCTTGGAAGCTGGAGGTGGAAGCTCTGGTCCTGGACGCGGCCACGATAGCGCCTGTTATAAAGGGGGAGAGGACGCGGCTTTCCAAGGGCCACAGATGGCAGCGCAGAGTTGGAAGCGGAGATGGCCAGAGGGCGGCGCCATTGATGGTGGCGTAGAAGCAGAAGCGGTATCGCAACCTTTTCTAGTATAGGCCACTGAATCGGCGCAGGGTACGAAGCGGCCGCGGTCGATGACACGCGGGCCCCTGGGTGGAAGGAGAGCGACGCAAACCGTGCCCAAATTTGGGCCGCGTTTGCATCGCCGCGTACAACGCGATCAAAATGCGTCGAGCCGCTGGGCTGGGTTTTTCTTGGCCCCGGTCATTTTCGGACCGATTTGGACACCCACAATCCGTTCGCGTCGGGCCGTTGGAAATGCCCTTAGGTGTATATTTATGTTACTTATGAAAATATGTTAGGTATGCTTTTTCACATGTAATTATGCTTTTTTTTTGCTCTAACTGTGTATTTCTGTAGTCTCATCACGAAACGTCATAGATTAACACTCGTAAATTCACATGTTTGTGTGAGTTAGGAGATTTTTTCTCAAATACATAAAACATGTTTCATTAAAATTACATGTAAATTTTCTAGGGACATTAGCAATCTGTTCCTTTCAAAAACGTTATCACTAATACAGATTGGGCTATCACACACGGTTAAATTGAGCTATCACACACAGTTTTTCTCAAGGGGGTAACGGATGAGGATGCACAGCAGAAACAATTTTAGAAAACCGTGTGTGAAGAGGGTTTCAGCTACATACGCCCACACACACAAAACCGTGTGTGATCCAGGTGAGTTCACACACGCTTAAATGCTAAAAGCTGTTTGCATTATGTGCTATTTGCACACGTTCAAACAGCCAAAAATGTGTGTAAACCAAATTTCAGATTTTATTTTAAAAAAGCAGCCGTCGGAACGGACTTAGCCAATGGTCGCCGGCGTGCACAGAGCCGGCGGTCACCAGCATGCACAGATCCAATGGTTAGCTAGGCTCGCAAGCCTCGGCATGGGCAGCCCAGCCCGACCCAAAAATCTCGGGCCTGGGCTGCATTTTTTGGCCCGATGGGCGGGCCTGGGCAGCAGAAACACGGCCCGACTGCTGACTCGGGCCAGGCCTAGATTGTATTTTCAGCAGTTTTTGGGAAGGCCCGGCCCAAAAGCCCGACAGCCCGATGAAAAACACCTCACTCGGGCTGGGCCTAGGCAGTTTTTAGGCCCGACAGTCGGGTGTCAGGCTTTTCCTTGGCCCGGCCCAGCCCAAGAAGATGCCCAGGTATGGGCTCGACTAGCTCAGATTTGAGACTCTACTCGACTTGGTTAGCTGAGGGGAATAACTCGTTTAGTTCGTGATAAATGTGTGAATCAGGAGGACATATGAGAAAAACTACTATTTCTCCTAAAAACCAGTAGTTATTCAAAATGTCCATAGAGAAAAGATCAATGAAAAGTAATAGTACCTCTTCACTATTACAGATGCAGTTTGGTACTCCCTCCGTTCGGAAATATAAAATATTTTAGCTTTGTGAAGCTAATGTATCTAGACATCTTTTAGTGTATAGATTCGAGCGAATCTATACACTAAAAGATGTCTAAATACATTTACTTCACAAAGCTAAAACATCTTATATTTCTAGACGGAGGGACTACTTATCTATGGTGGCATTTTGCCGCATACATCTACTTCTTTAACTCGAGTTTCAAGGTAGTGTGCTTGTATAGTCTGATTGTATCGCTTTATCCCTCCCAAGTTTAAGGAGAAAATCCTTATTCGATTATACCATGTAAGTTGGCTAATTGCACATCCAACAATATGTTAGCCGTATATATGTGTTACTTTATGGAAAGATGTTTGGTATGCTTCTTTTTCACATGTACTATCCTAATGGTGTTAGTTGCTCTAATTGTGTATTTCTATTGTCTCGTCACGAAATGACATACATTAACACTCGTAAATTCAGCAATTCACATATTTTTCTGAGTTAGTTAGGATAAATTTTCCAAAACACGTGCATATATGTCTAGCTACTTTAATTAAATAACATGAAAATTTGCTAGGAACATCAATAATTTGTTACTTTCAAAAAGGTTACTTTAGAATATTCTCCTGATTTATCGGACCATTTTTCCACAGTTGGAGACAAAATTATGTTTAATATGCGCATAAATGATTTAGGCAAATTCTACGAACAAACTAAATATATATGTGAATTTTCTCTTAATCTAGAAAAAATGGGAACATATGTTCCATACATATTTCCATTCAAGCGATTTTTATTTCTTATTAATTTTAAAGAATTTAAAATATGTGAAATAGGCCCCAAGGGGGGGGGGGGGGATCAAAGGATTCAACAGGTTAATTAGTAGTACAGTTATGGTTTGCACATCTAGTGTAGTAGGCAAGACTCGGTGGCTCACTGTATTTTTTTTTCCTTTAGCAAAGGTCAACAATAGTCATACCGCACACCAAGAGAAGCGCAATCAACTATTAGCAAAAAATAAGAAGGGCACATGCCACTAGGGGTGAACGACTATCAAAACCAAAAAGGCTAAGAGTAAACAAAACAATCAAAATATTTGTTAGCAAATTTTACAGATCAAATCTATTTTAATCAATTCGGTTATTATTTCTGAGTACATGAATAGACCAAACTTTACATAGACTGCCTCAATCTCCAGAACAGTGTGATGTGCCGTGTGCGTGAATTATGATATTATTCAATGGTAGTGATTAAATTGCTATAGCATGGTTATATTTTTTTTTTTGATTGCTGAACGTATATTCCTACCAAATTATAATAATATAATTTAAATTTTCCAAAATATAGCTAAAATTGTTGTCAACTTTGTACTAAATAAAGCCCAAGTTTTGTGTTAACAACATCAACGGAATTATTCGGTCATGAACAAACCTGAACCCAAATTATTGAATACCTCAATTTGCCAGGTAGTAAAACAAACAAGTATATTTTGATGTTCATTTCTTGAGGGCAAAATTTAAAATAGACCAAAATACGAAGACCGGATTGTCACTCACTATGATAGCACAAATCACTAACGAATCCCGGTTTGCTCATCGAGTGTAGCCGAGACGTGGTGGCACACTGTTTTTCCTTTAGCAAAGGTCTACAACAACAAAAAAGCGTAAAAAACAAATAGAAAACAAAAAGGCCAATATGCCACAAAGACCGCTCACGGGGAGCCCCAAAACTAGGGCCATGACGAAGTAGGGGCCAACAGCCCAGCACAAACTATCAGCATGCACAAGCCGCGTGGGCACAAAGCCACATCTAGTTTGAGGGCCTAGATTTGGCTCCCGGGCTCACTGGAGTCCTTTTGTTTAAAAAATTTAAAAATATATTTTAAAAGTTTTCAAAAAAATTAAAAATATATATACATATAGGCTATTATCAAGTCTTGCGGACAGTAAAATAATCCCTAAGAGCATCTGTCCGCAACTTTTTTTCAAAATTCCTGTGATAGTTGCAACAAACTTGCGGACAGTACAATAATAACCCAGTGTACGTCTCTCCTCTACTGAAATCAGGCAAGGATTTCTGCACCAGAACAATTTAAGCTGAAATATACTACTAGTACCATATTTACTCCTGCTTCGAATATCTTTCTCCTGATTGTTGAGCGAGTTTGCTCCTTATTTAGTTTTTGTTTGAGATGCAGTTCCCGAAAAGCACAGTCCAAAGCCTAGAGAGTCTCAGAGCACCGATGCTCTGAATCTTACGCCTGTCCCCATCGGATAAATAGGCCATGGATCATCATAAGATAGACCAAACTGACAGCAACACCGTCCACTTCTGTAGTTTAGTATTAGTAACATGCTCCAGATCTGGTCCTGATGGCTGCATCCTCCCTCCCTTCCAAAGCAGCGAAACCATGTCAGTATATGTCTGTACTCTGTGCTGAACTGAAGGAGTTATCTACCCTTTCTTTGTGTCGAGCCTCGCGATGAACTCGTGGTTTACTGAAGAAAGCTCCCGGGTGAAGCATACATTCTTCAGTGAAAATTGTCCGTAGATGTGGCCTGAACAATAGCCCTGTGTTTGGTTAATGGATGTGGTTTCACGGCAATACGTTCTGTAGTGAGCAGCTCACCAGCCAAATGAAGAAGTTTACAGCACAGAGCCATTGAGTATGTGGAATATGCTACTGCCATCTTCCCAGCACGAAAGGTTCAGTGATAAGAGATAACCAGCTAACAACACTGAAGGCAACTTCGTCAAAGAATCAGCCACGCACGCAGCCACCATAACAATGAACCACACTTGTTTAGACAACAAAGCAGCTCCCTCTCCCAAAAATAAAATGGCAGGTGCAGATTACTTAATTAGTAAACTCAGGTTGTCTTTGTAAGTTTGTATATAGGGGCATGTCTTTCGTTCCCTTCAATTTAATCAAGAATGAGATGACACCAACTCCTGTCAATCTCCAATCCCTACCACCAACATGGTACAGCAACGATCAAAGTGGACAGCATGATAAAACATAGCTTTTGATTTCTGATGATAAAAATTGCGATCTTGTGATGTAATCTACTGTATATACTATTCTAAAGTTCAACAACAATGTTGTGAACTCTTTCCTTGGGCATGGACTCCAGCTCGAGGATCACCATGCCGGAGGAGGCATCGTAGGAGAACTCCACCTGAGCTGAGCCCAGCGTGCATTTTCTCGGCCGGACCGACGAGTAGGCGCCGAACCTCCCGCATCCTCGCACTTCCATGCACACCTGCCCCACTGACTCCGCCGTCGTGCCGTCGCCGTCGATGAGGAGGCGGTAGGTCAGCCCTTCCACCGCCGCTCCGCCGTTGAACATGTCGACCAGGCCGATCGGCGCGAACCTGTACCCGGCCGCCAAATCCTGCAGCTCCCAAGATCATTTGATCAGTCCACATACACAAGACAGACGACAATTGTACTGGTACAAGTGTTAGTCAGATCAGAGTAACTGGGCATTGCAGAAGAGAGTGGTGGCAATGTGTTTGCGCTGCCGCTAACCTTGATCGGCGACACGGTGAGGACGTCGTGCTCCAGGACCTTGAGGGAGACGGGCAGCGCCGCGCCGTCGGGGAGGACCACGAGGTCGCCGCCGGCGTGGCGGTACACGGCGCAGTCGCCGCTCCACCCGGCGCCGCCGTCCGTCGCCGCCTCGGCGATGAGGTGGACGTCGCGCCCCCTGACGCCGCAGGTCAGGGCCCCGGCGGCGCCAGCGCCTGCGTCGTGGAACACGTTCTTCTTCTCCTCGGAGCTCCACGCCGCGCCCTGGCAGTTGTACACGCCGAGGACGCCCGTGAACGTGTTCATGTTCCAGATCTTGAGCAGGGTCACGCCGTCGCGCGCCGGGTCGGCGAACAGGCAGTCCTTGGTCGGCCGCCCCGGCAGCCGCGCGCGGAGCACGGTGCCGTCCGGCAGCACCATCTTCCTCAGCAGCTCGAAGTCGTGCTTCCCCGGGGCGTCGCTGACGTATACGGGACCGCCGCTGATGGCGCGCGCCGAGCCGTGGTAGTCGCCGGCGGGGTGGAGCGAGTGGAACATGTCCCAGTCCGGGAGCATGAACTCGCCGAGGAACACGCTGTTGTACGCCACCGCCGCGATGTGGATCGTGTGCGACACCGCCTCCCTCGGGAAGAAATCGTCCGACGCTCGCACCACCGCCGTCTGCTTCGAGCTGCAGGTTCATTCGGGCAAATATCGCGATCGAATTCATCTGAGAAACAACATTTGGATCGATGTTTCTAATTAAGGAATCAAGTTATGTACTGTACCAGTAGAGGGCGTCAGTGTTGTGGCTCATGCAGGCGATGATGCCGTTGTCCTGGAAGTTCTTGGCGACGGAGGCGTCGAGCGCGCGGTGGTACTCCCTGGTGAGCTGCACGCGGCCGCCGTGGCCGGCGCCGAGCGTCTCCAGGACGCACTGCACATCCACCTTGACGCCGTCGACGCCGGCGGCCGCGAGGTACGCGTGGAGCTCGTCGTAGAAGCGGTGCACGGCCTGCGGGTGGACGAGGCCGAGACCCTGCAGGGTCAGCACGTCGGTCTTCATGTTGGGCTCGTTCTCCGCCACGCCCGGCGAGATCTTGGGGAACTGCATGGCGGAGCGGTATGCCTCCATCCCGGCGACGCCCGGCCGCACGCCGCCCCAGTAGCCCGTGATGGCGTGCCAGACGTACACGTACTTGAGCCCGTACTTCTCCTTCGCCGCGCGCACCAGCGTCTCGATGCCGGCGGCCGCAGCGCCCTTGCCGCTCTGGAACTTGCTGTTCTCCTTGATGCCGGTGAGCCGCTGAAGGCGCGGAGGCTTGTCGGCTTCGCTACCGGAATCATCCTCGGCGTTCGGTTTGTCGGTTCCGACCGACTGCCAGCCGTCGTCGATGATGACGAACTTGGGCGGCGCGCCACCGGCGGCGAGGCTCTGGAGCCCGGCCTCCACGCCCTCCTGAGTGACGTCCTGATAGAAGGCGTCCCAGGTGCACCAACCAAAGTAGTCAACGATGCCAGGGAGCTTCTTCTCGGCGCGCGGGCGGAAGGTCCCGAGGGAAGACCGGACTGCCGCGACGGCGCCGGCGATGGCGGCGAACGGGTCAGACTCCGCGGCGCCCACGAAGAGCACCCGGTCGAAGCAACTGGCGCGCGTGTCAGCGTCGCCGCTCTCGACGCAGAGCTGCAGCTCGTCGCCGCCGGCGCCGCCGCCCTGGAGGCTGGCCCGGAACGCGCCCTCCACGAGCGGGAGGAACACGACGTACGACGTCTCCTCCTCGCCGCCGCCGCCGGACTCCACGAGCAGGAACTGCGTCTCGTGCGGGACGTCGCCGCCCTTGCCCCCCATCCTCTGCGCCATCCACCACATCTTGAACCGGAAGCACGCCATGAACCGCACGCCCCTGCAATCCCCGCCCAAATCAAAATCGAATCAAATGCCGATCGAGACAAACCAATTCATGGCGCATCCGACATTGAATCAGGAACCAGGCGTACCTCATAAAGCCGAGGGAGACGACGTGGCGGGAGGCCGGCCCGGCGAAGTCGGCGCCGAGGAAGACGCCGTCGACGGGGCCCCTCGCGGCCGCGGAGGACGCGGACACCGCGTCCGGCACGCCGGTCAGCACCGCGCGCCCGCGCACCGACAGCTCCCCGCCGGCGAGCCTCACCGACGACTCGATCGTCATCTCCTCCTCCCCCGCGCTCCGCCGGCCGGACGACGAACCGTTGGCCGCCGCAAGAATCCTAGACGAATACCTGCACGGAACAAGAAAATCAACAAGGCTGAAGCAAGATCGATGACGGGGAGCACAAGAACAAGAGAGATAGGATGGATCGGCGAACGGACCGAGGAGTGGGGTTGGATTTGGGAGGGATGCGGAGAGGCGACGCGAGGAGCGGTGGGCGGGAAGAAGAAGAATTGCGGGTATATATACGCGCGGGGAGCTGGGACGAGGATGCGGCGGCCGTGCCCGTGCTCGTGCTCGTGCCGCTACAGCTGCATCTGGAGGCGAGCGCCATCACGGACGGACGGAGATTGGCGGCAGGCTGGTAAATCCGTTGCGGTTCTGGCGGGGGGATGGGCGTGCTGACTGTGCGCTTCGTTGGTTTTGGATGATGGGGATTGGTGGGCATTCAGAATTGTCGCTTGTGCTAATCTCATCGCCAGCTGCCAGCACAAGCTAAGGAAGATCCATGTTGCAAAAGGAATTCTGTTACGACGGTGAAGCGTGTTCGAGCCGACTCTTCGTCTTGCCACGTGAAGTTGTTGTTGTTGAGAATGTTTTTTTTTTGTGCGAACCTCGTTGGAAGGCGATGGTTCGTGCAATTCCATTAAGACGAATATATGCTTGATTAGAGTAATGAGAAAAATCTTTTCAGTATGGAATTTGTCTCGCTTAGAAAAAGTAGAGGGATGAAAAATTCTTTCTTCGTTCGAAAATGAGCATATTTGATACAATAAGACAAATGCACCGATGAATTTCAGAGGGGTCTCTTTCCCCTTGTGTCGCCCTATCGAGGGTAGTCGAAACCATCCCCTCTGTTAACCTCCTGCTAGCCTCTTCTTCGCCGCTGCCTAAGAAGAATGTCGAGCAAGCATGAGTGGTTGACCGTGATGGTGGCTGTGAAGCTCCCTTGGGCGTGCCTCACGCATACCCTGAAACCAGGACATCGGCCCTGGATTGCGGACGTGTGGGCCACACATTAGCGATGTTGGTTGGCTAACTCCTTCACGATGGAGACAAGGTGGACAACATAGGGTGGTCCTTGTGGGGCCATTCAGCGGTAGGTCATGTGCCTATAGCCTCCTTTGCCGGTCAAGATCTAGACATTGCGGGTCGGTTGGGGATTGGGTTCTCTGGCACATGGTGTGGGAGGTGCCAAGCGAAAGCTATGTGATATGCACCAACGGCGGCTACACCTTTAGACGTCGTGCCTCTCTTGGGGGAGGGGGTCATAATAGCCTATCCCCTATTCAAAACCCAGAACCAACATGTCAAAATAGGAAGGTGGCGGTGTATTGTGTTGCTTCTCTCCTCGAGGCACTTCATGTGAGATCATCACTCGAGCTTCTACGGGGGCGGGGAAGGGGCTATTATGTTGGCAAGAGAGGACACCGACTTTGATGTGATGACAACTAGCTTTGTGTCTCTTCTCTTTTAAGCGGCCTTGGATGTGATTGCTTGCTTGCATCCCTTTGAGCTCCAGGGGACAAGCCCTAGGGCGTGGGCATGGGGAGATGAGTCTAAAGTCAGCATGTCCACTTTGTGTGGTTGCCTTGGTCGCATCGTTGATAGCTCCTAAGCATCTTGGATTGGTTGCGTGCATGGTAATGTGTAGTCTCACCTTGTATCCATATGGTGAATGTACCTCACCACCATAGTTAAAACATGGAGACTGCGTGTGAGGTGCTTGACTCGATGAAATCGAACGACGTGTTTGTGTTTAAACGGCAAGGACATAGAGACGCCGATGGACCTCAACAGGATCAGAGTCGATGCTAGGGGACTTGGTCGATGTTGTGTGAGATAGAGGCCCTCAAAGTGAGAGAGCCGGAGAAATATGAGCGGCGGTGACACGACTGCTGACAGGCGAGAGAGTGGCAAAGAGGAAACGAGCTAGCGGTGGACCGATGAACCACATGGGGAGACAAGTGAGAGGTTGACCTACATGTTATAGTATAGCCACACACACTCACATTAATATGCATACGTAAACACCCTTGCAATATATTAGGGAGATCCAGATCTACTTATCTATGATCACTGAATAAAAACTTACAACATGGGAGTTGTGTGAAACGGGAGGAAGCTATTCCTCAAAGGAAATTTCAAGAGGTGGACCGTGTGCGACGAATTTGATGAAATTTGGTAAAAAAAACGCTTCAAACATGAACACACAATTGAAAGTTTACGTCAAACAAAACTTGAAACCGATAGTCATAATGGAATCACCTCGTGGACGTGCATTTTTTTCACATAATATTTTATACTTACAACATGAGAGTTGTGTGAAACGGCAAGTAAGCTATTCCTCAAAGGAATTTTCAAGATGTGGACCATGTGCGATGAATTTGATGAAACTTGGTAAAAAAGGCTTCAAACATGAACACACAACTGAAAGTTTACATCAAATAAAACTTGAAACCGATAGTCATAATGGAATCACCTCGTCGATGTGCATCTTTTTCATGTAAAACTTATTTTTTGAACCATAGTTGTGTTCATTAGAAGGGATTAGAATAAGCGGTTTAAGGAAAATGAGCGAAAACGACTTCACGAAACCATGTTGCATCGCAGGAGTCCAAAAGAGCACGGGCAACACGCTTGGCCCTAAGGACCGATTCGGGTGCTCCCTAGAGCCTGGTTCGATAGATTTTTGGGATTGCATAATTTATGAATTATGCCCTTAAAACTGGAACGGAGGGAGTATTAGTTAGTTTGTTGTAAATGTTTGTTGTAAATGTGCATCAATATTTCAAGGCTGCCACGGCACGGCACGGCGGTCGGGTCAAAACTCCGATCTTACCTTACCCCGTTGCTTGCGTGACCTGTCAAGCCAATCGGCACCACGTACGCGTCCACGACGACGACGGCTTCCGTCGATCACGCCAAGGTTTTCTGCAGATAAGAATCTCACGTGTAGCTAAGCTGGATCCAGCCCGGTCCTAGCAACTAGTCAACGTAACCCAACATTTGCTCGTCATGCACGTCTTCTGCTCTGGTGCCATGAACCATTGCCAAGAGATTCAGTAGCATGATGATGTATTGGTGCAAGTCCGCAAAGGTAATCTCCATTGCAAAGCAATATATTTCTATACTCCTTTTTCTCGTAATTTTAGTTCAAACTTAAACAACAATGAAAGTAAGAATCATGAAACCAACAGAGTATTTTTTTTTTTCAATACCCAGCGTAAGTAGGCTACTCCATCTACGCGAAAAGAGGCTTCTCGGTGAATGATAGCTCCACGTACAGTAGATCGGCCGGAGCCGAAACTTCTTCTCGAAAACGTAATATAGGGGTTTCTCTTGTGTCGACGAGATCACTCTCACAAGCAACAAAAACCGACCGAACAATCGCCGGAATCTCGCAAGGAAGCACGTACGCGTAAGAATCAAAACACCCGGTGACACATTCCTCAAACGAAATGATGAAGATGAACAACACAAAGGTTCCTAACCGAAGCACACGAGCAAATTTCTCAAGATGCAAGATCCCCAAACCTCCAAGATGCTTAGGCCTACGAACCGTTTCCCAATTTAACTTGCATTTGTCTCCGGTAACCCCTCTTGTGCCGGCCCAAAAGAAAGCCCTCTCAATCGATCTTGTTTAAGGAGATGAGGCAACCCGGTTGTATGTTGAGCGGAGTGAGGTGGAAAATAGTTTGGGATGTAAGCACCGATTTGACAAGGGCGCCATGTCCGGCAATATTGATGCTCTTTCCATCCCAACAACGGCGGACCTTCACGGGGGCCATCCTGGGCCGTGCCCCCCCCCCCCCCCCCAACAAAATTACAAAATCTCGGTTACTATATAAAATACTACTGTGGCCTACAGCCAATGAGGCCTTTTTAATCCATGTTGATTGAGCCAGAGAACAGAGACCATAGGTTCTTCTGGACGGACAGTCTCCTCATTAATTCCTTCCTCAATCTCTCCTTGTCTCATGTACTGATTGGATGCGCGACGGCGTGGCCAGTGGTCCGCTAGGATTCCTCTTGTCCGCCGCCAGAACTCATCTCCGACTAATCGCCCGCTGCGTGCGCGGCAAGAACTGAACAACGACTCCAATCGCTCTGCAATCTTCTCCCATCGGCTTGAGGCTATTTAGTGTTTCAATTTTGCTTTTCTTGTGTAATTGGTTCCCAATTGTGCATCTAAATTGGGGAAAGTTCAAACTAGGTCATGAGCATTTTTGTTTAAAGATTGTTTTTAAATATTCGATGAGGAGAGGATGGCCAAAGAGATGGGTTGCTGAAAATGTATGGTTAAGCAGTCTATTTTTAACCATGGAAATTTTCCAAAATCCATGGTTAACCAGTATATATGGCTTCTTTTGTTTTTGTGGAACTTATACATATATTGATGTTAGAAATATATTTTGTGGACAAGATTAATCTTATCGTGTATGCTTCTAAAAATGCAACAAATTCTAGCTCGTTGCCATGGTATGATTTGGTGTCCAAGAAAAAATGTATGTCATTTTGTAGCTTCTCCCCCCTCCCCCGACGATTTTGTTCAAGGTCCGCCACTGCATCCCAAGACACGAGCTTTCCGGCTGACAAGGGCATAGCTAATAGAGCCCGTTAGTTGAGTACCCATGAGGCCCGTTAAGCTAGGCCCAATTGTAATGATAGTCGAGATACGAGTTCTTACCGTATGTCAATATTGTAATCTGTATCGAACCCTACCCGATCCTCGAGACCTGGCCACCTATATATAGGGGCTAGGAGGGGACGGTGTAGGGCAGATTGAAAGCAAGCCAGGTTGAACACCCACGTTTACTTTCGATATACACTTATTTTGACTAACATTTACCCTCGAGTTCATTCGACGCCCTATTCCCCCGATCCTAAGTCCTTCATCTAGGACATTTGTCGGGTTAAACCTCGTCAATTGGCGCCGACCGTGGGGACCTGGGCGTTGGAATCATGAATTCGACGGCTTTTTCGCTTTTAGCCAACAACAGTTCAGAACTCGACGGAAGTCAAGAGATGAAGTTAACAATTGGAAGTTTGAGCATCCTCATCGGGCCATCGGGTTTATCTCGCCTTTCGGATCCGACGAAACAAGATCCGTCGGCAAGTGAGCCCGAAACAGTAGCAATGATGGAATATTCTGACGGATCTTCCAGCGAGGTAAACTCGCCGGTCAGCTTAGAAGAAGTGCAAAAAGGAAAGATCACAGAAGACGAAGAAGCAAGGGAAAATTTTGACGCAGGGGTCCAACTCGACGATCTCGTGATTTGCCTCGACGATATCTCGGACAAATTAACAGACACATGGAAGACAGGGCTAGAGCTTTCTGAAGACGGTGACTCGATCTTCTCAAGCTTCAATAGTAACTGAAGGAAATATGCCCTAGAGGCAATAATAATATTGTTATTATCATATTTCTTGTTCATGATAATGTTTATACTCCATGCTATAATTGTATTAAGCAGAAACATTAATACTTGTGTGGTTTATGAACAACACCGTGTCCCTAGTACGCCTCTACTAGACTAGCTCATTGATTAATGATGGTTAAGGTTTCCTAACCATAGACATGAGTTGTCAATTAATAATGAGATCATGTCATTAGGAGAATGATGTGATGGACAGACCCAAATAAAGCAGAGCAATTAGATCGTGTCATCGTGTTCATCTTTGCGAAGCTTTTTCCTATGTCAAGTATTGTATTCCTTAGACCATGAGATAATACAACTCCCTGGTATCGGAAGAAAGCTTTGAGGTCATCAAACGTCATCCTATGAGAGGGTGATCATAAAGGTGTCTCTCAGGTGATCGGAAAGTACTTGTTGGGTTGTATGTATCGAGATGGAATTTGTCCCTCCCAAGTCGGAGAGATATACTTCGGGCCCACTCGGTAATCGATATCAACACCGCTTGCAAGCACGTGGTTAAGGAGTTAATCACAAAGTGATATCGGATTATAGAACGAGTAAAGTACTTGCTGTGAACGAGATTGAACTAGGTATGGCGATACCGACGATCGAATCTCGGGCAAGTAAAATATCGCGTGACGAAGGGAATATATATATGGGATTAATTGAATCCTGGCATCGTGGTTCATCCGATATGATCATCGATGAATATGTGGGAGTCAATATGGGTTTCCAGATCCCGCTATTGATTATTGATAGAAGATCATGTCTGCATATTCTCGAACCCGTAGGGTCACACACTTAACGTGCATCGACGCTAGGATAGAATGGATAATTGGTTAATGAGTTTTTGGTCGGAGTCTCGGATGAGATCCCGGACATCACGAGAGGTTCCGGAATGGTCCGGAGAATAAGATTCATATAATGGAAAGCAGTTTTTGGGGTTTCGGAAAAGTTCTGGACTTTTTCGGTAGAGTACCGGAATGTTCTAGAAAGTTCTGAAGGGCTCCATGGTGGGGCCCACATGCCCCAAAGGGGCCACCAGCTTTCTTATGGGCCAAGGCAAAGGGAACTTAGGGGGAAAGTTTTCTCCCTGGGGCCACCGGCTTGACTTGGAGGCCAAGGCAAAGAAAACTTAGGGGGCAAGTTTTCTCCCTGGGGCCACCGGTTTGACTTGGAGGCCAAGGCAAAGGAAACTTAGGGGGCAAGTTTTCTCCCCTGGGGCCACCGGCTTGACTTGGAGGCTAAGGCAGCCCCCTTGGCCACCCCCTTGACCTATTTAAAGGAGAGGGGAGGGCTGGGGCATAAGAACTCCAACCCTAGGCATCGGCCCAACTGCTGCCCTCCAATCTCTCTCTCTCTCGCGACTGCACGTTGGCGAAGCCCTACTGCAGAAACTCTCCACCATAAGCACCACACCGTCGTGCTACAGATCCAATCTATCTCTCCACCACACTTGCTGGACCAAGGAAGGAGGGGACGTCCCTGCGCCGTACGTGTGCATCTCTCGGAGGCGTCGCCACTTGCGGCGTTGGATCGGATCGGATCGCGGGGAGGAGATGGCTAGTACGACTACATCATCCACGTTCTGTTGAACGTTTCTGCTGTGCGATTTCTTCAAGGGTATGAAGATCTCATCTACCTCTCTCGTTGATTACATCTCCTAGATTAGATCTTGGCTTTCTTGTTCGCATCCGTAGGAAAAATTTTGATTTTCTATGCTGCGAAACCCTTCAGTGGTATCAGAGCTAGATCTATGCGTAGATGTGTTTCACGAGTAGAACGCAACATGCTTGTTGTGGGCGTTGATGTTTTCTGTTGCAAACCTCTATATTGTATATTTCTTATAGCGCGGCATAGTGAGATCGAAGCGGTCCAAGCCAACTTTATGCGACCTCGTTCGCGAGACCGGCTCCGCACTTGAAGTGTGGCTTGTTCCACACATGCGGCTGGTGGATATCAGTTTCTCTCACTATAGTAGTCATGGGATTTACAACGGATATTAGCAACCATAATATCACCGTTGTGGCTTTTCGTAAGTAAGAATCGTTCTTAACTTGCTACTCCCATAAGCCACGTAAAACATGCAACAACAAAGTAGAGGCGTCTAACTTATTTTTGCAGGGAGTGTTTTGTGATATGGTATGGCCACAAGATGTGATGTGATATATGTGATATATGCGATGATCATGTTTTGTAATATTTCACGACTTGCATGTTGATGAGTTCACAACCGGCAGGAGCCATATGGTTGTCTTTATAATTGTGTATGACCTGCGTGTCAACTTCTTATACACCATGTAATAGCTTTACTTTATCGCTAAATAGTTAGCAATAGTTGTAGTTGCTATTCGTGGTGGAGGCAATCATGGTGGAGTGATGGAGATCATGCCGACGCGCACAAGATGGAGATCATTGCGCGGAGATTGGCTATACCATGTCACATAAAATTATATGCATGTGATGTTTATCCTTTTATGTATCTTATTATGCTTTGATCGCGACGGTAGCATTATAAGATGATTCCTCACTTAAAGATCAAGATAAAAATTGTGTTCTCCCCTCGTATGCGCCGTTGCGAAAGTTCGTCGTGTTCAATTATCTCGTGATGATCGGGTGCTATAAACTCTACGTTCACATACAACGGGTGCAAGCCAGTATTTGCACATGCGGAGATACTTGGGTTTGACTTGACGAGCCTAGCATGTACAGACATGGCCTCGAAACACACGGACCGAATGGTCAAGCATGAGTCATATGGATGATATGATCAACATGTTGATGCTCACCATTAAAGGTACATCATTCACGTGATGATCGGTCTCGGTGTAGTGAATTTGGATCATGCTTCACTAAACAACTTTGAGGGATGTTGAATTTAGTGGGATTTCATTAGTAATTTGATTAACTTGAACTAATTATCATGAACTAAATCTTAGTGTATTTGCATAAGTCGTTGTAGTCTTTGGCACTGTTTCCCACTGATACTTAGCTTAATTGAGTTAAAAGAACTATAGAATTCTGGATAATCACTTTTCGGTCTAGTGCCGTTTAATGTCAAGACTAAAGATTAAGTCCTATTGCAAACTTTAGCAAACCTTTCTTGCTCCATACGATTTAATAAATTGTATTGATCTAAGAGCAATGATTCAAGTTTAGTATCTAAAGATCATATGTTTGCCTTCATGATAAATTGATCTTCAAAATTGTTTGAGAATCAAAGTGATCATCGAGCTGAAAGAATTGTTTCAGAAACAGACAAGAAGTAAAAGATATTTGATATCTAAAACTTTGATTGTTTGCAAAAATGATGAAGTATAATTTAGTAAAAGAACATAAGCTCATATTGTATGACTATATGCGAAGATTGAAGATGCTAGGCATCCCGATCACCTAAAAGTTTGGGAACTAATATTATACTTGCATTCATCCTTATAAGCTATAGTAGTTTCATCATGAAAGTTGTCATGATAAGATGAATGAAAGGGTATTGGCTAAATTGTTTTTGCTATACCAAAGATACTAAAAATGGAATCTAGAAGAACGCCAATTATATGATGATGGTGATCCACCTCAATGTGCAAAGTCCAGGGCTATTAGTATTTGACTAACATCCTTTGGACCATGTATCAAATAATTGACGCCACTATTGATGTTGATAGATTCTTCTAATGGAGAGGAAATGCTAAATAGGATCTGCAAAATATTTGGTAGAAAAGGAAAAGACTGGAAATGTCCAGCTCAGGTATATAAACGATATACATGTTATAGATGTATTTCTTTGCTCGTTAACAATGTAATTCTTGGGTATTCGATACTAGATTGTTGGTATGAAATGTCATACAAAGCAACACTATACAAGAAGTACAATGGCCTAAGTAACTAGCAAAGGAATGTGGTAATGATGCGCGCCGAGAAACAAATAAAAGTGTTATTGTGCTTCTCGTCGGTATCAAACCTAGCCTTCGAGATATGATTGAACTTGATAATTTTTATATTGTTCTGGTATTATGAGAACAATTGTTGTTCATATTATTACCATCTTCCATAATCGATGGATAGATTATAATTATAAATCTTGTTGGTAAAATAAACATTTATAACACTGATGCTAAAGGTCGCAAGACAAAAATGAATTTCACTTATATATGACACCACTATTTAAGTCATATTGGAAACAAAACATGAAAGAAATTCCATATTGATGGATTTTTCGAGTCATTTGATTTTGAATTGATTGACGCTTGTGAGACTTTTCCAAAAGATGATTAAACTTTGTTCATGGGCCATGGACAGAACAAGTGACTAACTAAATGGAGATCATACATGTTGATGTATGTAGTCCATGGTGTGAAGTCGATCATGGTGTATTTTCTATTTTATCAATGACTCAAATAGATGTATTGTATATCTACTTGATGAGATAGATGTATGAAATAATTGAAATTGTTCAATTTATGAAGTGGAAATTATTGTAACAAGAAAAATTCAAGTTTTTATGATTGGGTCATAAAGAAGAATATTTGAGTTACAAGTTTAGCAAACATCTAAGAGTTAGAGGAATTGTTCCACAAACTTGCATCGTGATAAACACCATATGAGTATGGAGTTTTCGATGGATGTAATCAAACCTTGTTTGACATGGTTAGAGCAATGATTATATAAAACTACCGATATAATTTGTGGATTATGCTTTAGAGACTACCGCTTTTCACTGAATAGAGCACCATCATAATCCGCTGAAATGACACCGTACAAGTTATAGTTGTCTTTTCTTAAATTTTGGTATGCATGACATAAGTAAAATGTTTACAACCAAAATCGGATTAGTAAGTCTTTGTAGGGCTATCCCAAAGAATGTCGATGGGTGTTTCTTCTGCCATAAACCCAATTAAAAGTGATTGTCACTGAAAGAAGTGAACTTCTTATGAAGGAGTTTCTCGCGAAAGGTTTAAGTGGGAGGAAGATAGAACTTGATGAGGTTATTGAATCTGAGCAAGATGATCAGAGTAGCGCAGCACCAGAAAATATTTTGGAAGCGGCAACTGCATTCATAGCTCACGCGTCTATAATATGTTGTAGTCACGGCATCGAAGTTCCTATTTAACCAAGTTGGTCGTAATCAAATAGCAAGATTTGAGGATGAGATATTATTAGATAATAGTAACCAACAATATACAAAGAAGCGGTGATGGGCCCTGACTTCATCATATGAATTATTCTTGCAACAATTACATATTGAGATATGATAGTTGAATAAACAAAACAACGTTCCTCTACCGGAATGCACACCAAGGACGTGTACCTGACACGACCCAATGGGTTTTGTTGATTCAAAGGTTGCTAGATATGTATGCAAACTTCTATGGTAGAAGTAAGCATAGCGAAGTTGGAATCTTCAATGATGAAAATGTTAAAGTGTTAATTTCATCAAGATATTTGAAGATGCTTGTATTACAAGAAAGTAAGTGGGAGCGCTCAGACATATTTCTAATACTTTAAGTGGACGACATATCGTTTATTGGAAATAATGTGTTTTTCTTGATATTGTTAAGTTTTCATTAAAATTAGTTTTTGATGAAAGACTTAGGTAAAACCAGAATATTAAGCATCAATGTCTATGCAGATAGATTGAGGCACTAATATAGTTTTGCCAGAGTACATAGATGAAATATTGAATTTGTTCAATATGGAAACAATAAGAACGGTTCTTGTTGCATGGAAGAGGTTGGAGCAAGAATCAATTGTTTTGACACTTGATGAGTGAAACCGCAAGAATGATTTTATCAATCTTGTGTACCATGATATGTAGATCCAGATATGTCCGATGCTCTAAAAGGTTACGAGCATCCATATGATGATCGTTGGACAATAGTAAGAATATTCTTTTGTACTTTTGAAGAACTAAGAATATATTATGTATGCAAAAGTGACAAATGATTCATTGCAATGTGTTACATTGGCTTTGTCACATATACAAGTAAAATTTTATCTCAATTTTAAGCTATTTGTTTTGAGTTAGAAGGTGTCACAATAAGATGGAAGAAAGTTCCATGATGACTTGGATGAGTTCCAATGTTAACATTATGGCAGACACTGCAATGAGGGCTAAGTATTTAATCGCTTTAGAAGCGGCATAAAATATGCAAAGTAGATAGTGATAATCCAACTTATTTGTGGCACTGTCGTCCAGGTCATATTGGCGTAAAACGCATGAAGAAACTCCATTCTGATGGACTTTTGGAGTCTCTTGATTTTGAATCATTTGACACGTGCAAGCCATGCCTCATGGGTAAGATGATCAAAACCCCGTTCTCCGGAATAATGGAGCGAGCAACGGACTTATTGGAAATCATACATACCGATGTGTGCGGACCAATGAGTATTTCGATGCGCGGTGGATATCGCTATTTTCTCACTTTTACTGATGAGTTAAGTAGATATGGGTATGTCTATTTAATGAAACATAAATCTGAAACATTTGAAAAGTTCAAAGAATTTCAGAACAAAGTGGAAAACCATCAAAACAGGAAAATTAAATTTCTACGATTCGATCGTGGAGGTGTAGTTCCAAGTGTGCTAGTACTATGTAGTTCTATTGTATGACAATAGTGACAACATAGTTTTGGCAAAAAAACAAAGGTTTCATCAGAAGACCAAATTTATACGATGCCATCTCATACAAGATGAGTAATGCGTGCTGACGCAAAAGAATATGCAAATACAAACGGACCTGAAAGTGTCAGACCCGTAGATAAGGTTTACCACGTGCAACGCGTATGAAGAACACCGGAATGCCATAGGTGTTAAAAGCGCAAGTATGACTAGATTATTGATTCTAGTGCAAGTGGGAGACTGAAGGAAATATGCCCTAGAGGCAATAATAATATTGTTATTATCATATTTCTTGTTCATGATAATGTTTATACTCCATGCTATAATTCTATTAAGCGGAAACATTAATACTTGTGTGGTTTATGAACAACACCGTGTCCCTAGTACGCCTCTACTAGACTAGCTCATTGATTAATGATGGTTAAGGTTTCCTAACCATAGACATGAGTTGTCAATTAATAATGAGATCATGTCATTAGGAGAATGATGTGATGGACAGACCCAAATAAAGCAGAGCAATTAGATCGTGTCATCGTGTTCACCTTTGTGAAGCGTTTTCCTATGTCAAGTATTGTATTCCTTAGATCATGAGATAATACAACTCCCTGGTATCAGAAGAAAGCTTTGAGGTCATCAAACGCCATCCTATGAGAGGGTGATCATAAAGGTGTCTCGCAGGTGATCGGAAAGTACTTGTTGGGTTGTATGTATCGAGATGGAATTTGTCCCTCCCAAGTCGGAGAGTGATGCGTGGTGAATGACCAGCCCGTTGGGAACCCCAAGAGGAAGGTGTGATGAGTATAGCAGCTAGTTTTCCCTCAGTTAAGAAACCAAGGTTTATCGTTCTTGGAGAGGAGAGACACACGACTGAAGGTGATGCTTGCTAGCTTGCGACAGCTTTGGACAATTTATATATGGCGCCTCATCCAAGCTTTGCTTGCTAGCTGCAACGCGGAACCTGCACACAACACAACCAAGTACTTCGTTCCCAACTTGCGATGAGGTTGTCAATCTCACCGGTTTGCTTGAAACAAAGGTTATGAGCGTATCGAGTGGAAAATAGTAGAGTATGCGAATAAAGTAAACAGTGTGAGTAAAGTAGACAGGTGATAGCAATATAATGGAAATAGGACCGGGATCCACAGTTCACTAGTGGTGTCTCTCCATAAGACAAATAACACATGCTGGGTAAACAAATTACAGTTAGGCAATTGATAGAATAAAGATAAACGTGATATGTCAAGAAGATCACTATGAGATTTACTCTGGGCATTACAACAAAATACATAGACCGCCATCCAACTGCATCTATGACTAATAATCCACTTGTGGTGAATCAATCCGAGAACTCCACAAGTATTATGTTGCGAACAACAGATAATTGCATTAAGCAAAGTGTGTAATGTAAACAAAGCATATGCCCTTGAGCATATGAATGTTGTTTTCTCCCTAGTAGCAACAACACATCTACAACCTTAGAGGTTTCTGTCACTCCCCCAGGTTAAATAGAGGCATGAACCCACTATCGAGCATAAATACCCCCTCTTGGAGTCACTAGCAACTACTTGGCCAAGATAGCTACTAACAACGGAGAGCATACAAGATCATAAACAGCATAGAGATAACAAAAGATAATATTCAGTACAACAACTTAATCATAAACACCAATATTCATCGGATCCCAACAAACCAAACATGTAGAATTACATAACGGTGATCTCAATCATGTAGGGCAGCTCATGAGATCTAAACATGAAGCACATGGTGGAGAAGACAACCATCTAGCTACTGCTATGGAGCCATAGTCCAACTACTCACTCATCGCTCCGGAGGCAAGCATGGCGATGAAGAAGACCTCCGGTGGCGATTCCCCTCTCCGGTAGGGTGCCGGGAAGAGCTTCTGGACCCTCCCGATCTTCGGGTCGACGGCGGCGGCGGATCGCGATGTGTTCTGGAAAAGTGATCAGGTACTCAGGTTTTTTCCGTCGGGGGGTCTTTATAGGCGAAGGGGCGATGTCAGAGGAGGGGCCAGGCCCCCTCACACCATGGCGGCGCGGCCAGGCCCCTGGCCGCGCGAGCCTGGCGTGTGGGGCCCTGGTGGCCCCCCTCCTACTCTCCTTCGGATCTCTGGAAGCTTCCGGGGAAAATAAGACTTCAGGAACTTGTTTCGTCCAATTCCGAG
Source organism: Dactylis glomerata (assembly GCA_007115705.1). Lineage (NCBI taxonomy): Eukaryota > Viridiplantae > Streptophyta > Magnoliopsida > Poales > Poaceae > Dactylis > Dactylis glomerata. The sequence continues at coordinate 902,500 of QXEO01001068.1, read as the reverse complement.
AATATTTCCTGTGTATCACTATGAAACACAAAAACAGCAGAAAACAGGGAACTGGCACTGTGGCAACTCGTTAATAGGTTAGTTCCGGAAAATGCATAAAAATGCCACTAAGTGTAATGAAACATTAGGCAAATGGTGTAAAAACAAGCATGGAGCATCAAAAATTATAGATACGTTGGAGACGTATCAAGCATCCCCAAGCTTAACTCCTGCTCGTCCTCGAGTAGGTAAGTGATAACAAAAGAATAATTTTTGAGGTGACATGCACCTTCACAATCTTGATCACATATGTAAGCATTTGTGAGCTGGGATCATAAGAACTTAAAACATGGGCATGAAAGATATAATCTTGACAATAAGAACTTAGCAACCATATTGTAAACATGCAAATGAACACAACCAAAAGATCATGAAAATGAAACAATGAAAGTCAAACGTGTGTTCAAATCATAAGGAAAACATACAAATGGTTTTCAGCTTGTCCTTCAAAGAGAGCAAAACATAAATGCATAGGACACCTTCAAGTTTAAGAGGGCGACTAGATACAAGTAATTTGAGAACAAGTGAAACCAACAATATGAATCAATCAATGAACTTTGGGACAATGCATATTACACTAAGAATGACAACTATGCTCTCTTAATAGTGCATAAAGATAGAAGGTGGTGACTTAACATAAAAGTAGAAGAAAGGCCCTTCGCAGAGGGAAGCAGTGATTGCAAGTTTTATAACCTTCAAAAATTATGGTACTTACCGGCTTTGAGCTCTCATTGCCCCCATCATAAGCATCTTGAATGGTTAAAGTTAATGCGAGAACAATTATGATGCATATTCTTGACAAATCATAAGTTGAAAACCTCGTGTCCCGTGAATACGAGTACCCAAACCTCATGCTACTCAACTTAGAGTCCCAAGCAAGGCTCTTGTCATTATAAGTATATGCATATCATTGAGAACCGCCAATGGGGTACCTCCGTGCCCGATGACATGGAACAAGCCCACACCAAAATGACAGGACAAGCAGACAATGAACACCTCGACATATCTTTTATTTGCCTTTTGTTTAGCTTTTTATTGTGAGATGCGTCATCGAATGTTCACCATGGGTATGCTGCAAATTTCCACCATGAATTATGCATGGCTTAGATTAGCGGCCCGGCGTTTCCCTAACACATATACAAACTCCATGATCCCCACAAGATTCCCAATTCATTTCACACCGCGGGCATCCATAAACAAAAGATCACGATATCAACTCAAATAAGAAGTGCAATGTTGAAAGCTTACCCATGACTGCATGGCTGGGCTAGTCTCCAACTTACAACTTGCAAGCATAACAACTCAACATAAGAGACCACAATGTCAAATTTTTAAGAACATGAAAAAGTAAAGTGTGCCTTCCGGTTCGTGAGAGCTTTACTGACCGAATTTCGCATAACACTGGTAAGAGTTTAATTTGAAGAGAAAATAAAAGCAAGTCAAATTTACTTAGAATAGCAAATTGCTAGTAGGTATGTATGGTGGACACTTTGGAAAACTTTGGCTTTTAGGAGTTGGATGCACGAGTAGAGCTCATACTCAGTACAAGGCGAGGGCTAGCAAAAGACTGGGAGCGACCAACTAAGAGAGCAATAATGGCCATAATCATGCAAAGCGACAAAGCGACATTAAAAGAAGCATAAGATGGCATCAAAAGTCAAAAACTAAATGATCATGAAGGCTATTGGCGACTTTGTAAGAGTCTAACATGTGTGAGCATGCGCCAAGTCAACCCAAATAAAGCATCAAGGAGAAAACCAAAATAATGCTTCCATACAATAAAAACAATGCATGATTTTTTTTCAAAGGCTCATTAAGCAATCTCAGTTATTTGAGACAAGTCATGCTACAGCAAAACCACTAAGCATACTATCAAAAAGACATCAAGCTTGACATGAAAAAGCCTAAGCCACAGTCTACACAAGCTCCTTCTTGTACCACTATTTTGCACAAAGCTTTTTCTCTTTTCCAACACCATTTGAAATTTTTAAAGACACCTCTTTTGATGAAAACCAATAAAGATCAGAGGCAAAAATACACCTTGATGAAAAGATATGACAAGGTCTGAACGCAAATCAAGGCGAAAACGAAAACCAAAAGCAGTAGCAGAAAAAGAAGAACACCCGGTGAAATTGTAAGAATGAAAACGGAGTGTTCTTGGCAAATGAAAACGAGTACATCTCCTCCAAAGGAAATTTGTTGGGGTCCAACCATTTATTGCAGCAAACAAACAAACTAAACCAACTAAGAAAACTAAAACAACTGACGCTCCAAGAAAAACACATAGTGCATGAAGCAATAAAAATACAGTGTCTTGAAAGGTGACCTGATTTTTGCTGATGAAGAAGGGGTGCCTCGGGGGCATCCCCAAGCTTTGACGCTTGTACTTCTTGGATATTTCTTGGGGTAATGCATGGGCATCCCCAAGCTTGAGCTTTTGTCCATTCTTCAACTCATCTCATCATTCTCCAATCCCTACACTTGAAAACTTCCTTCATACAAAACTAAACACAATTCTATTAGCAACATTAGTGTAGGCATAACATATAATCAACCTATTTTTGCTTCAGGTTTCAACTCAAAACCACCACATATATAGCAAATACTACTGTATCAACTTCCCCAAAAGTTCCATGATCAAAAGAACTCAAAAAAGCGATAAAGTGGCAAACACAAATATTGGCAGAAATCTGTCAAAACAGAACAGCTGACAAAGGCCGAATTTTTGAGGGATTTTCTGTTGCTCAAATCAAAAAGTGTTCAACTAACAAAAGTTTGGATATAACCTGGGGCATATGCACAAGAAATCGCAGGTCCAAAAGATATACAGAGAATTTATACAATTTTTTACGGTGCAGCACCGAAAACAGTTTTAGGACATTCAGTCTTCTTTATCTGCTGCTAGACAGCAATTTAACCAGCCTTTTTTCATGGAGGTGGTGATCTTGGCCTGTTGGAATATTTGGAAACAGAGGAATGGGAAAATCTTTAGGGGTGACAGGCCAACGTTTTTGGGATGGAAAAGGAATTTCATGCATGATATTTCTATGCTTGGTCATAGAATTAAAAAGAAACATTACTCCTCTTTGATGGCCTGGATAGGCAAGTTGTGTTAGCTTTTGAAAGTCTTGGCTTAGTTTTGTATATAGCCTTTGTACATAGGTAGGTTTCTTCTCCCCCTATCTTTCTTTCCTTTTGTAATTATTATACTTTGGTGGGTTCAATAAATTGCTGTGGGGCTTTTGCCTCACAGTCTTTACGGTTTAAAAAAAACAATTTCAGGACAGCAACATCCCCAAATCTTTACCTCACTCAAATTAGAGGCTTCTCTTGGCACAAAAACGAAATAAACAAGATAAGGAGCGGTCATTACAGTAGTAATGACTTCCAAGACTCAAATAAAAGAAAAAGTACTGAAAGGAAACATTGGGTTATCTCCCAAGAGTGCTTTTCTTTAACGCCTTTGAGCTAGGCGCAGAAAATTGCGAATCAAGTAACATCAAGTGATGAAGCATCACTTACCTCAGTAAGCACTTTGGAAGTTCCCGAAGATGATTCAACCTGCAAGTCACCCTTAGTGGAATTAAGAGTCTTACCAATTTTAAGAACATGTTGAGATTTTAAGAACATGCAAGTCACCCTTGGGAACATACATAAATTTTTGCTCTTTTCCAACAAACACTTTCTCTTTCTTAAATTTAAGAGAAGAGAAGATTAAGCTAAGAGTTTCCTTAGACTCCTCTAGTTTACCAATCCTTAAATTTTGATTATCAAGAGTAGTGCTAGCCTCTAAAATGGTAATTCTCTTACCAATGTTTTCTACTAGTTCACTAACTCGGCTAGCATTTTCTAGGATACTTGGCAAACTTTTCTCTAAAGAGCAGAGCTTTTCTACCACCTCCTCCAAGGTGGTCTCGGTTTTAGCAACATGAATAGGTGGTATTCCCACTAAACTTTCAATTATAGTGCATGCTTCTCCAGCGGGAGTACCCAGAAAATTACCTCCTGTAAGAGTATCGAGAACATACCTATTCCAACTAGATATACCAACATAAAAATTTCTAAGGAGGATCGTGGTAGAGTGCTTTTTGGTACACCTATGATGAGCATTGTTAATACGATACCAAGCATCTTTTAAACTTTCTCCCCCTTGTTGCTTAAAACTACGAACTTCTACTTCAGGATTACTCATTTTAGCAAAACGAAAGTAAACAAATAAAAACAACTACCAAGGATTCTAATTTTTTTGGGTTTTTTGTTATAAAACGATGCAGGTAAAATAAATAAAGTAAAGCAAAACAATAACAAAGTAAAGGATGTGCGTGCGAAAACTCCCCTCGCAGAAGTCTTCTACTTCCTCCCCGGCAACAGCGCCAGAAAATTAACTGCTGGCGCCAAGTTGACGTGGGAAAGTGTAATTGGTATGGGAGCTTCTTCTTCTTCAATCCCCGGCAACGGCGCCAGAAAATTAGCTTGATGCGTGGTGAATGACCAGCCCGTTGGGAACCCCAAGAGGAAGGTGTGATGAGTATAGCAGCTAGTTTTCCCTCAGTTAAGAAACCAAGGTTTATCGTTCTTGGAGAGGAGAGACAAACGACTGAAGGTGATGCTTGCTAGCTTGCGACAGCTTTGGACAATTTATGTATGGCACCTCGTCCAAGCTTTGCTTGCTAGCTGCAATGCGAAACCTGCACACAACACAACCAAGTACTTCGTTCCCAACTTGCGATGAGGTTGTCAATCTCACCGGTTTGCTTGAAACAAAGGTTATGAGCGTATTGAGTGGAAAATAGTAGAGTATGCGAATAAAGTAAACAGTGTGAGTAAAGTAGACAGGTGATAGCAATATAATGGAAATAGGACCGGGATCCACAGTTCACTAGTGGTGTCTCTCCATAAGACAAATAACACATACTGGGTAAACAAATTACAGTTGGGCAATTGATAGAATAAAGATAAACATGATATGTCAAGAAGATCACTATGAGATTTACTCTGGGCATTACAACAAAATACATAGACCGCCATCCAACTGCATCTATGACTAATAATCCACTTGTGGTGAATCAATCCGAGAACTCCACAAGTATTAAGTTGCGAACAATAGATAATTGCATTAAGCAAAGTGTGTAATGTAAACAAAGCATATGCCCTTGAGCATATGAATGTTGTTTTCTCCCTAGTAGCAACAGCACATCTACAACCTTAGAGGTTTCTGTCACTCCCCCAGGTTAAATAGAGGCATGAACCCACTATCGAGCATAAATACCCCCTCTTGGAGTCACTAGCAACTACTCGGCCAAGATAGCTACTAACAACGGAGAGCATGCAAGATCATAAACAACATAGAGATAACAAAAGATAATATTCAGTACAGCAACTTAATCATAAACACCAATATTCATCGGATCCCAACAAACCGAACATGTAGAATTATATAACGGTGATCTCAATCATGTAGGGCAGCTCATGAGATCTAAACATGAAGCACATGGTGGAGAAGACAACCATCTAGCTACTGCTATGGACCCATAGTCCAACTACTCACTCATCGCTCCGGAGGCAAGCATGGCGATGAAGAAGACCTTCGGTGGTGATTCCCCTCTCCGGCAGGGTGCCGGGAAGAGCTTCTGGACCCTCCCGATCTTCGGGTCGACGGCGGCGGCGGATCGCGATGTGTTCTGGAAAAGTGATCGGGTACTTAGGTTTTTTCTATCGGGGGGTCTTTATAGGCAAAGGGGCGATGTCAGAGGAGGAGCCAGGCCCCCTCACACCATGGCGGCGCGGCCAGGCCCCTGGCCGTACGAGCCTGGTGTGTGGGGCCCTGGTGGTCCCACTCCTACTCTCCTTCGGATCTCTGGAAGCTTTCGGGAAAAATAAGACTTCAGGAACTTGTTTCGTCCAATTCCGAGAATATTTCCTGTGTATCACTCTGAAACACAAAAATAGCAGAAAACAGGGAACTGGCACTGTGGCAACTCGTTAATAGGTTAGTTCCAGAAAGGGATTTCTATTTTCGTGCCCTCAGGTCGTTAGTTGTACTCAGTTTTCCCCAGCCGCTTAGTTTTTCCTCAGTTTTCCCCTCGCTCTAGTTTGAAACCCCTCGCAGACGCTGGGACGGGAGGGTTGCGGTCTGGTCAGAGGCCTTAGACCGTTACCGGTGACGGCTAGGGAGCCGCGGTGGTTGTGGATTGACCGTTGCTTTTGAATTGTGTTGACTGTTGACCCAATGAGACACGTCGGACTGGCGGTCTGTCACTCACCCAAAGCTTTCCCCTCCGCTCGAGACTGGAAGAGCTCACACACCGCCCCTCCGCCGCCACGCCGTCCTGCCCTCCTACCTTATGGCGTCGTCCGCCACCGAGCCGGCCCCGTCCCCCACCACCACCCCCGGGAGGCGGAGAGGGCTCCGCCTCCACTAGATCTAGATCTACCCCTATGGCGGTAGAGTTTGTACATCCGTCTAATGTGCCGATTATGCCCCTCAACAGCGGAGAAGATTGGGAATCGGAGGGATCTAACGCATGGATTCCATCTGGGTAAGCATCGTCTGCCTATGTGAATTAAGAGTACGTAGTTTTTGAGCGCGAATCGTTGTTGCTCAACTAACTGCGTTGCTTTTCGAATAGGATTGATCCAGCGCTGGCTTTTCGGCTGGTGGTTAGGCTGGATACTAGCTTTTTGCGTGATTCTAAACGCAATGTGACCGGATTTTACATCCCAGCGGTGGTTGCAACTACCATCTCGTTGAGGGATTTAAAAGATAACATCTGCGCTCTGTACCCCTGGGGCGCTGGCGATTCAGTTGATTTCCAATATTTCAACAGCACGGAGGGAAGATTTGTTCCACTAATTTCCGACGACGATCTGAGAATTCTTTTTGCTTTAAATGATTCTTGCCGTGTCGGTAAAATTCGAATCCATGTGGACAGGGTCCAGGCATCATCTGGTGTTGGGGCATCATCAGGTGGTCGGGCATCATGTCTCTCTAGTGTTGCTGCCTCTGCTAATCGTGTGCGCCGCCCCGCTCCTTGTAGGTCCACAGCAGCACCATCTGTCCCCAGTGCTAGTGGTAGCCAGATTGTTCCTGCGGTCGATGTGGAGGACGATGCAGAGATTGAGGATCCGTCTCCTCAAGATGATGAGGATGAGTTGATGTTTCCTGAATTGGTAGATCGATGCAGTAAGCAGGCAATGGAGGATCAATACATGGAAGATATTGCACAAGGTGCCAGATTTGATGACACTGATGATGAAGAGAAGGATGAGAACAATGACAGCCTTGTTTTAGCCGATTATGAAGATGATGACTTGCCAACAATTGAGTGGAACAGGGAGGATCCTCAGCTTACAGAAGGCACCGTATTTCAAACGATGATGGACTGCCGTAATGCAATTACTACATATTGCATTCTCACCAAGAATGATTATGAGGTTATTAAAAGTGAGCCAGGTAGGTTCACAGTTAAGTGCCCATACAAGAGGTGTAGGTGGAGGCTGCATGCATCCACAATGCTCAGAAGCACCGTGGTTCAGGTACTACGCCAACCAGTTGTGTATTTTAGATCACGGTGTAAATTTTGTTAACTGTTACTGACATCACTTATAATTATGTTTCAGATAAAGAAGAACTCGATCGGCCATACTTGTCCACCTCGAGCGGGAGCGCCAGAGGAGAAATCAAAGCTAGCGAAGACTAGGTGGTTGGCAGATGCAATCATAGATTGGCTGAGAGAAACTGCAACACTTGGTCCAACTGCACTCATAAAATTGATATCTGATAAGTTTACTATAAACATACCTTACATGAGGATGTTCTATGCAAAGGAAATGGCTCTTGACAGGATAAATGGTCCATGGAATGAAAGCTTTCAGTTGCTTTACACTTTCAAAGCTGAAGTGGAGATGGCTAGTCCAGGCAGTGTTGTAGCGATAGACAAGCATACAGTTCCCTACAAATTGAAAAGCGGGAGGATGATGCAGAAGGAATGTTTTAGAAGGGCTTTTGTTGGTTTCAAGGCTTGCTGGAAAGGCTTTCTGGACGGTTGCAGGCCTTATTTGGCCGTGGATGCAACAGCTCTTCATGGCAGGTTTAAAGGATAGCTAGTTACTGCTACTGCAATTGATGGACACAATTGGATGTTCCCTGTTGCTTATGGAGTTTTGGAGGTTGAGTCAGAGGAAAGTTGGACTTGGTTTCTGCAGAATTTGCGCGACCTTATAGGTCATCCACCAGGACTTACTATCCACACAGACGCTTGCAAAGGTTTGGAGAGTGCAGTAGAAGCAGTATTCCCTGGAGTGGAGCATAGGGAATGTATGCGACACTTGGTACAGAATTTTACAAAGAAATTCAAGGGTAAAATTTATACTGACAACCTATGGCCAGCTGCATACACATGCAGCATTAGGAAGCATCTGTTTCATTTGGAAGTGTTGTATAAACAAAAAACTGGGGTGAAGGAGTACTTGGATGAACATCATGGTAGGGTGTGGTCAAGGAGCCAATTCAATGAAATTTGCAAGGTAGACTATGTAACAAGTAACCTTGCGGAGAGTTTCAATGCAAAGGTCAAGTCATTGAAAGGGCTTATGCTGTGGCAAATATTTGATAAGATTAGGCAGATGATCATGATAAAAATCGATCTGCGTCAAAGAATTGCAGCCACAAAATATGTTGGCCATCTCATGCTCCCATCTTTGATTAAGTCTTTGCATGCCAGGGCAAAACAATTGAAGATGAAATGCATCAGAAAAGGAATGGAGGCTGAGGTAACCTACACTGACAGTAAAAACAGGCAGTGGAGGTATCCAGTGAGTTTGGTTGATAGGACATGCCATTGTAGGCGATGGCAGATCCGTGGGATACCCTGCATACACACATTGTTTTTCATGTGTGTTATAGCGGGTGCAGAAGGTGAAGTTGATCAGTATGTGTCAGAGTATTTCTCTGTTGCCAAATTTAGGGCTGCATATGCTATGAATGTTCCTACCTTGTTGGGAAAAGACCAATGGATGAAAGTCGATCCAGGCTTCAAACTGTACTCTCCAGTTTTGACTAGACCGGCAGGTAGGCCGAGGAAGAATAGGATCAGAGCTAGTGCAGAGGGTGGTCCACCGATTCGACGACGTAAGTGCAAACGTTGTGGAATCCCTGGAAACATTGCTAGGCTTTGTAAAAATCCAGTTGACCCAGCTTTTGGAATGGAAGATCAGGCGGGAGCAGCAAATGCAGAGGAGAATGAAGAAGCAATTCAACATGAGGAGATTGAAGCAATGGATCATGAGGAGATTGAAGCAATGGATCATGAGCTGCTTGAACCGATGGATCCAGAGCAGATTGAACCGATGGATCGAGAGCTGCTTGAACCGATGGATCAAGAGCTGCTTGAACTGATGGATCGAGAGCAGAGGGAACAGATGGATCGAGAGCTGCTTGAATCGATGGATCGAGAGCAGAGGGAACAGATGGATCGAGAGCTGCTAGAACCGATGGATCGAGAGCAGAGGGAACAGATGGATCGAGAGGCCTTGGAAGCAATGGATCGACAGCTGCTTGAAGCATTTGAAGAAAATGTATTAGAAGAAAGAGCACAAGCTTCGTATGATATGGTTGTCTCGATCTTGGCACAACCCGAAGAGAAGAAGAAGAAGAACAAGAAAGATGGCAAAAGGAAGGTAGACACCGGTAATATCCCTGGTAGGGTTACCCGGAGTAAGGTGGTGGACCCAACGAGTCACACCAGGAGCAAGAGAAAGATTTTATTTTGAACAATTAATTTGAATTTGTATGAACAATTTGTGTTGGGGATCCCTTTGTATTGAATAATCACAATAATGTAGGGAATATATGTGTTATTTGCTTGAATAAGTTCCTAGTCCATGAGCTACTAGCTATAGTTCATCGCTTGAGGTTTCCTCACTTTTCCCCCTCTTAGTGACTAAACTCAAAAAATATAGTTTTGGGTTTATTTTAATTCATAATAATTCAAAACATGGTGGAACCTTCCCATGGAGTCTTGTTATGTTACCTACAACCTAGAGAAATAATAATGGAAAAGGAAATATAGAGATATGAAGTTTCCCTTTCCCAAAACCACTTCCTAGTCCATGAGCTACTAGCTATGAAGATGCAGGGCTTTCTACTCAACACACCTCCCAAATGCCCACAATGCTTACAAACTTTGTCCAAATGAGTCCAAATTCGTCACACTTGTGTATCTTTGAATTGCAAACAATATCACGTCGCCCAAAATGTACTATATTGTTCAAATAACACAATCTAACAATTTTTATGCCAAAAGCTTCAATTTCCCTTACTCCCTTTATTATTTGGGTGCCCCTGTTTTACTTAGTTTTACTCAGTTTTCCCCCTCCGGGTCCACTTGTTTTATTCAGTCCTACTCAGTTTTGCCCTTTCGATAAACATTTCCTCACTTTTCCCCCTCTTAGTTCTACTCAGTTTTCCTCCCTTGTACTCACTGGCTGATCTCTGATTGGTCGAGATGTATTTCACACGAATCTTGGTTGGTTGATAGCTCAACGCACGCTTGCACCGTTGGATCATTTATGATCAGACGGCCTGTCAACCCTGGCGGTCGCGGCGGCGCGGATCTGCAGAGCACATACCTACCAACCCTGGCAGTCGCATATTCCAGTCGCATCTTCCTCTCTTACTCTGGCGGTCGCGGCGGCGCGGATCTGCAGCGTGCGTGCGTGCGTGCGGCGGCGCGGATCTAACCGTGCGGCGGCGCGGATCTGCAGCGTGCGTGCGTGCGTGCGGCGGCGCGTATCTAACCGTGCGGCGGCGTGGATCTGCAGCGTGCGTGCGTGCGTGCGGCGGCGCGGATCTAACTGTGCGGCGGCGCAGATCTAACTGTGCGGCGGCGTGGATCTAAGAGTGTCGGTGAGGATCTAACCCTCAGAAATAGTTGAAATGTCTCTCTCTGTCTCACTTTCGTTTATCTTCTCAGATCTGTTGCTGATGGACACCAAGACGGCGTGGATCTAACCGACAGTGCTCACCGATGCCAAGACGATTGAAGCCATCGCCTACAACATCGCTGCGACGGCGCAGATCCAGCCTTCAATGTCGGAGCCTACCGATGTCTCACTTCCGTTACCCTCCTCAGATCTGTTGCTGATGGACACCAAGATGGCGGCCGTGTCGACAGTGGTCATCGATCGTCTTGAAGCCATCGCCTCAGATCTGTTGATGATGAAGAACACCAAGACGGTGGCCGTGCCGACAGTGCTCACCGATGCCAAGATGATTGAAGCCATCGCCTACAACATCGCTGCGACGGCGCAGATCCAGCCTTCAATGTCGGAGCCTGCCGATCGTCTTGAAGCCATCATCCACAACATCGCTGCGACGGCGCAGATCCAGCCTTCAATGTCGGAGCCTGCCGATCGTCTTGAAGCCATCATCCACAACATCGCTGCGACGGCGCTGATCCAACCTTCAATGTCGGAGCCTGCCGATCGTCTTGAAGCCATCATCCACAACATCGCTGCGACGGCGCAGATCCAGCCCTCCTCCATGTCCGAGTTTGCGGATGGCGCAGATCCAGCCCCCTCAGCCGCCCGTCGTCCAGGCCCTTCTAGCCCATCGGTGCGCGGCCGTGTTCGACGCCGCAAATTGGGATAAATTATGATAAATTTGTATTTTTCAATTTCAATTTCAATTTGGGATAAAATTGTTCGAACTACTACCTCCGTGTCAAAAAAAGCTTCTCCACTTTCTCGATGTGTCCCTGTACATCCGAATGTATGATTTGAATTCTATCCCAACTTGATTGGGAAGATTGATATGTATTTAATCCGAGAGGCTGGTACATGCTTTCACTTTTGGGATCCATTCACTTTTATAAGAGTTCATGCATGAAAATTATCGCATGCATTACTTAGCACAACTAGGAAATTGTACGACAAAATACAGTGGTTAGAGCCACACCAAAATACAGTGGATAGAGCCATCTACTGAATAACAATTCTATACTATCTAAATCATCTACCACAACCACATAACTGCTAGGACAGGGATGACACCTAATAAAACTGCCCAGATGAATCTACTTTTCGCCTCTCCCATCACTTGAAGTTCATGTTCTAGATTTTCTACCACTTGATCAAATACGGCAAGATCTGTCTCAAGTATCAACTTCTCCTTGCGAATAAGCTCTGAATTCTTCTTTTCTTCCTCCACAGTACGCTTCAGCTCGAATATCATCAGGTTTTTACGGGCCAATTCATCATCTAAATTGGCCACCTTCTCCTCCAAATCCATCCTCTGGCTACACCACTGGGTTGATTCATCTTGATATGCAATGTACCATGGATCATCGGCTTGCCTGGCGAACTGTAACAATAATGGAAAAAAGAACAACTGAAATCAGTCCAACAGGCCATGGCGGCACTTCAAATTCAACGGTAGTACAGAGAGCAGAAGCTAGATACCTGCACTTCCGACGAGGTAGGAGAAGTAGAACGTGGCCACGACATGATCGAATCCCCACCCTCGCCGGTGTACCCGCTACGACCAGACATTGAGGACTATTTCGCACTTGCAAACTCCAAATAAATTACGGGAACCGAATCGATTAGGGGCCGGGGGAGGCGGAAGCGGAGGTCGTCGTGGGCGGCGGATCTGCTTGCGGCGGAGCAAATCCCGGTCGTCGTGGGCGGCGGATCTGCTTGCAGCGGACTTTCCTGCGGTGGGTACAATGCGTGCGGACGAAACAAGTGCTGGAGCCGTGGTTGACGTGCAGCGCCGCAGTCCGTCCGACGTCGCCGGGGAACAGAGCCGGCGGCGCGACGAGGCGCCGGCGATGGCTGCTCCGTCCGAGGGTGGGGGACGAGCTGCCAGCGGTTCTCCGATGACTAATGAGATGCACAACACTAGGTTCCAGCCATGTTTAGCACAAGATTCACTTTAGATTAAGCTGCGAAAATAGTCACCTGCTGGGTCTAGCTTAAGAAAAATTAATTAGCGAACTTGTTGCTTCTCTCTAACTAAAAGCAGGGATATATGCCTTTTCACTAAGGGCGACCCCAGCGGTCATTGGCTGAGGCGGCCCCACAGAGCGGCTCTATATGATTTTCTCTAAATAAATAGACGACCCCAGCGGTCATTGGCTGCGGAGGCCCCACAGAGCGGCAATATATGATTTTCTCTAAATAAATAGACGACCCCACTGGTCATTGGCTGCGGCAGCCCCACAGAGCGGCAATATATGTCTTTTCCTGAAAAATACACGACCCCACTTGTCATTGGCTGCGGCAGCCCTATAGAGCGGCCCCATTTGTCATTGGCAGCACTGCGTATACAATCAGGAAATAAAACAGCCCACACGTCAGCGATAGATGGATGGCTGCTCCGACGTGTCTCCTGACCCTACCCGTCAGCACCATTCAAAAGCATCGGTCAATCCACAACCACCGCGGCTCCCTAGCCGTCACCGGTAACGGTCAAGGCCTCTGACCAGACCGCAACCCTCCCGTCTGCGAGGGGTTTCAAACTAGAGCGAGGGGAAAACTGAGGAAAAACTAAGCGGCTGGAGAAAACTGAGTACAACTAACGACCTGAGGGCACGAAAATAGAAATCCCTTCCAGAAAATGCATAAAAGTGCCACTAAGTGTAACGAAACATTAGGCAAATGGTGTAAAAACAAGCATGGAGCATCAAAAATTATAGATACGTTGGAGACGTATCAGAGAGATATACTTCGGGCCCACTCGGTAATCGATATCAACACCGCTTGCAAGCATGTGGTTAAGGAGTTAATCACAAAGTGATATCGGATTATAGAACGAGTAAAGTACTTGCTGTGAACGAGATTGAACTAGGTATGGCGATACCGACGATCGAATCTCGGGCAAGTAAAATATCGCGTGACGAAGGGAATACATATATGGGATTAATTGAATCCTGGCATCGTGGTTCATCCGATATGATCATCGATGAATATGTGGGAGTCAATATGGGTTTCCAGATCCCGCTAATGATTATTGATAGAAGATCATGTCTGCATATTCTCGAACCCGTAGGGTCACACACTTAACGTGCATCGACGCTAGGATAGAATGGATAATTGGTTAATGAGTTTTTGGTCGGAGTCTCGGATGAGATCCCGGACATCACGAGAGGTTCTGGAATGGTCCGGAGAATAAGATTCATATAATGGAAAGCAGTTTTTGGGGTTTCGGAAAAAATCTGGACTTTTTCGGTAGAGTACCGAAATGTTCTAGAAAGATCCGGAGGGCTCCATGGTGGGGCCCACATGCCCCAAAGGGGCCACCGGCTTTCTTATGGGCCAAGGCAAAGGAAACTTAGGGGGCAAATTTTCTCCCTGGGGCCACCGGCTTGACTTGGAGGCCAAGGCAAAGGAAACTTAGGGGGCAAGTTTTCTCCCTGGGGCCACCGGTTTGACTTGGAGGCCAAGGCAAAGGAAACTTAGGGGGCAAGTTTTCTCCCCTGGGGCCACCGGCTTGACTTGGAGGCTAAGGCAGCCCCCTTGGCCACCCCCTTGACCTATTTAAAGGGGAGGGGAGGGCTGGGGCATAAGAACTCCAACCCTAGCCACCGGCCCAACTGCTGCCCTCCAATCTCTCTCTCTCGCGACTGCACGTAGGCGAAGCCCTACTGCAGAAACTCTCCACCATAAGCACCATGCCGTCGTGCTGCAGATCCAATCTATCTCTCCACCACACTTGCTGGACCAAGGAAGGAGGAGACGTCGCTGCACCGTACATGTGCATCTCTCGGAGGCGTCGCCACTTGCGGCGTTGGATCGGATCGGATTGCGGGGAGGAGATGGCTAGTACGACTACATCATCCACGTTCTGTTGAACGTTTCCGCTGTGCGATTTCTTCAAGGGTATGAAGATCTCATCTACCTCTTTCGTTGATTACATCTCCTAGATTAGATCTTGGCTTTCTTGTTCGCATCCGTAGGAATTTTTTTGATTTTCTATGCTGCGAAACCCTTCAGTAACATCGGCAAACAATGCCAGGTGCTCGCCATTGTGGGAGATAACTCAGAAGAATTCGACGAAAACAACAATCCAGTGCTAAACCCAGCAAATATCGACAGAGGAGCAAATCACCTAGCAGAAGGGCAAACATCAGAATCCCTCACAACCAGAGAAAAAATTCGACTATCAGTCGACGAGTGGAGGATAATAAGAGAAGCCGTAGAACACGGCACGCCGATACCATCAAATTCCAGCAAAGACATGCTTTTGGGGTATCATTATGCTCTAAGGCAGCAGGCAAAGCAATTAGCACAGGAGAAAATAGAGATTCAGAGAAGAAAGGACTCAGCCATTGCAGCTAGCAACGCCGCTCGTAAAGCACGAAGCGATGCATCATATAGTAACGCAAGGAAAAATCGTCGACATGGTTCAAGGTACGATAACCTCGAGTACTCCGACAGGCAAAGCATTTCCAAAAACCTCGACTCGTTCTTTTTATCGGTCGACGAACAAGGAAACATCATACCAAAAACTCCTGAAGCAGCATTAGTAGCAGCTCAAGCTTATCTGCTCACAACTCGACCAAGCCCGGGAGATCCTAGAGAACATATGCACAGAGCAGCATTGAACGGACTAAACATGGTGGGCCACAAGCTATCAGCAAAAGGAGAGGAAGCACACCACCATAAGGAAACGCACCGGCCAAGATCACCTCGCCGTCACAACAGTCCTCGGCGCAGCAATCAATGATCTCGATCGCCATCACCAAAACAACACGAAGGAACCTGAAGATCACGATCCCCAAATAAAAAACGCGACTATGAAGACGAAAAAAAAGAGATGGGGGCATCGTGCTTTACCCGCAGGGTTCGCACCACTCTAGTTCCTAAGGGATTCAAGTTACCTCATGATCAACAAAAGTACGACGGATCACAGGAACCACAATCATGGCTTTCAGATTATCTACAAGCAGTACAAATATTGGGAGGAACCAAAGAAACAGCAATGCAAAGTCTGCAATTACACCTCACCGGCGCAGCAAGGTCATGGTTGAGCAAACTAGAGAAGGAAACTATTGGAAGCTGGGAAGACCTCACAAAGCAATTTACAAGCAACTTCAGGTCGACATACAAGCGGCCAGCATCAATAGAAGAAGTAAAAGCGTGTGTGCAACAGCGCGACGAAACACTGCGGGCATACATCCAAAGATGGAGTCTCATCAAAAATTCAGCAGTTGAGGTTTCAGACGAAAGAGCAATAGATGCATTCATCATTGGATTAAGGCGAAGAGACCTAGTCGAAGAGATGGGCAGAATCAAGCCGAAAATAGTGTCAGACCTCATGGACGTAGCAAACAGATTCGCAGATGGAGAAGACGCATGCAACAACAAGCGGACGCGGTCCCCAGAGGACGATAGAAGAAATAGGTATGGGAGTCAAAGGAGACGATCAAGAAATTACGATAACTACGGCTCCCATAGCCAAGTCGCCGCAGGATACAAAGACAACAATTATCAAGGAAGTGATCGCAGAAGCTCGGGATATCAAAGCTATGGGAAAGAGGACTACAAAAAGTTTCCCACGAGAGAACCTAGAGAGTACAACCCGTCGCCAGAAGACATGCTCAACGGACCCTGTCATATACACTCAGCGTTCGTCGATGGGAAGCGAGTATCAAGACACGCAGTGAAAGATTGCACAACATTCTTAAAACTATAAGAGGCAGCATTAAACAAGCAAACCGAAGCAAGGCGACAAGGATTTGAAGGAAGCAACAATCCTCCAACAAAACAGCAAGGGAACAACGGAGCTCCTCAAGGACAAGACCAGCAAAACCAGGGACACGATGATGATGAAGGGTACGTTCCATCAAAAGGACACATCACAGCAATGATACAACCTATGCCCAAGTCGAACAAAGAAGAAAAGAGTATCACTCGACAAGTCAACCTAGCAGTCATTTCACCTCCAGCCACAACGGAGTATCTGCATTGGTCAGAGCAACCAATCGAGTTCAACAGAGAGGACCACCCTATAACAGTACCTCGGCTAGGAAACGCGCCTTTGGTACTCAAAGCTCAAATCGGCGCGTATGATGTCGACAGGATATTCATGGACGCAGGAAGTGGAATTAACCTCATATACGCAAAAACACTCAGAGCAATGCATATATCATTAGAGTTCCAGAAACCAACAGATTGTTCATTCCATGGGATCGTAACAGGAAGTGCCAATTACCCACTGGGTCGAATAGCACTCAATGTTTGCTTCGGCAACCGACAAAACTACAGAAGAGAAAAGCTGGACTTTGAAGTCATGGATTGGCCATCTCAATATCACGCGATCCTCGGACGACCCGCGTTTTTGCGATTCATGGCAGTGCCTCACTATACATATTTGGTACTTAAAATGCCAGAACCAAGAGGAATAATTACGGTAAAAGGAAGTTTTGAAGTTTCAGATCTCTGCGACAGGGAGTTCCACAAGATGGCGCAAAACTTTGGCATGACAGCCAACTATGCAGAGAAGGAAAAAAATACGACTACAGAAGGCGTCAAGCTACCCAAAGGACGCATTACGGAACCCGAGACGAAGAAACCACGAGTAGGAGCATCAGGAGAAGACAAAGACGCAGGAGAAGAAGAGAAAGCCATGACGGCATCGGCATCAAAAAACAATAAAGTAGAGTAGAAGAGTAAGGCTGTAAAAGCCACGAGTTATACCAGGGGCAATGCCCTCTAGATCCAGAACACAGGTCACAGGCCGGATCTCTTGGGTCACCCCATGTATCTTGCATTACAAGTATAATAAAGACGAAACGTTCCTCATGTGCGAGTTTACGAGTCTTTCAAAGAGAAAATGCGGCAAACGCACGAATCATACAGTAATGCTTTGAGAACAAATTTTCGACATAAAGTCGCGAAATAGGATACTCTCGTGTTCCACATATACAAAAATATTACAATAAAGGGGTATCAGAATCATCTACGCTTAAGGGATCTAAATAGTGGTACTCGCGAAAAAACGCAGCATCCGCTTCCAGCAGCCTAGCTATGAGCCTTCGAGCAGGTTGCAGCGTGCTCTCCATATGTACTCGAAGGCTAGCTCCACCTGGAGCCAAACTCAGGGACATAGAGCTATAATTAAGCTTCGGGTGCCACTTGCGTATCCACCCGAGAGCAAAATTGGCACCTGCCACCAAGTTCAGCTCTATTAATCTATGAATACGGTGGCTGGATCTAAAAGTATCAAGGAGAAGCGGGAAAGTTGCAGGCAAAGGATTGCGAGGAAGCATGACAGAGTGCATAGTTGTCAGAGCTCGCCAGCAACCATCAACTGACTCGCCAATATGTTGGGCACGGTCTTGAAGCAGTACAATGGCACTCCGACGCCGAGGATCAGACCACAAAGTCTCAACGCCAGCCGACATTCTCTCCAAAGCCGCATTTCGCTCGGTAACCCGACGGTCTTCAGCAGCGAAATCCAGACAAGTGCCTAGGATGCCAAAGGATGTCATAAAAACAGCAGTGAAGAATCAAGGGAAAAAAGAAGTCAAAAGAAAACTTACATCGCAACATCTCGCAGGCAGACTCGACAATGCTAAGAATAAAAGATTCGCATTCTTCATTATGGACAATCTTCGCCGTTAAACTAGAAACCTTTTCATCAAGAGAAGATATCTGCTTCAGATAGCCACAAGCCTTACTAGCTTTGCTCACAGCAATCTGTGCTTGACGCTTAGCCAAAGTCAGGCGAGACTCAAGATCGGCAATCCTTGAAGAGTACTCTACGCACTGATTACATCGGCTAGGAGGCGACGAAATTGTCGAACCAAACGTACGGGCAGCGGAAGGAGCAGGCCCGCCAGTCAAGGGATCGTTGGTATGCATCGACTGGAAGTCAAAAGGAAAGAAAGAAGAAACATTTCAGAGAGGCAGCACAAGATTTCATGAGAAGGAAATATATTTACATAAGTGCAAAACCCTTTGGCTAAAGTCCTCGGGTTGCACGCGACTAAAGGTTTTTACATTCAAAAGGAGAAATTGAAAGCTACAGAGGAGCCGAAGTCTACGCCACCTCAGCATTTTGCTCCGTGGCAGAAGAGGGCATGGCAAATCCGTCGCCAGAAGTCGATGGAGGTGCAGGCTCTTCCGTCGTTGGAGCCGGCGCAGTAGATGCCGCGGAGGCTGCAGAAGGAGAAATAATCGCCGCCAGTGCAGGCGCCAACTTCTTCGCCTTCTCGAAGAAAACCTTCATTTCATTGCGGGTGCGGCCATGTGGAGAGCTCACCTTCTCCCAATCGAAATCCGCACCATGTGCAAAAGAAAGTGCAATAGCACCCTCAGCACCGCACTTCAGAGAAAGCCCCTTCAGCTGGAGGGTCGGGTCCTCAATTGTATCGAAGGACTTGGCAAGATTCTCCAAGTTATCCTTCGGGACTTCTGTCTTTTTCTTCGGCCACAACCCGACAAACAGCCGAGACAGAACGCGGCTAACCAACTCAAAGGTCTCCTGGATAGATATCCAGTTTGCCTCGAGTAGGTTAACCGCAGTCATCAGAACATCATCGTCCGGTTGCAGGGACGACGAAGATACCCCGGTAAATCCTACACAATAAAAGAAGATAGAAGAGAAAAGAAAAGAAAAGTATCAACAAATACAACAGTGCAACAGAAGTCGAAATAGAAGACAAGGCGAAGCACTTACTCTCAGCAGCAGTAGACATTGTGCGAAGACGCTCTGCCACGGCTTGCTCTCGCTGAGCATGCTCCTTGTTGGCATCAGCTAAAGCTTTTTCAGCTTTCTTTGCCTTGCCAAGCGCAGATTTCTGCGACTTCTCAGCGTTTGCTTTAGCAGCGGCCGCAACATCATAAGCCTTCTGCGAAGCACTGAGCTCCGCCTCCAGAGACGCAATTCGAGCATTGGCTGTTGCTAGAGCAGCTACAGAAGAAGACGAAACGGAGTCAGATAAACAACAAAGGATAAGCACAGAAGGAAACTAATGACTGGATGTCAAAAGTATACCTTCGGAAGCTTTCGCAACCTTTAGGTACTCAGCACATTCAGTGCCCAAGGCGACGAATCTTTGCAACAATGCCTGGGAAAAAGGGGCATGTAAGAACATAAATGAGTACAAAGAGAGCAAGTCAACAGAAGTTACTTACATCACTGGGAGAAAGAGTCGATGCATGGGCCTCAAGAAAAACGTCAGTTTCTTTTGCCTTCTTCGAACGTTTGAGGTTTCGAGTTACAGCCTGGTAACCCTCGGTGCAATCTCTTGCTCGACAGGCTCATCAGCAGTCCCAGGTGAAGTCGAAGGAGCAACTGTAGCATCTTTTGGAGGCTCCTCGTCATCTCTACAAAAAAGAAAGCAAATTATGTATAACACGACAGGAACAAGGCAAGAAAGGTGCAATTGAAGAACTCGAATAAAACACTTACGATGCCAGGAGGTCGAAGTACTCCATATCTCCTGTAGGAACAGAGGCCTTATCAGCCGCTGCAGAACTCGAGGAAGCAAATTCTTCGACTCGTTTCCTTTTCTTGTCGACACCAACATCTTCAACAAGCACGGGGGGAGGCGATGTCGACGAGATAGTTTCCTCTTCTGATTCTTCGGCATCATCTCCGTCCTGATTCTCGTCAGCCTCGGGGGCTTCAGATACAGACGAGGCCAGATCAGCCGGAAGGGGCCCTGTCTCTGGAAGAGGAGGGCGCGAAACAAGGAATTGGTGACCCTGCATATAAATAAGTCAGCAGAGTTCAAAGGCAAAGAACAACACAAGTCGAAGCAAACAAAATTCGACAACAAGTGAACACAAAGATGCATACCTCGGGTAGAGGGTGCACGGAGTCGAAGTAGTCAGCGGTCAAGTCAGCAACCGCATGATCCTTGGTGAGCTTGGTAAGGCTCCTGACTCGCTTGTCGACATCTTTTTTCTCTATTAAATCTTCAGAGATGCGAGTAGGATCTTCCAAGCCAGAGTAACTCCAAAGCTTGGAGAGGCGGTGCTGCAGGGGTTGAACTCGACGTTGTACAAAGAACGCCATGAGTTGGATACCCGACAAAGCTCCTCCTTGGCCTCCTTTCAGAGCTTGAATACGAGAGAGAAGAGGAAGAACTTGTTGAATTTCCGCATCTGAGGGAAGCGCATCCCACGACGCCAACTTCTTCACTTCCTTGGATGCTTCGAAAGGGGCTAGACCATATTGGTCTTCAGGAGAGGCTTTGCGATCTTGGATATAGAACCATTTGGTTCTCCACCCCTGGATAGATGCAGCAAAGGAAAATTCGAGGTACTGCGCCTCAGGGCGCACAGAGACACCGGCTTCGCCCAATTCAGGCTTTCTAGCCAGAGCAACATTGGGGCGAAGCCGAAAGATTGACCTCCAAAGAGGAAAGTGGGGCTCAATGCCCAAGAATGACTCGCAGAGAGTCACGAAACAAGCAATGTGCAGAAGAGAGTTCGGTGTGAGCTGGTAGAGCTGCACACCGTAGACAAAGAGAAGCCCACAGAGAAACTCGTGGGTAGGAAGAGAAAGGCCGCAGAGGAGGAAGGCAAGAAACATTACCCGATAACCGCTCGGGGGCTCCGGGATCCGCTCAGTGCTTGGAAACTTGATAGAATCCTGGGCGGAGATGAGGCCATCCGCCTTGGCTTTCTCCACCTCCTTCTTCGTGGTGGCGGAGCGCACCCAGCTGGTGGCAGAAGAGGTCTTGGCCATGGTGTTCTTGGTGGTTAGGTGTTTCACGCGCATCTAAACGCGGTGCACTTGGGGGCTATGTGCGAGAGGAGGAAGAGATCAGCAATGGAGGCGGCGGAGGGAACGAGCTGGTAAACAGTAAAATCCCCCACTACGCCCCTTATATATCTTCTGAGAGAAGGATCGTGGGCTGAGACGTGGCGCACAAAGCGGAAACGGCAGCCCACTAACGGTCAAAAATTGAGAAAATTACAGTGTTGCCCATACAACGGTTCACACTCATGCGAAGTGACGTATTCATTGACGTCATAAAGAAGATGATATAAGAAAGAAGAAAGACGGCGCCGACAAGTGCAACTATCTATAGGCAAGATTATATATGAAGGATTTTCGATTCTAGCCTTGGGGGCTAATATTTTCAGGAATATTGAATGCAACTTTTAACTGGAGTGATGGACTACACTATATTTCGAGCCTATACTCGAAAAAGTCTTTTTTCGACTATAGCCTCGGGGGCTACTCCCATCGGGAGCGCTGAGCGCGCACCCGACGATATTTTTTAGTAAAGCATTAGAGTATGAGAAGTGCAGGAGTATTACTCCCATCGGGAGCGAGTTTTATGGTTGTTGAAACCCGAATACTTTCAGTCAAAATTTGACTGCGATATAAGATTCTCGAGTTATGTTATCGCAACGCAACTCGAATGCCGTGACCTGTCACGAAGGTAAGACCCCGGGATCCGTCCTGTGTGGCCTGGTATACGCACATGGATGCGCTCTGCTGGTATGTATCCGTGTCTACGACGCGAAGAAAATCCTGGTGGACGCACTGGGTACCCTAAGAATCACTGGGATTTATTCTTTGTAAGTCCTAAATAAGGCAAAAGAGTGGGTTTGACCGGTATCCCGTGTCACGCCCCAAAACCAGGCCTAGTCGCGACAACCGCCACATATTTATAACCTTGCGATTATAAACATGTAAGGCTAAAAAGAACATTTTTAACCAGCTAAAATAAAGATTTACAAAGCTAGACAAAGAAATTTTCTTATTCATTTCGCTTTAACAGTACATAGAACTGACTACAAAGCTACTAGCAAAGTTCTTCTTATTCAATTTCCCCATCCCGCTCTACTACTCCTACTCGTTGCCATCAAGTTCAATAAAGCTTACATCTGCAAAAGAAAGAAAATAGCAAGAGTGAGTATGAAGGCATACTCAGCAAGCACACGTTTCAAAAGGAAAGTAGATGTCACTGATCAAAGATATAAATAGATGTAGTATAAAGGAGTCCAAATGGAGTAAAAAGAGATGGAAGGAAATATCGGGCATCACACATGACAGCAAGCATTCCCTACCCGGGAGTCACAGGGGTGAATATTCACGCTTTTACGCTCTGCAGAGGGGTACCCGACATCGACAGTCTCGACTAACTCTACACAGATGCTAGCCGAGCAGTGTTCTTTTACCCACTAAGACCCGAACACCTGAACCTACTGATGTCGATCGCTCCTACGGATCCATCACCGACACGTTCCCGAACAGGGTCGTCCCTAGCGGAGAACACAGACAGTCCCATACCTGAACTGTGACCAGTACAATACGTTTGCCATCGTGATACCAGAGTCTCACAAGGATTATGAAACAAAGACTTGAACAAGGAAATGAACTGGCTAAACAACAAGTGTGGTCTCTTGATCCCTATTAACATAACCAACATAAGTCATGCATGTGAACTGAACCATGCATGGTAGTACCAAGAATTCATCATAGTGTATGATCAGCTAGCAATAATAATGTTAGGGATCAAGTAGCATGAGGTGATACATATGAATCAAGGAGTCAAACACTAGAATCACGGATATATGGTGCCATATATAGGTCAAGAGCAATACTACTTAAATCAAGGAGTCAAGTAGTACAAACGCATCCATCGGATGCCATGTAGAATCAATTACAAGAGATGATCTGCATGTATGAATCAGCAAGTACTAGCAATATACAGGAATCAAATGGCTAGTATGGTACAAGGGATAGCAAGATAAACAAAGGAGAGGGATGGACGCATGCTTGCCTCAAAGAAATAATCCTTCCAGATATAATCATTGATGTCAGATAATATTCCATAGAGATCCAAAGAAATCCAATAGCAGTAGAAACACCAATCTGCAACGCATCTCGTCTACAATGGTTAAGCAGCACCTTCTGCTCTGTAATTCCATCGCCTCCAAACCATCTGTTGTACATGACTACGATCTCTACTCTCTTTGCGCTAATCTACGCACTCTCTTCAACTCGTTCTGGCTCTAGCGGTCTGTCTCTGATCGCAGTCTACTTCTATTTCTTTTTCTGGTGGTCTATCTGATCGATGGATTTGTAGATAGTACGGCTATCGAGCAACAACGCTATTTATAGGACTCTGAAGGAGGAGTGGGAGCTGGCTGAGTTGTTAGCATAAAACTACGACATTAAAGGCTAAATTTTGAAAAACCACGACTTTACGTTTGAATCGTAAAAAACCATGAGTTTCTAGCAAATTGCTAGCAATGTGCACTGATTGTCAAATTTCAGCCGATTAACAGCGATTCCGACATGCGGGACCCACCTGTAAGAATGACATGGCAGCGGGTGGCTCGACGGCGTTAACCGACGGGTGGGGAGTTAGCATAAAACCACGACATTGAAGGCGGAATTTCAAAAATCCACAACTTTACGTTTTAATCGCAAAAAACTACGACTTTTCAGGTAATTTTTTTCAATTCGCACTGATCGCGAGTTGGACGCGAATTGACACCGAATCTGATAGGTAGGACCCACCTGTAAGTGCTAAGCTAGTTCTATATGTGCTGACATGGACAGGGACCCACTTGTCAGTCCAATTAAAAATAAAAAATGAAAAAAAGCAAGTCATCCCTAACCTCTACCCACCTGTCTGCCACCCCCACCGCTGGCACCCCGCCGCCGGCCCCTTGGTTGCCGCCCCGAACTCGTCGCCGGCCGGCCAGGAATGGGGCAGGGGAGGAGATCCGCCGGAGATGGGGTAGGGGGAGGAGATCCGCTGGAGATGGACCAGGGGAGGAGATCCTCCGGAGATGGGGCAAGGGGAGGATAGCCACCGGCCGGCAGGGGTGCTCGGAGGTGGAGGCGCGGTGGCTAGCCACAGGAAGAAGAAGACAACACCTGCTTTTTTATTTTTTTTATTGGGCTGACAAGTGGGCCCCTATCCAAGTCAGCACAAATAGAATTTTCTTTGCCAGCTCAACACTTACAGGTAGGTCCCACCTATCAGATTTGGTGTCAATTCGCGTCTAACTCGCGATCAGTGTGAATTGAAAAAAATTACCCGAAAAGTCGTGGTTTTTGTGATTAAAACGTGAAGTCGTGGTTTTTCGAAATTTTGCCTTCAATATCGTGGTTTTTCGAAATTTTGCCTTCAATGTCGTGGTTTTATGCTACCTCCCCACCCGTCGGTTAACGCCGTCGACGGAAGCGAGCCGCCCGCTGCCACATCATTCTTACAGGTGGGTTCCGCTTGTCGGAATCGCTGTTAATCGGCTGGAATTTGATAATCAGTGCACATTGCTAGCAATTTGCTAGAAACTCGTAATTTTTTACGATTCAAACGTAAAGTTGTGGTTTTTCGAAATTTAGTCTGCAATATCGCGGTTTTATGCTAACTACTCGAGCTGGCTAGCTAAAATATCTCAGCTGCGCCACTCTTGCCGCTTACCGCTCAAGACAGCTGGTAGAAAATCGTCCAGATGCTAGCTACGTGTTCACTCCCTGGAGGACACCCATGAGCTGACTCCCCTCTAACTAATCATGCACAAGCCCACGTATAAACTAGGTTGTCCTGAATACTAATGGATGCATGCACGAGTACTACTAGTTAGCAATCACCCACAAATAATTTAAATGTTGCTGCTATTTAGAGTCACTCCTCTATTATTATTATTATTTTCATGCAAGGATTAAGGTTTAATTTAAATACTAGGATGAGCCAAACATAAACAATTAGAAGCTAATTGCCATTTAACTTAAATTAATTAATAACTCAAAATTTTGGATACTCACGCCCCGAATTCAAATCCAAGGGGATTGAATTTGAAGTAGGTGACAAGTATATGTTCCGGCAGTTAACTGACCTCTTGATCCGTTAGAGTTGTCAGGCTTGTTCATCAAAACCCCTTGCGAAAAATTATCATGAAAATAAGTCGAAAGACCAAATCGAAGATTTGAAGATATGAAGAAGTCGAAGAATTGATCAAGTCGAAGATTTAAAGATTAGAGATTCAACCCAAATCTGCAATTCTGATAGAATCTCAGGGGCTACTGACAAGGGCATAGCTAATAGAGCCCGTTAGTTGAGTACCCCTGAGGCCCGTTAAGCTAGGCCCAATTGTAATGATAGTCGAGATACGAGTTCTTACCGTATGTCGATATTGTAATCTGTATCGAACCCTACCCGATCCTCGAGACCTGGCCACCTATATATAGGGGCCAGGAGGGGACGGTGTAGGGCAGATTGAAAGCAAGCCAGGTTGAACACCCATGTTTACTTTTGATATACACTTATTTCGACTAACCTTTACCCTCGAGTTCATCCGACGCCCTATTCCCCCGATCCTAAGTCCTTCATCTAGGACATTTGCCAGGTTAAACCTCGTCACCGGCCATCTTATCCTCAAGCGGTTGAAAGTCCACTCACTTGAGTTTCCAATACCTAGCGTAAGTGGGCTACTCCATCTACGTGAAAAGAGGCTGCTCGGTGATAGCTCCATGTACAGTCGATCGGACCCAAAACTTCTTCTCGAAACGTAATATAGGGGGCTCTCTTGTGTCGACGAGATCACTCTCACAAGCAACAAAAACCGACCGAACAATCGCCGAAATCTCGCAAGGAAGCACGTATGCGTAAGAATCAAAACACTCGGCGACACATTCCTCAAACGAAATGATGGAGATGAACAATACAAAGGTTCCTATCAAGATTTCTCTCATGGGATTGGATATGAAAAGGGATGCTTCTAGTATCAAATTGAAACTACAGTTTTGCTAAGTTTGAGAATTGGTTTTATGTGTTAATGTGCACGCATGACGCATATTATGTGAGAATTGGGTTTATGTGTTGTTGGATCTAGCCCGACAGAAATCCAACAGTGACTGCATGAAAAATGGCTATAATTGACTTCTTTTGGAAACTTTTACATAAAATAAATTGGATCTATAATTTTTCACAATTTGGTCCTTTTTGCACAGTGTCATGATTACATTGCATGGCGTCATGATCTTTTATGACGTCAAAAACTGCAACAAAGTCATAACGTCATGTGACCATAACGGCCTAGCCTACGGCATCATACAATATAACCATGGCACCCTAAGGTTAGAGGACGTGCAAAAGAGTCAGATCATAAGAAAATTACAAATACGATTTATTTTGTGTTAAAGTTTCACAAAAGGGTCAAGTTCAGTCCTTTTTGACGCAGCGAGACACGCATACTCGGAAAACCGCTTCCGCTGCAGCGTTGCTACTCGTTGAAGTCGCCTTCGCCCAAACTGCCACTTCTGCCGTCCACCTTTCGCGCCAAAAGAACCCTAGGCCACCACCTCCGCCGACCGCATCCACCTCCACATGCCGCCGCCGCCGCCGTCAGTAGCGCGGCAGGTGGAGGATATCGCGGCGGAGCCCGACCGGGCCGCCGCCTACGCGCGCCTCCTCCACCTGCAGCGCGCGTGCGCCGACGACCCCTCCGCGGCCGCCGACCTCGCCGCGGCCTCCCCCTCCGCCCTCCTCCCAGTCCTCCTCCGCGATGCCGGTGACCATGACGAGGAAGTCGCCGCCTCCGCCCTCAAGTGCCTCGGCTTCGCGCTCTACCACCCCGTTCTCGTCTCGACCGTCTCAGGTATCACCACTTCCTTGTACGGTGTCGGTACCCACATATATCTCGTCAGTTAGATGCACGTTTTTGTTGTGATGGGTTATGGTTAGTGAAGAAGTCATGGTGGAATGTAGGTGCCCTGGAGATTGATTTAGATGTTTAATTCGAGATTCTTGCTCAGTTTTTATTCTGGCATGTGTTTGGAGCTAATTTCCAGTTATCCATGTATCCTTCTGTGGGTCAATGCCTTGGACGGCTGTAAGTTCACGTTCCAGCCTTTCACTTAGAAGGTGTTTGATAATTCATGATGATTTTCTGCAATTAAAGAGCCTTTCTCTTTTGCTGTTCTGTAAATCATGATGTATTGCCATCTCTTATTACATTGCCCTCTGAACCGATCAATGTGCTTGGTTTCTCAGACATGCCCTTGAATCTTGAAATTATTTGTGCTTTGAAGGACTAGTTATAGTATTTATTGTTCTTACCCTGCAGGGCAGTTGGCTCAGTTGGTATTGGCTACTTTGGTTCAGCTGACCATGACTACCGAGATGAAGGTTGATCTGCTCACCATCCTTATATCTTTTGTTCAGTTTTGTTTTATTGCGGAGAATGTGCATGTTCGTTTACTAATTTGGTTCTGTTTCTCTTGATTTGGTATTACAGGCTATTTGTAATCTTGCGGTCTGGTGCATTTCTGTTCAACAGTTAGAGGCTTCGGTTGTAGAGGATAAAGCATCTCCCTTGCTGAATGCTATTGTTTATGCCCTTGACAATCCATTTGGTTCTTCGTCTACAACATTTGCGGCTGCTCAGGTTATTCTGCCAACTTAAAACTGCTCTCTGCTGCATTAGCTATCTTTAGTTTGGTGAACAAAGTAATTAAGCTCATAGTTTACCTCTTTGGTTTGGTGAACATAGTAATTAGTATGTTTGTTGTACCATCAAGGTTGTTCAGGAGTTATGGCAACACATAGGTAATAGCAACACAATAGTTCATGTGAATGCTTTGTTTGCAGCATAATGCATTGCCAGTAACCAATATGGTTTGCACATTTTCACATATTTTGTGACTGATAGAAGTTTACCTCCAGCCCTGCAAGACATCTGTGTAACCTTTTCCCATATGAACTCAAGAGTTAAGATGATGCTAAGAGTGCAGATACTTTTTTAATGAAAGTAGTTCAAGTTACTAATTAATGTATGCATACTCTCTCTAATGAAATTTCAGTGAACCCTGTTTACTTATTATTGTCACTTAGAATTGCGATGGTGATACTGCTGCTTGAGAAATATGTTAATTTACTAAAATGTCTTCAAAATAACTAGAGTTCATTACTCTTATGTTTCACGTCTTCAGCATAGAGGAAAAATATATTGCTCATAGATGATCTCATTAGGTTTTTCCATGCCTCGTTAGTTTTTCATGTTGTCACGTCAATTAGAAAGTCATCCAAGTTGGAGGGTTTTACCTTTTAGTATGAGCGCTATTGGCACGAGTCTAAAACATATGTACTTGATTCTCGTTCCTTTTTGGGGTTTTATGTGTTACCTGCTGCTAATACTTGGACTAAGGTTGTGTCTGAAAACTCTTACTGAAGGCTACCATGAAACTTGCTAGTCAAAATCCAAAAGGAATGAGGGACCTCTCAAGCATATGGGTTCCCCCGATATACCGAAGACTCTTAAGTGCTGACAAGCCGGAAAGGGATATGGCGGAAAGATGCCTCATTAAAGTGTCACCGGTTATTTTACCTCCTCTATCTCCTCTTTCTAAGGTAATTGAGAATTTTCTCCTCTAGTGATTTGGGATCAGATGTCTGCTAATTCCAAGTATTCCATTATTATTATTAAATAACAGAATGGTGATATATTATTTCCTTGTTGCCAACTATAGTACCCAGATTGTGGCTTTATAACCCTAAGTTAGATATCACAAAATTATTTGCAACCACAAACTTGGCTGTACTGTTGGAAATGTTTTTCATTGAGTTTGTTACTGAATAAGATATGCCTAGGGAGCTTCATAGGGTAAACAAAAACCAACATCTTCCTATCTGTGTAATACTGAAATTTCCTGCAGTTTTTAGTCTGGAATGGTTATAGAAACCATTTAAGAAAACAGACTGGAAGTTAATAATAGAGTAACTTAGGAAAATTTATCTCTGGCATGGTACAATAGTGCTTCTCTGTTACATTTTCCATTTAGTATTTTTACATGTTTTTTGTGACTGAGAGATTTTTCTCGTCAAATTATTTAGCCATCTCCTGTTACTTTGCCTATTGTGTGGTGTTCCCTGTGTTATTTACCAACCTCCTGTTGCACATTTTACTTGCTACTGTAGTCCAATGTTCCTATTTATATTTTTCTATGTATTAACAGTTCCTCAATCGAGTTTTACTTTGTTATGTGCTGTGCAGGAAGTAGCATTGGACCTTGAGCAAAAGCTACTCTCTTCTATGATTAATATGCTCAATGACCCTTCAAAAAAAGTTCAAGTAGTGAAGTCATGGGGATGGTTCATATCCTTACTTGGTGCAAGTGCAGTGAGCACTAGACCTCTACTTAACAAAATCCTTAAGATCCCTGAGCAGTTATTTACTGATCCTGATCCACAAGTTCAGATAACCATGATGGTGAGCTAAACTATTTCCTTAAGTACACTTTTATCCTTGTTAGATAAATATATTCGAACATAATATGACAATCTTTTCAGAACTGCAGGTTACCTGGAGAAATTTGGTCGATGTATTTTTTGCTCCACAGGCTTTAGAAAATGTGGATGAAGCAGTGATGTCTCCTGTTGAACCCAGAGCACATGCTAGTGCTCAGATGAAAAAGTTAAGGCTAATTATGATGCCTTTGTGTGGAGTTCTGTCGAGAAGTCACAATATTGCTTTAAGTTCCTCCTGCTTGAGCACATGGCATTACCTTCTATATAAACTTGGTGATTTGATTAACCATTTATCAATTCTGGAGACTGCTTTTGGATCAGTACTCAAGATAATTTTCTCGATGGGATTTGGTAATCATAACAAGCCACTCTGGTCATTTTGCATCAATCTTTTTCATGATTTTGTTTCAATAAGATTTAGGCATTTGAGCTCACGTGAAGAGAATGTCTGTGTTACATTGAATAAGAACTTGCTATCCCAAAATTGTTTGCATCTCAAGGCCTTGTTGGGTGTTCATCAAATCAAATGGTCACCATGGGACTTTGACAGCTTTGATTTTCAGTTGGGGATCCTTAGCTCAATTGTGAATCCAGAACTACTTCAGAACATGGCTGTTGAAACGGCAGTAACTGTTATGGACTCCGCAACACAAATTTTCAGGTTGCTTCTACAGGGAATTCAAGTTCAGTGTAACTCAAAGATTTCTGATGACAATGCTGTGATATGCATTACTAAGGTATGCAAGTTTGTAAAGAAGGCGTTTCTGGATCTGGTAGGAAAGCAAAGGAGTAACAGTTCCGCAGTGTTAGTGCAATTTGGTCTTCAGTGTGTGAAATGTACCGTAGAGGAACTGGATAATTCTCTGTTGGCTTCTGAAAAGTACGAGTTATTCTTAGACATCGAACAAATAAAGGAGATGCAATATTCAGAATGCAGTCCGAAGTTATCTTATCCAAGAATCAGACCACTTGTTTACATGGAGATGGTTTCTCCAGCAGTTTACTTGACTGCACTATCTCTGTCAGCCGTAGCTCAGTTTACTGGAGAGTTGTCACATGGAGATGCCGAGCAATTGGCTTTCATTATCTGTTCATCTGATCTACCGGAGAACTTTCATGCTGCTGTTGCTTTTTTGTATATGCAGATCATGCGTCCAGTAGATAGTTTTCTAAGAAAAAAGTGGTTGGTGTTGTGGAACAAAGTGTCAAAGCTCTTGAATGAGCAAATGATCTCTTACTTGAAACTTAGCTGTGGCAAAAGTGGCCGTGATGTACTCTGTCAGTTCTTCTGTTATCCATTCTTTGCTAGTTCCGAGGGTTACCCTCCCATGACACAAGACTTGGAGGTGGAGCTGGCTATTGAGATTTATGGGTCCCTTTGTACGAACTCCAATTATTGGTCAGAGGCTTCTTACATGGTTTTCCTAGAAGACTTTTTTGAATATTTTATCCGCACAATTGATGAAAATATGCCTTCATTCCAAGCCAATATTAAGTATTGCTTAGAGAAGAAGCTTAAAGACATTACTGTCCTTTCTGTTCTTGGGAAAGTAGTTATTGGAGTACTAGAGAATGCTCAAGTTTTGAGCAATGCTAACCAATATGTTGAAGTAACATATGAAGAGTCTGCTGGATGCAGAGAATCCAACCTTTTCTTGAGTTGCTTGAAGCTTGTTAACAGGTAGGTTGAATTACACTTCTAGATGAAATACCTCTAGTTTGTCCTGCCTAGCATGGCCAATTATTGCAAGCTGTTTCAGTAATGTCCAATAATGTCATCGTATGTGCAGGTTTATGAGGCTGTCAGGTTTTGGTCTAAAAGCAAATCCAACTGCACCACACCAAGTCACAAGCATGTAAGTAATTGGATTTACTAAAATCACAATCTTGCATATGGATTTCAATAGCAGCAAAGCTGCTCTTTTTTCTGATTACAACTCTCGATTTTGGTATGCTTCAGGTTCTTTTCATCTTTATCCATTTTTGTTGGGAATCTTACATCAGAAAAACACATTCGTCCACTCTTTGAGGTTTGTGCCATCTTTCCAGTACTCAAGGGGATCAACTTCATCGTTGTTATAATACAAGCACATGGACTCTTGTGCTAAGTGCTGACTTGTCAATAAATGCCACCTCATCTTGCAGATTATTGGAGATCAACTTACTGAATGGCTCACTTTATCTAGCACATTGTACCCTGTAATACGACAAGGAGAAACCATTGATCACCTTCAGAAACTCTGGGTCAACACTGTCAAGTGCCTGATGACAAGCCGGCTCATCAGTGATTCTTCCTTTCTTCAGAACCAACATCAGCTTCTCCAAATGGCGGCTAACCACCCACACAAGCCTATTTCAGCTGCAGCCATGTCGATTCGGAGAGCGCCAAGACCCGGAAATGCAAGCCTGCAGCACGCACAATGCCGCTCAGTTTCCAAGACGGATGAGTTGTCTGTGGACAGATCAGGGAAGGATCTGAACTGTGCCAGGGAAGCTGACAGGACCTTCGCGCTCGAGGAACTCAACATTTCAAGGATGTTAGCACCCCCGGATAGAGGAATCGCCACGTCAAACTCAACCGACCGTGTTGAGAGGAACGATGAATCACTCAGGATCTCTGCCGGTTTGAGAAGGAAGAGGCTGAAGATCATGAAGTATTCAGGCAAGGGGAAGGGAGTTGCCAAAGTTACTGGTGCCTCTTTCTCGCTGGACTGGGTGGAAGGTCAAATGTGCAGGAAGCCAGAACTGATACTGGAGATGCTGAAGAGGAAGAGATAGTTGCTTGAACTCTTCGCCCATGTATGTATGCTTGTAAGAGCCTTGACGCAATGACGCAGTGAAGAATGGTTGTATACTTGTATATGTATATATCAGTGTGAAGCCTAACCCCAGTTAGGAAAATACTGTATCCTCCGGGATCCCACTAACATACTGACTCGTGATGTCTCGCTTGATTTGCATGTGTCTACACTCCCTGTGGGTGAGAACGAACATACTGTCGCTAGGCCTTGTGCATTAGTGGATTTCATATTTTTCAGTTCAACTTACGATCTTGAACAGCATCACTGTTGGCGTGTAGAGATGGAGGTGCTTTTATGTACGCTTACGCCCTTGGAGCTATAAGTTTTTGGTCGATTTGATGTTTGATCGCCGTAACAATTGGTGGAGCTGTAATTGTGGTACCATCTTAGGGTCTTATCTATACTATTAAAGCGAAAGCGGTGTTCGGTGTCACACTTTTAATTTTAATTTTGCCCTCAGATAAGACACCAAATTACCGACCACTGCCACTAGTATCCTTCTAATACACAAAGATGCGCGCTAAGAAACCCCACATCACTCTAAAATTGCTACCTGCAAGAAATGGTGGAATTATTATGAAAGTATAACAGACTGAGTTGATTTCAATACAATTTTGAGAGATATTCATGCACAACAACAATTTCTTAAATGTGTGCTTTTATAGGATGGCCAAGCTCAATGTTGGACCTAGAAAATCGTCGAAGTCTAGGCAAACTACGAGTCTAGGTGTTTTTGATGATATTTGTATGTTCAAAAGTGTAGTCACAATGGTGGCAAGTATAAAAAAAAACTCAAAGTATAGTGTTGTGCCGTCGTCGTCCTGTGATTTATCTGTTATAAAGCTTGGCTATTCTAATTTTTTAGTAGCCATTGTGTAAGTGTGCAAGTCTATGACATTGATATGCTTTCCCTGCAAAAAGTAAGGTTATGGTGTGCTTTCAAAAATAAAATAAAATACGACCCTTCTTTGGAAAAAACAATGTAAATACATACGAATGCTACCTGGTTGTTTCTGAACTGTAAAAAAACACCCCGGCGGCTCTCTCCACACAGCACGAGGGAACTCGCAGTCTCTCCTCTGTCGCCTCCACTCCACCCGCCCACTCGACCGGTGCACACGAAACCCTACGCCGATGTCCTCGCCTGCGCCGATGTCCTCGCCTGCGCCGGCGCCGGCGCCGATGGACCTGGACGACGCGGACGAAGACAAGCTGGACTCCTTGTCCACGGAAGAGATCGGCATCGCCACCCGCCTCCTCAACAGAGAGACCCGCGCCCTCAAGGCAAGCCGCGCCCTCCAAAACCTAGATCACCCTCGACTCTCGCCTCGCCTCCACGAGCAAGGGCCTCGCCGGGATTCGGAGTTCCTCTTTTCCTCCGCCGTCGGTTGCTATGGTTTGGGTTTAGGTCTGACTGGTGTCTCTGTTTCCCCTCTCCGACGGCGCGCAGGACGATCTGCAGCGGACGAACCGGGAAGTGGAGGCGCTCAAGGTTAAGGTCAAGGGGAACGAGTTGAGGATTAAACTCAACAAGCAGCTGCCTTACCTCGTGGCCAACATCGTCGAGGTAGGAAATAGACCCTGTGTTCATCCGCAATTGCCTCTGTTATATTCCTCCTGGGCTCCTAATCTGGTGCTCGACCGCGTGTCATGCTGCGTGATAGTTCCATGTGTGTTACTGATGCTTTTGTAGTAGTGCGATTGTGTGCCTGCTGGTACAACTGCCTGTTGTTTCATTCTGATATATGCACTATAGGAAACCTTATAAGCAGAAGAAATCAGGAATGTTACTGCTATTTCTGGTGGTAAGTCAGTAGCAATAAATATTCCGTCCATGCAGTAGTACTAGTGCTTTGTGTGTTTTACTTTTATCAGCAGCAGTTGACCTTGTTAGGAATTGTAAGGTTCAGTTATGTTGGAACTTAGCTACTGGTTTATTTTTATCATGATATCCATGTATTATTGTATTTTGGAATATATTTATTTGTATGGTTACTATACTAATGTGGTTTCTACTTTTCTCAACTGTTCAGATTTTGGAAATGAACCCTGAGGATGAAGGTGAGGAGGATGGTGCTAACATTGATTTGGACTCACGAAGGCAAGGGAAATGTGTTGTTTTGAAGACCACCACGCGACAAGTAAGAAGCTCTTTTCCATATATTCATTTGGTTCCTGGATTTTACGTAATGTGATTGAGCTGCATTGTTCTCTAAATAATTAATCTCGTTACTTCCATGCTAGAAGATGAAGTCAGCTTTTATCTTGGTGTACAATATTTTGAGGCAAAGATGGTACCATCTAACGAATGAATTGTCTAATTGCTAGGCACAACTTGAATTTTTATTTTGGTTGGCACAATGTGTTGAAGCAAGTGTAATTATTTTGGGTTTAAATAAATAAACAATTCCTTTCAATTATGAAATGGTATTGTGCTTATCCAGGAAGCAATATTATCTGCCTTTGGATGTCGGGGGTTTGTGAATCTTTTACCTACTTGATTGCTAAGCTTCCACATATCTGCAGGACTTATGATTTTGACTCATCTGAACTCCCATGTATGATGTATCTGCATTGATAATGCTTTAAAGTTTAAACCCATAACTAGAAGCTTTTGCCCCCCCTTTTTTTTTTAAATGTAGTATTTGATCTTTAGCATGCCATTTGAACTCATTTTGTGCAAAAACTTCCTTTTGTTTATTTCTTGACCGTAGACCATATTCCTTCCTGTGGTTGGGCTAGTTGACCCTCACACGCTCAAGCCTGGTGATTTGGTTGGAGTCAACAAAGATAGCTATCTTATACTGGATACACTTCCTTCGGAATATGATTCCCGAGTAAAAGCAATGGAGGTAGATGAAAAACCCACTGAGGATTATAGTGATGTCGGGGGACTTGAAACGCAGGTAATTTGCTGAATAAATGTTGAGAGTAAGCGTGTTACCTTTGAGAAGGGTCGACTCTTCACTTCATACATAACTTGAGTATTTCTTATCTTTTACATCGTCTATTACTGGATATAGATTCAAGAGCTTGTTGAAGCAATTGTTCTTCCTATGACACACAAAGACCGTTTCCAAAAGCTGGGTATTCGTCCTCCGAAAGGTGTCCTTCTGTATGGACCACCGGGGACTGGGAAGACACTGATGGCTCGGGCATGTGCTGCACAGACTAATGCAACGTTCCTAAAATTAGCTGGCCCACAGCTTGTACAGGTAATTTTATCACTCGATAAGGCTCCATCATATTCATATATCAGTTGGTGCTATGCAACTTTGTGTTTCTGCTTGCTCTTTATTTGATGTGTATTTCTTGTAAATTTTTTACTCCCTCTGGCCCAAATTAATTGGCTCAACTTAGGAGTACACTTGTACTAGACAGTATATGGCAGCACCAATTAATTTGGGCTGGAGGAGTACACACCTTTTCTGTTTGTTGTCACTACACCATCTTGTCATTGTCAACTGAATTATGTTACTGCATAAAGGATGTGTGGAGAACAAATTATTCCTAAGGAAACAGCATCTTGTTAAGCATTAGATTTTGTAGGACATCCATCTACATCCTAATGAACTTTTGGTTGATAGTTCTTGATGTTGAATTTTCGTCATTTTGTGATGCTTTTGGTGAATCTTTTGTTCATTGTTTCTTCATTGTATGCGTACGCTTCCTGCACAGTTGGGAACAGAAGTTTGCAGTATAACATTGTTCATTGGTAGGTCTAAAATTCAATCCGATTGAATGCTCATCTGATCTGTTCATGCATCACATTACACATTGCCTTGTCATGTTATATAGTTTACCTGGATTTAGATATAGTTTCTAGTAGAGAAATGATAATTATACGATATTCTTGGGGGTGTGCTCAGATGTTCATTGGAGATGGAGCAAAGCTTGTACGTGATGCTTTTCAGCTGGCTAAAGAAAAAGCTCCTTGCATCATTTTCATTGATGAAATTGATGCAATTGGTACCAAGAGATTCGATAGGTATGCCTTATATGATGATTCTATTCCCGTGTTTAGTTCCCGCATACATGTTAGGTTGATTATTTTAGCATGTACATGGTTGGAAGGTGCTAATTTTCTGGATATGCCGCAAAACTTGTGATGTGATTCTTTTGTCTTTCTTGTACACCCTTCTATGGAAAATCTTGAATCTTGAAACTCGTGGAACAAAGCATTAAACATACGTATGAGCTGTGTTGATAAGAATTCACTTCATTTGACAGTGAAGTTAGTGGTGATAGAGAAGTTCAACGGACTATGCTGGAATTGCTCAATCAATTGGATGGATTTAGCAGCGATCAGAGAATAAAGGTTAGTATATACGCTAATATTTATTTCTGGGTTTGTTCTGGGCACCAACTGACTGTTCCGGCCCCAGTGGTTGGTTGAACTAAATTGAAGATTGGACATTGTTGCATCTAAATAAAGAAGGCAAACTCATGCTTGTGTTGTGTTCATGAGCACAACTAACTATTAGTAATTTATTTCTTCAAATTAAGAATTCTCACACTTTTTTATGGGCAAACAATCTGTGTTGCCATGATGTTATTTAATGTTCTTAAACTTAAAGCACATGTATCAGTGTTCTAAAGAAAACACTATTTTATGGGCAAACAATCCTTATAGTTGTTTTATTAACTTATTATAGCTTAGTTTATCAGTGTTCTCAATTTAAATTCACATGCGTGATGATGAAATGTTGGTTAACTTGCAGGTTATAGCGGCTACAAACCGTGCTGACATCCTTGATCCTGCTCTGCTGCGATCTGGCCGTTTGGACAGAAAAATCGAGTTCCCTCATCCATCTGAAGAAGCAAGAACTAGAATTTTGCAAGTAGGTCTCCAGGATATGTTTCTTATCTGTTTACTTTGTTCATCAAGTCATGCCTTAACTAATGTGCTGTTTGTGGCCCTGTAGATTCATTCACGAAAAATGAATGTAAACCCAGATGTGAATTTTGAAGAGTTGGCTCGCTCTACAGATGATTTCAATGGAGCACAGCTGAAGGCTGTTTGTGTAGAAGCTGGCATGCTTGCGCTGCGGCGAGATGCAACAGAGGTGAAACTTACTATATCATTCTCATAACCGAACCTGTGCTAAGCTGCTTACAATTATGGAAGCACTACAATAGTAACAATACCAATAATAAGATGGTTAATCCTTAGCTTGAATAGATCGAGTGATATGCTAGCTACTATCGTTTATCAGGGGTAGCCTGATCTGCTGCCTTTGAAGTCTAGATATTTTACTTGGTGCTTCACAACGCACTTCCATTCTAAACCTTTTGAACATGTAATGTGAACAATACTATTATTGTTCTTAAGAGCTGACATGTGGATTAAGTAAGCTACATGTGACTTTGCAAAACTGGCTAGGAACTACATAGCTCTGGAGTACAGTACTGCCTATGCAATATGAAAACCTCACGCTCTACGTCATTCACGTTCTTTGTTTGAATAATCTTCAACATGTGACACATGTTATTCAGAAATAGTAGGACTTGGAGTCTTTTCAGCAGTATTAACGTGTTTGGAATTGGCACTAGCTGACTCCTAGTAGAACTATGTAAACAGTATTAACTACTTTGAAATAGAATCTTTGCCTCGTGTGTGTACGCATGTGTTTGGCCCTGGGCTGAGGATTCTGATCCTGATCGCCTCTTATATGCAGGTAACCCATGAGGACTTCAACGAGGGGATTATTCAAGTCCAGGCCAAGAAGAAGTCAAGCTTGAACTACTATGCATAACTTGGTTCAAAATTCTCAGCATTCTGACCCTACTGGTGGATGATCTAAGGCGTAGTTTTATGTTTCTGTCTTAGTCGCAAGTTTTAGCAGTCCTCACATAAAGCTCATGTGTGATGGAAAAAGAAATTGTTTCCTCATTACCCTCGGATGTTTGGGGTGAAAAATGAATTGCACGATCTAGGGGCGTGCCCGCGTTGTATTCGTTTGTGCATTGCAACTCAAAACGCACCTCATTCTTGGGCGGTATGCGTTGGTTAGTTTTCTTGCGTCGTGATGGTGAAAGATGAAGTTTTACTTTCGAGGTATAAGTGGGCTGTCTCGCATTGTCTTGAACAGCCAATGAACAAGCCCTGATGGGGTCCTTCTCCCTGTAGCTATAGCTCAGGCGATCCTTGCTTGGGAATCGCCCTTTGAGCCGAAAGAGAAGTACACCCATTTAGGCTTTGGCTTTTACAATGCTCCGTGCGAGATGTGTAACCTGGTCGTTTCAGCGCATTTAGGCTTCACCTGTAGAAGAAAAAGAGGGGATCGACCGCGCAACGTGCTAGAGGTCTATAGTCTACTTCGAGAGAAACAGGCAATGTAACCTGGTCGTTTCATTGCTGACTACTAGGTGATGTAGGGCTAAAAAAGGGGTGCAGGATTTCCGGTGCAGCCTTCTGTTATTTTTCATTCTGTCCGACTCCTATAGATTGCAAATAAGCTGGCGCACAAGCTCTCTCTGTGTCCTGTGGTCGTGAAAATTTAAGGGACATTTCCACTGCAAGGTCGCTAGCAAATATTTCTGAGATATTGGGCTGGGTAATCATATAATCGGAACCAAAAAAATGTTTCGTGGAACAATTCAAAGTCAGTTGTGGAACAATAATGTGGAATAATCTGTACTTACTAGTGGAACTAAGATTTCAATTATGCGGACCAAAACTTTATCATCATGGAACATCTTTTATGCACGACAGAACAAAAAAACTATAGTCTTAGGTAATGTTGATAGGACAAAATTTCACCAAGTACAAAAAACAAGGGGTAGTGAAACTTAGACTAACTGGAACAACAAATGTTTAGTGATCATGGAAAAATCGGATGATGGCGTGCGGACAAAGTTTAGACAAATGGGAACACTCTTTATGTCAAGCTTACGATAGAGCTTGGACCAAGTGGAACAAAATTTTAACGATCATGGAACAAATCACGACTACATGCCGAACAAGAAATTTAGCATTCGAAAATCATGTCTACACGCAGAAAAAATACACCAAATGGAACAAATTTAGCACCTCCAAAACAAATCTGGATTAGAAAACAAATACAATTTTTCCACATGCAACAAAATATTAGTGCCTGAGGAGCAAATCGTGACCATAAGCGGAACAAAATTTGGATCTAGCTTTAATCTGGTGGAAAAAAATATCATGACTACAAGCGGACAATAAGTTAAACCAAATTGAAACAA
The DNA here is from genome assembly GCA_007115705.1 of Dactylis glomerata. Taxonomy (NCBI): domain Eukaryota; kingdom Viridiplantae; phylum Streptophyta; class Magnoliopsida; order Poales; family Poaceae; genus Dactylis; species Dactylis glomerata. The sequence continues at coordinate 862,218 of QXEO01001068.1, read as the reverse complement.
AAGTTTAGAAAGTGTGAAGCAAGAAAATAAAAAAGGAAAACTAAAATAGTGTGAAATGATTAGCACATAATTGAAGTTCAAAAATCACAATCATGTTTAAAATAATGAAAAAGAAAAATGCTTGAAAAAAGAAGTTAGAAAAATACAAGAAGACATTACATGATAAATTATCACTACTACTGGAACGAAAATTACGCTAACTATACCCGAATGTTAGCGCCCACAGAACATATTACGACTACAAGGGGAACACAATTTCAGCTAAAGTAAAACACAAGTAGAACAAAAATGTAGTGCACATGTAATAAACAACATCTATAAATAGGAAAGAATTAGACTATAATATTATAGCAGACAAAACAAATCACGACTCACCACATATCCAATGAATTTGTGGTAGAAGGTTCCTTTTTCATCTCCAAACAGGTCAACGTCTTAAGCGGGTAAACATATTGACTTGGACAAGCCTAGTTGCCAATCCAACATTAAGAAAGAACATGTTTATGTAATTCTTACATCATTTACATATTAATACCTTGGAAAATGCATGCACACATTGTTATGGGTTTTATCTACCATCTTTTTTCAACTCCTTTTTCTCTTTGGCCCACACCTTCAAATATACATAAAAATCACTGCAAGTGCTCCATCACAAAACTTCCAACAAAAATGGCTTTGAATATGAGCCGCCAACACAATCGACCACATGCTATTCCGCCGCACCTAATCTGTCACCACCTCACGTCATGTGTAGAAGATCTACCTGCGGATTTCCTTCCCACCTACCTCGGACTCCACTAGCTCAGAGAGATCGTCCTTGATTACATTGAATGTGGCATCTTGTCCTGCCCCATCCAACGTTCGCCTCGCATCCCACTCAAATATCATTTCAAGAAACGACAATAAATATCGTACGCACACCTCAGCTGGCAGTATCCACCTCCCAAATCTACGCCCTACACACCAGACAAAATCTAGTAATCGCCTTGGATCTGCATTGTCCTCCTCTTGAACCACAACACGTATCCCCTCACATGCTATTCCGATAGATCCACCCCATAGCTCACACAAAATGCAAACACATCTAATGTTTGACAAAATGTTTATTTTCGGTTACAAATCCGAATCCATCTCCCCAATTTCATCCTTCGACAAGGCCGCGCTTAAGGATGCTAACTGGCATCATTCCATGCCTCATGAATATAATGCTTTGAAGAATGAGACTTGGTGGTTGGTTCCTAGACCCGCAGGTGCCGATGTTGTGATAGGAAAGTGGATATTTCGTCATAAATAAAATCTATATGGCTCTTTCTTAGGGTATAAATCTTGTTGGGTGGTTTGAAAATTTACGCAAAGAGAGGGGGTTGCTACACCAGAATATTTAGTCCGATCCTAAAACAGTCACAATACATATTGTTCTCAGTTTGGCAACTTCCCAACCATGGACTATTCATCAAATGGATGCAAAAAATGCCTTCTTACATGGAAATATTGGTGAAACCAGACCATATTGATAAAGGTGTCAAAGGTACTAAAAATTGTCTGGTTTTGGAAATTGTTTTCTGAATTGGAATAACCGATTTTCGGAAATAGCGGAAATACCAGTCTAAGTACCGCCCAAGTTTTTTCAAACAAATCTATATATTCACCTGACATTTATTAAAGATCTTTAAATTTGAGCACATTAGACAAAATCCTGTAAATATTGTGCAGTATAATTTTTTTCGATGGTAACCAGAATAGCCGGTTTTGGCGCGATTTCAGCAATAGACCCGCCGGGAAAACCCCCCGATCCCTATATATGTTCGATTGGATCATGTGTGGAGACGTCCTTACTCCTGCTCTTTGTTCGGCTTGATCGGAAACATCAGACTATGTGCATCGATCGGTGCTTATGACGCCCCCCCTGAAGAATAGGCCAAAACCTATTAAGTTGACCTCCACATTTTGTCATTTCTATGAGAAAATACTTTTTGTTAGTTTGTCAATGCAAACAATTGTTGCAGGCCTACAAATTGACAATTGTACATCTTGCTGGATAGTGCCATCTCCCTCTTTTTGGAGTGCAAAAGCCTCAAGCCATGGTCGCCACCGCCCTCCCAGTATACATAGCACATGTAAATTCCATCCAGTGTGACTCATGTATCAGATGGAGTTTTGCTGTGTACGTAAGCGCAAATAATTAAATAACATCTCTCGCTGAAAAATATGCTATATATGTGATGCGTTAATGAAGGTATGCATATCTTTTCTCTCTATATATATGAGCACGCTCCCCACATGTATGCACGCAATTCTGTCATTTTTTCTACAGTGCTAGCTTTTATTAACTCAAAAGTCGCATCAAAATGATACAAAATTCCTTATGTCTGCTGGTCAATGATATTTCATGCTACACAATTAATGAATGCTCCGTTTAAAAATTGACAAGTATACGTAATAATCCTATGTACTCCAAATAATCTCTCAAGATTTTCTCTTCTCATGTTCTTGTGCTAGTTAATTTGACATGGGGTACATATACATGCATGAGGCAAAAGCGCTCTCTCTGTCTCTCCCTCCCTCTCTCCAAATAATCTCTTAAGATTTTCTGTTTGCTATGCACATTAATTTGGTGTTGGTGTGTTGCTGTACAGATATGCTAGAACACGAAAACTTGGACATAACAGTTGACAAACGAATAGTTGCTTCAGTGCATGACACAGCACCTAACGATCATATATATGAGACTTCACGTACATACTCTGGGACTCATGTGTCAGCATGTCAACCACGTCCACAGATGGTCATTCCATAGAAATATGGTCCAATTAATAAGCAGTCCGATGTCGTCCTATGTTTTAATCATGCTACACAAAAGTTTTTTTTGGAAAGAATTCAAAAGAGATTAAAATATAGGACGACATCGGACTGATTATTTTGTTAGACTGTTAAATCATACTGATACTAGTAAAATGGTACTCCCTGTACTCCTAGAGGGTGACATTTATCTCACCTTTGGTGATTGTTCTCCCTAACGCTTACGTGAGAAAACCAGTTAAGCGTGGCCATTGGATTGAAAGAATGAGCTCCCATATATCCATTAAGGCTACCGTAAAAAAGCTAAAAAAATAACACTAATTTTAGTTTAGCTTTTTTAAATAATAAACATCTTAGCCAAATTAAACAATTGATATTGTACACTCACACCAACAACAACCCCTCCGCCGAACTCCCACCTAAGCATGTGTATTGCATGATCCATCACATGTGCCATATACATGCCAGGTTATTCCGCAAATGACAAGTGGTTGCTCCACACACATTACTTTTTTGTCCCATAGAGTTTTCGGTGCCTCCTCTCTACCATGTGGCGTATATTTGTCCTCATGTGAATAGAGTCTTAGAGGCAACAACGTCCTTAAATTTGTCTCCATGCAAATAATATCTTTCCCTAAGGCCTAAATATTTTATGTATAAATGCAAGGTCTGATATAATGTCATATGCGTAGAGATACCATATATTCATTAAAGCCGAGATATCAATTTGATATACATGTGTTATTGTTTTTTTAGCATGAGCAGTTCAAGACATTTAAAAGCATATCCCCCCATATCGACGAGCAGAGTCATAAACATAAATAATAAATCTATTGTCCATACCAATACAACGAATGTTGTAGCAAATTGTTAATTTCTGAGTTTAGGAGTGTATTTTACACTCATACTTTCTTAAAATCAACCTTGATATCCTCTATATTTTATATTCATTTATCCCTATAATTGCCTATTGATGACTAGTTAACTATAAGATCAGGATTCTTCTATCCGTGCTATGTATTTTGTAGATTAAATATGAAATTTAAGAAGGGGACCATGAATCCATAACTTGATCCCAAAATTGAAAATTTCTGTAGGCGCCACACCCCCATCGCCCATGACAAAACAGAAGCTAGCTAGTGGTACCGCTTGTACTAGTGGTCGTACCAAGCATCCACACCCCCCTTTACCATACAATATTAGAACGACACACACATGAAAAGAGAGCCATTGACCACTCTACAAGATTTAGATATATTACACATTCGACAGAAGGCAAGAGCACCATTAGAAGGACACACATGTGAAAAGAGAGCTGACAAGGGTATAGCTAATAAGGCCCATTATCTTGGTACCCCTGGGGCCCGTTAGGGAGTCCTAAGCATAGATGTAGTCGAAATACGAGATGATATCATATACGGACGTTGTAATTTGTATTGAACCCGACCGGATCCTCGAGACCTGGCCACCTATATAAAGGGGCCAGGAGGGGCCGGCCAGGGACAGATTGAGATTGAGCCAATTGAGTATCACGCTTATTCTTGATACACACCAAACCTCACCTTGTTTGACTGATCTTACCTTCGAGTTCATCCAACGCCCTCTTCCCCCAATCCTAAGTCCTTCATTTAGGACATTTGCCGAGTTAACCCTCATCAATTGGCGCCGACCGTGGGGATTTAGATATATTCACCACTCTACAAGATTTAGATATATTCCACATTTTACAGAAGCATCACCGTGGTCCTATTGCCACCTCCATTGCCATCGACACCCTCATCACTACTGTAGTAGCATTATTCTTGTAGTCATCCAGTTGAATTACTGTCTGAATGATTGATTCATTGTTAATTGAACCCTTGTATTGAATCATATGTTTGTAAGTCTTAGATGGATCAGTAGTCTTGACAGGTAGGGGCTACGTCATAGTTTTGCAATCCACACAGTATGTGGTGTGCATGATCTATAGTTTGGCCGAATATATACTATGTTATTTTTATGTAGTTTATTGTTTTGTCTAGTCATATCCTAGGTAATCAACTGGTACAAGGAAGCGTGGAGGGATGAAACCCTAAGTTGAATGAAAGTAGGTGATAAAGGGATACTCGAAACACTACCTTGGGAAGACAAAATACATCCAAAGAACATTAAGGAGTCGTCCTATGCATACCTCAGTAACTTGGGTGTCGTGAACATGAATCTTTTGCACCAGGTTGGACTATTGAAATCTCAAGGCGACAATAGTTGGTTGACACACCTATGGACGTACCACCACATATATGCCAAATAATACTTGCATTCATTATCTTAATAATTAATATACATTTTTATCTTATGTTTCCTCATGTTTATACTAGGTTGAAGGTGAACACTTCCAAGACCTATATTATCATAGTTGTTACTAATCATAATTATTTTGTTTATGCAAGTAATTTTAGTCTTGTAGAAAACTACATGACTCTAGGAAAAAGTGATCCTACACAATACAATATCCTAAATGGGTAGAATACAAAGCATGTGACACGATATTACCATGTGGATCTAGTCAACCTTGACCCTATGGTGGGATCATCCCAAACCTCGACCCATGAGGATATTTTCTTCTTCATAAGACCAACCCACCATAGCAAACAGGTGAATGTATTGAAAAGAGCAAATGAATTATATTGATTGCCTTTGTAGCAATATGAGGTTACTGGATATGAACATAAAAAAGTATATATATTCTGAAGGGTAAAACTTTTAGACTTCAAAAATCAATAATTCTAGAATAATTTTTTTGGTGAATTAATATATGTATCTCTACAAATTTTAGTTGCTTCAGCAATTTATTTCTCTTACACCGCCTGCCACCACCTTTAGGGTTTGCCAAACACTATTGTAGAAGAGATGTGGAAGGAAAAGGAGCAAATGATGTGGGTGCCATTATTTGAAGGGCATCACCCACCGTTAGCCTAACAAACCCACTGCTTGAATCAACTAGAGAACTGTAAATTTTCTACGTGAATAGCATATCATCAAGACATCCAACCTAGTTGCTCATGTTATTGCGTTGATGGGTAGACCCGTTGATTGGAAAGTTCACAGAGTGAATATTGGACGTTCTAAAATGCTAAGGGCATGAGAGGGCTGGAAGGGATCTACTGGCAAGGTAAAGAATAGATCAAAGTGTGTTGATGCTGATTTACAATGGTTATATGCCGTGTACCCAAAAGTTGAATAATCACTATGTGGTAGTAAAAGTGATCATATTTATAAGTTATAACCATAAAATATAAGCATTATCTCCTCGAAATCCATTGCTTCCTAAATATATGTTGACACAGGCTACCATTTTGTATGTGATCCGATATAAATATCACATTTTCTTGCAATGAGGGTCTAGCATAAAGAATATGGCAACTTAATTCTGTGCTACAACATTCGAACACTATTACTATTTGTATTGTTAACAATCAGTGAAATAATTGAACCAGAAAGTTAAAAATTGAAAGGGTAAAGTCAAATTGACATAGCAATCTGTGTGCATATTAGTAAGTATTAGAATACTAGGCTGCGGATCTCTAAGAGCCACCATGTCATATCCATATTGTCCGCCTATCATGCATGTTGTCGATCTCCACATAAACACCAACGTCCTTGCTGATGACATGTGGAAAGAAGATGTAATTATGAGTAAAAGGTGGAGGCAGACTTGTAGGGGAGAAGACTACAGAGATGTGGTTCGAGAAACAGACTTGGTTGGGCAAGAGGAGGAAGAGGAGGTGGCTCAAAACATCTAAGGAGTAAGGTATACCGGTAATGGCGACATGTGACCGAGACATACAATGATGTTCTCCAACATGTGATGACCGAGAGGCAAGAGACCCTCCTGGCCCAACCCTAGATAATCTATCCTTTTTTCGAACTTGCTCTTCTCCCATTCAAATAAAAAATAATTTCATGTTATTCTTGAAAGTAATGGCAAGAGATTAAAGTGAAGTGGCAACACAAGTAGTGAAAACAAGAGAAAAGATAAAAATCAAATGATGAGCAGCTCCCATCACTCACCTACCTACTCTAGGTTGCTCGTACTAGTCTAGCGTCGACATTTAAGGGATGCAATTTATTACCATGGTTCATCATAGACCATAACAAGTACACATGGTAGTAAAATAACTAAAATTATAATATCTCAATTTATTCATACCCAACAAATTGCTTAAACATATACATGTAGGACACACTACATCTCTGAAGATGTGCAAAAATAAATATAAGGACATAAATAGTGACTACACACGTGTTCTCCCTTGGCCCCGCAGACTATGTTTTTCTTTCATCATTCACCAATGATCATCTGGTTCCCTTGCACCTCTATATCATCATTGTGGACTATTGGCACCTCCGTATCTCCATGCCTTATAATCGATAAAAAAAATGCCTTCAATATTAGCATGGATCCCTTTGTCTCTTTTAGCCTTCCAATTTTTATTTCAAGGTTAATCATAGGGTGCCATAGTGCATGTAATTGTGCCTACTACTCTTATTCTGGATGTACATCATGTGCATATGTATCTAGGATTTCTAGGACACCCAAGAATTTTGGGGAGCTAACAGGGCCAGTTACTATCTTCGAAAAGAAACACGTTTGCTCCCAACCAATGCCAACATATCAGGTACGATAGCATCCTACAAAGTTCCCGCCATTGATCATCAAAACTTCCCCATGAGATATCTTGGGTTGCCCTTATTCATCAAAAAACTCAAGCGCATTTACTTTCAACATCCTGAAGACAAGATTGCGAGAAAGATATATAAATGGCTATAATAGGAAGTACTTCACGACCGTGTGACACAAAGTATATGTTAGGTTGCTTTTCACTGAGGTTTAAATCCACCACCTCACTTCACTTGTGATACATCCCAAAGTTAACATAATTTATGAGAAGCTCAAGAGAGTCTTTCTTTGGGCATGGACCAAAAAGGTTTCTAAGGGAATAACAACTTAATTGGAAAATTGTTTGTAGACCCACCAAGCTCACTGGACATGGCATACTTCATCTTCAAATACTTTGTCGCTCCTATTATCTGCAATAGTGGTGGCTAGAACAGATGCACAAGAGAGAATCTAGGTCGGGCCAGGAAACCCATGTGATGAGACTGACATGGAGTTTGTCCTATGCCACCACTATGATTACTATTTGGTAATGGATAAAGACTAACTTTTGGCACTCGACCTAGATTAGTGTCAAAAGACATAAGGATATGGCTCCCAACAATTTTAAAACCTCCAAAAGGAAAAACTTCAAGGTCCAGCAAGATTTACACCATAACACTTGGATATATTGACCATAATTTCCATTGATAATGCATGGGTTCTTAACCACCTTTAATAGATGTGAACCTTTTGTATTTGATTCAAATGTAAATTTGGTGCTGAAAACTGAGGACATAATCCTTGGAACATGACCGTTGAGGCTTCTTACTTCACGACCTTGGAAAACTAAGCTTAATTGTTCGATGCTTCGTTGGAAAATTTTAGCCCATGGTAAGGAGTCCTTGGGCTTCATCCAAATGCAAAATTTTCACATGGCTCGTTATCCAATAATGAATTTGGAAATCACAAGCGCTAGTGTTGGCCAACTATGACGCCTAGCATCTTTGCTTGATGGCTCCCGAGACAACAACATACTTTCTCTTCCAACCAATGCCGTTTTAAATCATAATTTGGAACATGGTTGCCAAGTGATTGTCAAGCCACATTATTTAGCCAAGCGAGTGGCACGGTTTTGATAACATCAAAGATAGTGGATGTACAACACTCTTTCCACATGGCGTCCATCGTATTTCTTGTCTCATGGGAGCTCTAGAATGAGGTCAATGCTAGGGTTTTTGCTACCATCATTAATTCTTTATTACTAGCAGACTTTTCCATCATTAAGCATGATTCATCCTTTGGATTTCATCTGTCACTCATTTTTGGGTTTTGCAATACTAGAAGAGTAGGCTTTTACCTTTTTCCAATTTTTATGTTTGTTGTTTAAAATTTGAAATTCTTCTTCTTAATCAATGAATGGAAAAGTTTTCATATTACTTTTTAAAGAACAAGCGCCCCATACAAATATATTACATCATGTGTGTAGTCTTTCAACATGACCTTTTCTTTGTGGATCCTCTACAATGTTGTCGCACTTTGTGCTATTTCCATATCCCTCGTCATTATTAATGCGGTTACGGTTACAATCGTTCATTATTTGAGCATTGAATGTCCTTTTTTTGAACACAAGAGCGTCCAAAAGGCCCCAAAGCTTCCATTAAAATAAAAGAAGGATTACAACACAGCTGAAACTACAACCTCTACTCTGAAAACCAGAGTTCACAAAAATTGTGCCTAGATGCACACATTGACAAGGAGCTACTAAAAAACCATACTGTCTACACAGGAGAGTACAAAAGGAGCCTTCCAGGAGGTCCGGCGAGAACCCACACGCAAATAACTTGCAATTGTATTCTCCAGGGGCCTCTTGCAATCTAGCCAATCATAGAGCCAGCGGCTCAACCATCAATCATGTTGGCAGACGCATCTGAGGTATGTGATTGAGCTGTAGATCAAGAGGGTGCATCACCGAGCTCAATACACAAATATCTTCTCTACCATATCTGAGAAACAACTTCGAAGACGATCTCACCTGTCTCTGGCGAATCAACCCGAGCGAATGGAAGATTGCATAGACAACATGAACAATAGATTTCAAAGAACCTGATGTGTAGCAGCCAGACCATAAAATTTGGAGCACGGTGAACTCATTAACTCATGAAACAGAGAGTACGATGATGCCTTTGGGAGTGATACCAAGGGAGCATTAGCGTCAAGATGGCGGCAGCGAGACCATTCATGAAAACCTCCAGTACCGCAAGCATATGGGTGTCACCATCATCACATTGGCACACTTCACGCAGAGCAGCAAGCTGAGCATCATTTGTCTTGGTCGGAGCAGAGCCCCCTCCAGCACGTACAAAGTAATATGCATCTTCATACTCAACTTCCCGCATAGGCCCATGAGTGTCACACTGATGGTGCAGTGTTGATGGACCAGTTGGGAATCCCAAGAGGAAGGTGTGATGAGCACAGCAGTAAGTTTTCCCTCAGTTATGAAACCAAAGTTTAATCGACCAGTAGGAGAAAGAAACCATTTCTGAAGGTTGTTGCTAATTGGCTTTTGGTAGGGCGCACTATCAGCGCCAACAGCAACGTGGAACCTGCACACAACACAACCAAGATACTTTGCCCCAACTTGCAGTGAGGTTGTCAATCTCACTGGTTTGCTGAAAACAAAGGAATAAACGTATCACGTGGAAAAAGATGTTTGTTTGCAGTAAGTAAATAGTGCTTACAGAAAGTAAATGATGAATGTAGTAGATAGTAATATATATGTAAAAGAATGGACTGGGGTCCACAGTTCACTAGAGGTGTCTCTCCATAAAGATAAATAACATGCTGGGTAAACAAATTACAGTTGGGCAATTGACAAAAAAAAGAATGCATAGCAATGCATGTACATGTCATGAAGATCATTATGAGATTCACTTGGGTATTATAACATAATACATAAACCGTAATCCAACTGCATCTATGACTAATAATCCACCCATAGGATATCATCCGAACAACCCTTGGGTATTAAGTTATAAGCAACAGATTATCGCCTTAAGAAAAGTGTGTAATGTAAACAATACAAATATCCTTGAATAAATGATTGTTGTTTTCTCCCTAGTAGCAACATCACATCTACAACCTTAGAAGTTATTGTCACTCTCCCAGATTACTAGAGGCATAAACCCACTATCGAGCATAAATACTCTCTCTTGGAGTCACTAGCATCTACTCGGCCAAGATATCTACTAGCAACAGAGAACATGCAAGATCATAAATAAGATAGACATGATAAATCAACAATCAACTTGACATAGTACTCAATATTCATCGGATCCCAACAAACACAACATGTAGAATTACATAATGATGATCTTGATCATGATAGGCAGCTCACAAGATCTAGACATGAAGCACATGGTGGAGAAGACAACCATCTAGCTACTGCTATGGACCCATAGTCCAAGATAGACTACTCACACATCACTTCGGAGGCTGACATGGTGATGAAGAAGGCCTCCGGTGATGATTCCCCTCTCCGGCAGGGTGCCGGGAAGAGCTTCTAGACCCTCCCGATCTCGGGACGATGACGGCGACAGCTTGCAGTATATTTCGTGGATAAGTGTTCCATCCTTTAGGGTTTTCCCGACGAAGGGAATTTATAGGCGGAAGGGCGATGTCAGGGGGTGGACCAGGGGCCCACACCACCTGGTGGCGCGGCCAGGGGGTGGCCCACGCCACCCTATGGTGCGGCCGCCTCCTGGTCCGGCTCCGTCTCTCCTCTAGACTCCGTCTTCCTTTCAGGTAAATAGGAACTTCGGCTTTCGTTTCATCCAATTACAAGAATATTTCCTGTGTAACTTTTCTGAAACACAAAAACACCAGAAAATAGGAACAGGCACTATGGCATCTCGTTAATAGGTTAGTTCTAGAAAATGCATAAAAATGCCACGAAGTGTAAATAAAACACAAAGCAATTGGTGTAAAATAAGCATGGAGCATAAAAAATTATAGATACGTTTGCGACGTATCACACACCCATATCCAGCATCTTTGCATTTGATCTGGTAGAAAATATCATGAATCACAAAGAAGACATGGCACTTACAACAATTGGAGCAACAACTCAAACCATATGGCTCGCAGCGGAGCTCTCAATACTTGCAATAGGGAGACAGGGCAACAGGCTGATGATGAACTTGATCTTCTGAATTTTCAACACATCACAGCAGTGACCGGGGGTGAAGATGTGTTTCAGCAAGAGCTACTCTCTGAAAAACTCGGTCCTCTTTCACCAGCATAGCACCCCGTTCCTCGTCTTGGTGATGGGTGGCTCGATTCAGTCTCGCAAACTCAAGATCCAGGCAAACGCATCGGTGGCGACCACAACCCAGGCCACCCTGACATTCCCTTCGGAGCCACATCCAGCATGAAAAGTGGCCGCCATTCTAACCATGGCCGACCACCACTCCGAGCTCGATGGGTAGAGGGGTCCTGCAGCCCAGATGCAACCACCACCAGCAAGGGATCCAGCAGATCTGGGGCAAAAGCTCTAGACCCTCGCACTAGGCCACCACCCTCCCCTGCCGCACCGGTCGCCGGAGAGGAACATAAGAAGGAGGACGACCAGAAAAGCTAACCCTACTTTATTGAGGAGGAAAAGAAGAATATGAAACCTAGCTATACAATTCTGGTCCTCCCTCCCCCTTACTGCCAGACACCTTGGCGGCCGGTGACGGGAAGGAGCGATGTCGGGATCTGCATCAGGGAGGGAGATCAAGGATAAGAAGGCCACAAAGGGCAAGTCGCCATAGGGGAAAAACCGATAAGGACTCTGAAACTTGCATTGAATGTCCTAGTTTCTTCCGTCTTAGAGGGGTACCAGTTATCGGCAAATCTTATTTCACGAGAGGGTTCGAAATACCACACAAAGTTATATTATGGAGATGGTTGGCCAAGATATAAAATGAGTGCAGGGCAAGGTTTTCTATAGTGTTTTGTTAATCCATTTGTACCCCCGAGATAAAATATAAAATCTCTGAGATGAATGAATATAGACCAGTGACTTTTTCCTATTAATAACTAGGTATATATATTGTCGTGCATCATCTCTATAATGTCTTATGAGTCATAAAGAGGCCCTTTATGGGAATATATTGCTGTGACATTGAAATGGCACATAATATTCAATAGTATTGAAGCTTGGACTAAAAGAACAAGATCCAAGCGGAAACCACAAATGGTCCCCGGGCTACATGTAGCCCGGTACATTTCAAAATTTGAAAACTACAATCTAAAATTTTACCAAAAAATTGTAAGAAAAATCCTAGGTATAGTAAATGACGTATTCTAGTAATCTACAAACTTTTGACCCAAAATACTTAGTAATCTAGGCTACACAAAAATGATAAAATCTAACAGATTTTGGAAATCGAAAAGTTGCACTGTTCACTACTTTAGATCTACAATTTTGTCAAATTTGCACGGAGTAGAGTACATACTATTTCACACTGATTTTTGGCACACCGGTAGAATAAATCATTGTATACTTCTAGATTATTTTTTTCGAATTTTTGAAGCTTTAAACTATAGTTATCGATTTTTTAGAAAACAGGCTACATGTAGCCCGTCCTACATTTAGCCACTCCCCCAAGATCCAAGACCTTATAATGTATGATACAGAAAATATAGTATAAGTTTGTAGGGTCCAAGCTATCAATTAGAGACTTAGATTTTCAAGTCATTTTACAAATAAATCTTATTAAAATATAGCTAACAAATGCTAAGATACTCTGGTAATATTCTTGTTTGGTTGTGATGAAGTGATGCTATCTTGTAATGAAGGCAATAATAATATGTGATATATTATGACATAATAATCAAGTCCATGTACTAAGACAAAATGTACGTGGCTATACTGTTCTTTTTCTTCATAACTGTAGTGTGTTAATACAACAATAGTATATAGTGTGATGAAGTAAGGATATGAAACAAACACTATATGAAGACATTAATTCACTCATACAGAAGGTGAAATACATTGTTTCTCATATATAGAAACAAATTAGATTATTGACTCGCCAACAATAAACTTTTGCCATAATGCATGTGCTGAGCATATTATACATCTTTGGTAGAGACCACCCTTTTATGCATGTGACACATGCCTTATTGTGATAATGTTCCAAACATGTCCCAAACTTACGGTCTACCACATCCTATTCATACATTGCCCAGGAGAAAGATAAGAGGATCCTGGTTGACAAGCAGGCAGAAAGTTCCCTGTCCCCTCCATTGAAGCTGCAGAACCCACCATCTGCTGCCTACTCCACATGGGCTGCTGAACCACTTGTTGGCTATATATGACAGGTGACCAGAGCTGAGCTAGGCTGTTCATCATGTCCAAGCTTGCTGGAGCCTGCGAGCCAAAGCTTGGGTCATTGTTGAGACCGGCAAAAGCGAGCCCTTGCCAAGGACCAAAGCTATTATCTGCTGCCCATGGATTGTCGTCATGGAGACCAATGTCATTGATGCTGAAACGCTGCCTCCCGGCCTTCCCAGACAATTTTCTTTTCTCTAGCCTCTTGAAGTACTTCTGCGCATGGCTGGAGACTTGGATTGCAGTCCTTGTGGTGACGAAGTACTTGGATATGTTTTTCCAGTCACCGCGGCCAAAGACACGCATCCCACGAAGAAACAACCTGAAACAACAAGGTTCAAGATAATTTGTTAGGTTAATTGTTGATCAAAAGTGGAAAAGACAAATTGTTTATCAAAGAAACTTAGGGAAATTGAATAATCACTTTTTATAGATAGATCAAGTCGTATGCATGTCACGAAACTATATATTTGACTGGTTTCAATGTTGAAACCCATTTCAACTCCACATGCTTACTTTGTTCATTTTGCAGTAATAGATAGTATATATTTATATCTATAAACTGTAGATGGAAAAACATTTTGTAACATTGATTGCCCCAATAAAACTTCACTTTGCACATAATTAAACATAAATGAATTTTTATGGTAAACTGATAGCCGCTAATATTATTTATCCTATCATTAGGATCAGTGCCACAATAAATTCATCATGATGTTATATTACTGCAAAATTATACCTTTCTACTATTACCAAGGTCAAGCACAGAAATTTGACAATTCATTAAAAAAAAATGTCCATCCATCAATTTCAAGCGTTGAGGGATTTGTGTTTATCAGAAATGGAAATTGGACAAGATCTATATATACTGTGCCATACCATCACAAATCAAATCTACCTATCTCATATAATAAATTTCGTACAATATGCTTAATTAGTATATATGTTCATGCAACATAGAAAACAATTAATACTCCTTGACAAAGAAAAATATAGCAGCTGAAGAACCTGTGTTCGTCGGTGGTCCAAAATCTCCCTGGATGTGGGGCAACAACTGGTTTATCATTCACAATATTGTTTTCTAACACCTCCATATCATCCAATGGATAATCAAACACCGAGATAGTATCGTCCATGTTTCTTGACTCGTCTTGTGCCCCAAAGTTGTACTCGTTCATAAGGTCACCCGTGGTCCAAACCCCATGTGTACCGCTAGGACCAGTCTCCACCGACTCCCCAAAGTTACCATTCACAAGATCGTGACTGGTGCAGATGTTATGTGTGGTGCCACCAGTAACATGGCTCTCCTCCCTCCACTGCATAAGATGCATTTCCACAACGAGATCGACGTAAAGATCTGTTACCTGTTGCATGGTCTTTGAAGGGAACAATGCGTGGAGAGCATTCACGATGTCGTTGTGCTTCTTGTTCTTGTCATCATCATCGTTGTAGATGATTTTATTGCTATTGAACCTAGCAATGAGCGACCTTGCCTCCTCTACCTCAGAGGATGTCCACTCCTGGTTGACTATTGGATCCATGAGATACTAGAGTTGGATCTACGAAACTGTGAGTATTGTGAAGCTATGAACTATGAAGAAGGGTTAGAGCTTGGGGATGGAGAGAGTGGGGAGTAGGGTAGTGTATTTATAGCCTCCTTTGTCGCAAACCTACTTTCGCTATTTAAGTCTATACATTGATAGTTTTACGGCCCGTACGAACAAAGATCCAACAATAATTAAACTAGTGTTTTTTACCATCTCATTTATATAAAAAATGTTTATGATCATCTGAAGAACACGCCAAAAAAAATTAAGTTGACCACAATATTTTGTCATTTATTGAGAAAATATTTTTTGTTGGTATTGCGATGCAAATAATTGTCGATGGCCTCCATATATACAAACATGAAAGACTGGTGGGGACAACAGTGTACATCTGTCGCATGCATGCATGACATGGCTCCTCATTTCAGAGCTCAAGACTCAAACCATGGTCGCCACCGCCCTCACATATATATAGCACACAGAATTCTGTCTGGTTTTGGTAGCAGGTGATCATGTATAAATGGAGTTTTGTTGTGTACATACGTCTAAATAATTAATATCTTTCACTGAATTAATATGCTACATATATGATGCGCCGCAAGTGAAGGTAAAGCATATCTTTTCTCATGATACTGGCGACCAGGAAATTAATCAATGTGTAGCATACGGCATTCCATCATATATACATGTAGATTTTTGCCGGTCAGCAGCATTTCATGCTAAATCAACTAATAATATATATATATATGCTCCTCATGATCTTGCACTTGTTAATTTCACGTTGACACTTTTGATTTTTTTTCTTTCTATCTGTCTCTCTTGTTCCAATAATTTCTCAAGATTTCCTATATGATATGTACATTAATTGGGTGTGTGCTGTCTAGGCGCACCAAAACTTTCACATAAGAGTTGACAAACGAATAGTTGCTTCGAGGACGCAACATAGCTATCATATGTGACACGTACGTGCAGACTCATGGACTCATATGCCAACAGACTCATTCCTCGCATATTTCAAGAAAGCTGAGTGTTGATACTATGTACTCTACTATCTCAAAATATATTGGTTGCAATAACATCTTATATTTTGAAACAGATGGGATAACATTTAATGATTAAATTTTTTGTTTCTTTGTCGATCGATGGTGAGCAGCTTCAAACAATATTTTTCTTGCGAGCACATATGAGACCTTAAGAAAATGACCGTTAGCTTCCGGGTCGATTATTTAGACAGATTATTAAATAATAGAATGGTATGAAGGTTAAAAATTAAGATAAATATTTAAAAAATTCCTATATTATGATAAACAACTTAATACCTCTCCCTGCCAAACCCCAGCCCAAGCATGTTTATTACTCGATCCATCATATATTGCCATGTTGTGGACACATGTCGTGGGTTTCTTTTCCATGTAACACTTGGATGCATATACACATAACACCTCTCATCTATGTGACCTAGGTTTGTTCTCATGTGGATACGTGTCTTAGTGGCAAATCATCGCCCTAAAATTATGTCTTCATGCATAGCATATCTTTCTCTAGGCATAACACATTAATTAGTTTTTTATATTTAATTGTAGGTGAGAAGTATCACATATCTCTAGTGACAACGCATACGCCAAAGGTCGATCGAGAGATATCAAATTGATATGCATGAGTTATTGTTGTTTACCGTGATTGCGTGGAGGCATTAAAAAGTCTATCCCACCATATCTAAAGTAGAGTTATACGTATCAACAAATAAATATACACTATAAATACCGTATAACTTACATATAAAAAAGATACCATACAATTTATTAGTTGTGAACAATCCCTGCAAAAAAAACAATTTGCTAAATAGGAAAGAAAAAATGTTCTCAAAGATAAAAAAGACACTACTCTTATTAATGTGCTTTCAGGCCCATGATTACTTGATAGATGTAGAGCCCAAGAGAGGCGCACAGAAGCAAGAAAGCGGCGCGAAGCCTACTATGCTCACTATTGAACTGGACGGCCCAGGGAATTCCTATGGTGCAGATCGATGCGACGCTCCGACACGGTAGCACCAGAGCAGCAATGGCGTCGAGGCCGAGCTTGGATTTGGGAAAGATCGTGCCCCCCGCCGGCTTCCTCCTCCACCGCCGCACCGCCGTTCCTAGCACTCCCGTTCTCCGGGGGAGGAGCGCGAGGGGGAGGTGCGGCCTCTCCTGCTCGGTCTCGTCCTCCAATGGTAGGTTTACCTTCACCTGCTCCCCCTTCGTGTTATTTCTGTTAAAATGTTTGAGCGAATGGAGTTGAGTTAGTAGGTGAGGTGTGAGGAGACGAACCTTAGTACTACTGGACATACTCTACCGAGTGTACCCTACTATCCCGTGAAACGAAAGTTGCCTATTTCTTGGTCCATTTTGAACCTGAAGTTGTTCAGTACTTCATTAGTTCAGTTGAATCCGGTATGATTTAATTCAGAGTTTCTTCGACGGTTCCCTTGATCTAGAAGATGGAGAGACCAATTTGGAGGGAATCCCATGTAGTCTAATTGGGCATTTTAATGAGGGTTCATGTTGTTGAATATTACTTCTACATGACACATAATTTTGTTGTGCAATATTCAGTTATGAACTTTTGATTTTGTGGCCTCCAATTCAGATTCTTAAGTTCACTCTCTGTACTTGTACTTACACCGAAGTTACAATGCTCAAATTTTAAATGGCGTAGGTGCAGCTGCGCGTTCCCCCTTGAGTGACTCGGAGAAGAAAGGCCCTGTGGTGATGGAGATCCCACTGGAACATATCAGGAGGCCACTAATGCGAACCCGTGCCAATGATCCTGCCAAGGTGCAGGACCTCATGGACAGCATCCGTGTCATCGGGCTTCAAGTACCTGTGGGCATCGTTCCCTTTAAAATTCCTTTTACCACAAGTATTGTTTAGCTCTCGCTTGGAATATAGGTGTTTTAGCTCATCATATCATAGGATAAATTTTATCAGAATTGGAATTTTCTTATATAGAATTGAGTAGTTATGAATACAGTTGTCGCGCAGCTAATAAGCAATAAATCCACATCTACTGAATCCAGTGATCTCCAAACAGTTCTATGAGAATGTGTAATGGCTGGTTGATTGAGTGGGCATGCATGTCTAGAATGAGCTTTTTCCAAACACATATGACATGGGAAGTATGTTCACCTGCAGCAGTAACGAGGGTTCTATAAGCTCTGTTGTGCTCTGTTGATTCAGTATTTTGTTCATGGGGAGTGTGCCATCTCCTGGAATCAGCATTCTTATAGAAATACTAACGACCGTGTAAGTACCCACATAAACATTTAATAAACGTGCTGTTGAATAAGATGCAGTTTGCTACTCATGATCATGTTAAATCGATGTGTAATTTTGGGCTAGTTATGCAAAAGAGCTTGCTTTCTTTCCTTTTTGACTCACATAATGTAGCAATTTTATGTGTAGTTGGCATTTCATAACACGTGATCCACTTGTCTTTTTTTTTGGCAACAGTTTGGACTTTGGAGCTATCCTGATTATGCTTGTTTGTTGTGATTTCATTTTCTGTAAATATTAGCACCCTTATTTTCCTTAAACGAGCATAAGGCAACAATTGAGTTTCATTCTGGTTTCTTAATTGCGGCATCATTCTGAAATGGTACTTACCAGGTTCAGTTCATTGAAATTACAGATTGACGTGCTGGAGGTCGACGGAGTCTACTATGGTATTTTGTTCAGATCCCAATCGGTCACTTCCCACTGCAGAAGCTGTACTCGTTTCCCTCTTGCTGAATATGGTATAACATGGTCCTCAGGTTTCTCGGGATGCCACCGCTACGAGGCTCACCAGCGTCTAGGACTCCCGACTATCCACTGCAAAGTTCGCCGAGGGACAAAGGAAACACTGAGGTGAGCCCATCTTGAGCTTGTTAGATTGTCCATTCTCGATTTGAATGATTTACACATAACGTTAACTGTACCCTTTCAGGCACCATATGCGATGAACTGATAATCCATCTTCAGCCAGGAAGTGTCATCTGTTATGTATCTAGTTCTGAAATGGATCTTTTGATCTCCCTGTGATCATCTATATGTGTAAATGCCACCCAATCACATGTGTCAAATAGCACTCTTTAGCTGCTTTTCCGCCCAGGAAAGCATTCTATTTCCCCCTGATGCTTTATTGGCAATTGGCGGTTTGGAATGCGATTTTTTTCCTCGTAGTTGCTATGGTTCACTGTATACTTAGCTCTCGATCTTAGCTGGGCAAATTTACTCTGCGTGCTGCCACGCTCGAAGGATGGTCTCAACAGATGGTTGAGTGTCTCCGCTCCTGGTCACATAGGGGGCAGCTGGCGGGTGCTGTCAGATCAGGTCCACGGTTGATATGGATGGATAAGTTATACAGATTGTCAAGTTGCGGAATGGTAATTTGTGGTCCACATTTCTTGTAGTAGATGGTAATTCTTGTTATGTACATGAAATACTAACTAAGTTCCATCTAATGAATCACGAAAACAAACAAGGATTAAGAATGTGAATCATGAAATGCTAGCGAATAATTTACTCCCCTTGTGTCCATGGATGCATTCGCTCCTTGTAGCTATTTATTCTCATATAGAATGTACATATCAGAAAAGCATAACTCGCTTCCCAAGAAGATAATCTCACTGTCTCTAATTCATCGGAAATAAACAGGTAAAAGGAAACATCTTGAATTGATACAAATTAAAATGAACTGACACTGTGGAAGGAAGGACCCTAATCAACCACATTATTGCTGAGAAATAGAAACATGGGCAAAACATGTAGCCTGGCTAAAAGGGAAACATGCATTGTGCATCCACCAAGGTTCTTTGACTTAGATGGTGTAAACACCAAGGGACCTGATGTAGTAGTTGCCGGTTGTACCATAGAAGCCCACAATGCATCTCTTGTTCATGTCGTCAACATTAGACTTGAAAACGGGTCCCTTGTGAATACGATTTTTACCGCCAAAAGGTCCGTAAGTTTTGATGTTGCTAACAAATGTGATTGACTGCAGAACACTATTATCATTAGGCTCAAATACTCCAGAGATTTCCCTCAGGAACTCCGAAGGACCCAGAGTGACCTGCATAGAGAGACATATCAAAGAAGGAAAGGCCGTCACGTGATTTTTCGTCTTAACTACATACATTATGGACAATGCATGAATCATGATGGAAAACTAATGAGCCCTAGATGTAAATACACACACCGTTTTAATTTCAGTTGCGCCGTCACTATATCCTGAAGCCCAAGGACCTAAAAAAAATTCTGCCCACTTTGGTGAATGTATCATATATGCAAATTCATCAATTTCCCCACTATATTTGGTGGTCACGCTTTCCAAACGTTGGGGCATTTTTGTGAGCTCACGAGGAGATCCTAAATCTGTATGACCCCATGGTCCATTCTTAATGGGATCCTGCAACAATGAGTTTACATGGGGTGGAGCAATGTTAGCGTATGAAGTATGCATGATAGTACGAACAAACCACAATCTAAAATTATTATGTCCTTCTGAAGAACGACATATGAAACTAGATATACATAAATTCAAAAAGAAGCGGTTTGAATATAATGCACACCTGCAAGGGCATGTCATAGAAACCATGGATAGTAAGCTCATATATTGTTTTACCAGTTCCTTCTTCATGTACTTTTCTCGTTATAACACCTCGTGCTAATTCTAACGCACCAGTACCCCCAACAATGGTCCAGTCACCCAATCCTTCAATGGTTGGTCCCATTACCTGAAGTGCCGACCCCTTAAACTTGCATATTTTCACTGGTAAATACTATGCAAAGAAAACTATCAGAATATAATACAACTTGTTACACTATAATGGAACTTCGTCGTTGAATATGCATATATATGCACACCACTCCATCTTTGTTCTGGTGTGTTTCTATTAGACCTTTAGGGTAGTGAACTAGGTTAGAGAAGGGTGAAAATTCACCAACGTGGGACTACTGGAGTGCTAGGTTAATTTTTTTTGTTAATGTTTATGAATCCAACAGAGGGTTTAGTGAGGTGGTTCCATCATGATTTGTTGGCTGGAAGAAATCTAAAAAAAACAAGAATAGCTAACTGATACGTGCATTTTTCATCATTATATTTGCATCATATAGGACTAGTTTAAATTGTTATTTGCATTAATTATTCATTATTCATGCATTTTATAGATGATTTATGGGACTTTCTTACAAAGTCTCCCCCTTAGTATTTAATTTTCGGGAGACAGAAAATCTCCTGTTTTCGTATTTTGATGTTTCAGGGACCTCAATTTGATCAGGGATTTTTATAGCGTTAATATTTTATCATGAGAAGCATCTGGAGAGGTGGTAGCACGTGAGGGGAGCCACGAGGCTCAAACGAGACCATGTGGCGCGGCCCACCAAGCAGGCCGCGCCACCAGGGCCCGTTTGGCCCTTGGTGGTTGCCTCGTCTCTGTCTTCTTATGGTCGCCTTCATTTCGATAAAAAAAGGGATGCCCTATTTTTCCCATAATTTTTTAAGGCCGCGGCGGAGGCGGAACCCTTCTTCCACCTCCGGAAGGGCTGATCTGCTACAGCCACTAGAGGGAAATCGCTACCATCGACGCCATCGACTCCTACTTGGCGTAGGGGGCATCTCCATCACATCTACAGCACAATCTTCATCATCCCCAACATCAACAGCATCCCCATATCGAGATTCGACGTTATCCCCCTCATAGTTTGTGGTAGATCGAATCTTGGATATTGTTTAAGTGATGTGTGCATGTTTATGCTTGGAAACTTGTCAATATTTTGTGGTGAAGTTATACTTTCAGATTGTGTTGTATATCATATGCCACTGATCATGATCATGTTTGACACTTGTGAGTAGTTCCCGTTGTTCCTGGGGGCATAGGATGAATTGGCGATGATTTCTATATAGTATGCATGGAGTATTTGGTTAAGTTTTGATGTTTTATGTGATTCTATGATGGTAATGTGTGAACGTCGACTGCATATTACTTCACCTATATGGAATCATAGGATTGTACCTTAGAGTAATAATGAGAATGAGAAAGGAGGGAGAGACAGAAACCTATTTCTTAGACTCTGTGTTATTTTTAGGGATTTCTAGATCGGGGACCTTAGAGCTTTACGCAATGGTTGGACAATTTATATCTTAATGTACCCCTAAGGTTTATGAAAGTGACTTTAGAAACAATCATTAGGGGTTTGTAGCATAGTGTTTTATGACTATACCTATTTTTGGCTCCGTCCGATGAGAATAAAACTTGATAAGATACTGGTTTATAATTGCTCAGAAAAATGTATGCCGAATAAATCCATGCCGCCTCTGGGAACATTTGTCGCTTATTGATTACACTTGAGCTTGTCCTCTTGCTACATAGAGAATTGATCTTTCTCTAAAAAAATGATTTACTTTATTGCAATTAAACTTTCTGTATTGTTTTCTCTGCACAATTATACACCAAAAACCCCAAAACACCTTTATTTATTATTTCTTGTTAAACTTGCTAACCAATACCTTTCGACAACCTTTTGTATATTAAAAGGTACTACAATTGATCTCCTCCACCTGGAAGTCATCACTACCCCACTATACTTTTGTATTCTTTCTCTTGAGAAAAAACAAAATGAACCAAGTGCTTTAGCCACAATTAATGCAATCAACATAAGGCTAACAAAAAAATATGTCGGAAATAGTCAAAACAAAAATATGCCGGCTAACAAGCATCTATAGTGTCAACTATATAGCAATAGCATGTTTCAATAATACCGCAATCAACATAAGGCTAACAAATAATATGCACATAAAACCTTTGTCTGTGAAGAAAATGAGCAAAAGTGACCTATGTGAAACAAGCATAATTCTTTCTGCATGACTATAAAATAGTATAAATTACATAACTTTCACCGTCGAACACCATGTTGAATGGATTGTACCAATCAACAGCTTGCATGTGCATGCCTTTAGCATGAGCCACTATCTTTGCATCTTGACCGATGCCTTCATATATTGCCTAGTTATTGACGGTAGTTTCACCAAAGTAAGTATCAACATCTCCTAATATTAATTTTGATTGGTTAGTGTTTGGGCTAGAATAGATCTGCTCCAAAAAGAAATTGTGGAAGTTAAGCTTAGTGTTCTCAATGGAACTGGCAAAAGGAATGATCTGGAAAACTGGTGGTATTAGCCAAATGAATGGTCATGGGAGGGAGGCTAATAGACAAGAGTGCACAAAATGGCTGGCTTAAGTAAACTTGTTTGTGTTGTGTGAAAAATTGAAAGCTACTAAGTAGTATTTATAGCATGCAAATTAGGGTTGCTTCAAAAGAGATCTCTCCACCACATTGTCTACTCATGTGCAACTGGAATACCATATTGTGTATTGGTCACCATTGATAACTTAAATCAAAAGATTAGCTGATCTTGGCATATGCAGGATTGGTAATGATGTGCTCATATTACAAATATAAGAAAGAAAACCGACAGTGAGAGAAAACCATTTGTCCCTTGTGTGTATCATGGTAGATCTGAACTACTCTACTTACACCGATGGAAAATATTGTTGAAGACTTGAATATTCCTCATAGCACAGATGGAAAATATTTTAGTACTTAGATGTATATATTAAAATTTCCGTGCCCAATTATTTTAGTTTTTTATGGTTTGGATGATGGAAAACTTGGCTATAATAGTTTTGCATTAATAATAAAAGATCTAGTTCTTCGAGTACCTAGACATACATTTATCTCACATTAGATCATCAACTGACTATCTCGTAGTAACGGAAAAGGATCTAGTTAGTCAAGTCTATCCAAGGAGGAGCTAGAGGGGTCACTAGGGCCATAGCTTTCCCCTGATGAAAAAATTCTAAGACCCCCTAGATAGTATGTGGGATTGAACTCCAAATTTACATAGATATTCCTGGCTCCGTCCCTCGGTCTGTCGACAATATCACAACTTAGGGATCTCCCTAAAGGGGTAGAAGATAACCAACTAGTTTTAGTACAAATCTTGATCGCTTAAGCTGATAGTGAACATTATCATGTAAACATTGTTTATTATGTGGTGGGGGGGGGGGGGGGGGGGGGGGGGGGGCTAGATGGAGATGATAGTAACACCGGTGGTTAAAATTAAGTGAATAATATTATACTCCCTCCGACTACTAATACATGTCTCTAACTTGATGTATCTAGACAGGGGTAGACCTACATTAAGCCAGCCGGTGTCACTAGACACCCCTAATTTTTAGGCTTAGCTATACGTATAGCCCCATGTATTAGTTGTGACACCCCTAAAAAAATTATGTGGACACCGGTACCATGCCAGCAGGCCAAGCGGGAATAAAAATCTTGGGAGTTGTGGACACTGGACGCACGCACGCGTGGCCCATGTTGGCGCAACACATGAAGCCCAAGCTACTAGCTATCGATCGATAGCTAGCTGATCGCTCAGAGACTCGATACCGGCGATTCTTGCTGACCAGAAGATCGCCCGACAAGGGGAGTGGAAAAGGTATCAAATCTGCTACTGCAATTCCTAATTTCCTCCCAAGAAATTTCTGGTTAATCTAATACTGTAATTCTCTCCTATTGAACTATAGACTAGTAGTACTAAGGTTTGCCGATTTGGGGATTTTGGGGTAATTTCTCAACTGGCGGCTGGACGTACTAACGGAGAAGGGCGCAATGTCGAATAAGTTTAACTCCTAATCTCTAGAACTGTATTGTACAGTAAATTAATATGCTTTATGTTTTGTTCTTTTGTTGCAATATTAATCTCTAGAGAACTGTATTGTACAGTAAATTAATATGCTTTATGTTTTGTTCTTTTGTTGCAATATTAATTTGTTCTAAACTATAAACTCGAAATATATAGGAGAATTCAAAATATATGCTATATTTCTTCCAAGCCAATCATATTTTTCTCATAGTTTGGAGTTTTTTTATGATTTATTGCACACGATTGATGATGATGGAATAATATATCAAAGGGGATAATATTTACTGCTAAATATTATAAATTCTAGGTGGGTTACTTGTATGCATTGCATTGCTTGTTTTATAACTGGACACTGGGACATTTTTGTCCTGGGTTCGTCCCTGTATCTAACACTTTTTAGTATATATATACACTAGCACAATACCCGTGCGTTGCTACGGGTAAAGTATCGTACTATTTTATAATACAGTTACATTATGATTGCTGACACTATCATGACAAACATCTTATGCAGTGCATTCGGTAATGGTATGAAAGGTGCGGACGGGCTAATCGATTTTTCGCTGTGAGATAGTCCATGTTTGGCATATCACCATTGTATAGGAAGGAATCAAACTATTGAATTGAAGTTGATATCGCTCGTTTCAACTTCAGCTGATACCATCAAGTTTTCTGGAAAGGAATTTAACTACATTTGGATTTCAAATGAATTTGTGAAGCATAACCATCCAAGTAATAGATTGGAGGAAATAGGACAGTTGATGTAGAAAAGGAAGAGAATGACAAAGAGTGAAGAAAAATAATATTCTCTCAAAAGTTATTTGTTGTATATGCAGTCTATTTTTTCGATAAAGGTATATGCGGTCAAATACATGATAATTTTGCAAGGATGGTTTAATGGACCGAGTGTGCAACTATAGATGCTCTGCTAAGTTACCAAGTACTACCAACTATACATGATTTGTCGATATTGTGCGTTGCTACTGGCTTTTTCTCATTGTCTTATACACCGCGCTATATGAATCTGGTCTGATGATCGAAACCTACAATTTCCTTTTGGAAAATATGAATACAATACCAAAACATTATCTGATCAATTACAATTGCAAAGCATGTTTAATTGCTAATAATTGGATGAAGTTACGTTACTGGAGCTTTCTGCGATGAAAAAGTGGTCGCAACTCTTCTATAGATATCTCTAGACTCTAGTGAGTAGTGATACATACAGTATGCGATCTAAAGATATATATTTGCCGAGTGAGGCCAAAATCTGAATTAATAGGTTATTATGCTCTACAAACAAATTTTGAATTACTTGTCCTTTACGCTCTACAATTTCCTCCGAAACAAAAAAGAAAGAATAAATGAAGGAAATGTCAATCAAACCAAAATTGTTGGAGCTAAGGCTTGATTTCACTGAAAACGTTCTGGTAGAATAAATTGGCTGCATTTTTAGAAAGATAGAAAAACATTGTAGATTTCTGAAGTGCTACTGCAGATTAACCAGTCTAGCTCCTTACATCACGATGTCTAGACACCAAAGTTGCTTCATCGGGTTATCTGTTCTCCACCCACACGGTCACGTCAAGCATCTGTTAGTCTTGCCCAACACACACATGAACACCAGCCGAGCAGAACTGCAGGCGATATATCAGTTTGTCTAGCCAAAGAGGAAGAACGGCAAGCCACCATGATATACTTTGCTGCTCTGCTCATGGGTTTGACACTGCCCAACCTGAGGCTGCAGGTTCAGACGGAACATCTGTACACAATCAGTGAGAAGTTCTGATGGCGACGCTCTGCAAGCACCTAGCCGCCGCGCGTCTTTGCTGTCACCAACGCAACTCAGGCCGGAAAAATCGCAGCAATGCATCAGCGTCATATCCCCAATCCACCAAATCACCAACTTTTCTGCCCGTCGGCTGCTAGCACGCGTCCTTGCAGCCGGGGTTCCACGCACTTGGCGGCAGACCGAACTCGCTAGGATAACATCAACTGCACTACTGCAGGATGTCGATTCGGCTTCCCTGGTAGGGAGATAACATCCCGATTAACCTGTACTCTAACATTCCGATTTGACTTGGAACCAGCAATGGAGGACGGTAGTGTGGCGCACGAAGATACAGGAGGATTGAGAGCTTAGAAGACCGTGGATAAGGAGAAGTTGATCGGGGCCATGTCCTCTCGCGGGGAGGCAGGGAGAGGCATGGACTGGAGGGATGCAAAGGAAGGGGTGGGAAGCGGCGTCCTGGATCTCGCGGCGTGGAGGAGATGGATGCAAAGAGAGAACGGAGTGCCGCCCGCGCCGGGTGGGATACTGGTGCCTGCCTTCTGTCACTGCCGGCTAGGGATTGAGAGAACGAATAAGCATGCCGGTGCTCATGAGGAGGTCGTCCGGCGAGAGAACGGAGTGCCTCGACATCCTGCGACTAATGAAAAAAACGTTTCGGGAAGAAAAAACGTTTCGGGACAAGTGGGACGAAAGCGTATTTTTGGTCGGTTGAAAGCGTATTTCACGGACACGGACCATACCTGTAGCAATATTATTAGTAGAGATCATATCAAAGACAGGTATTAATGGTCGAAGGGAGTAATATAATCACTATAAAAGTTTTACAGAAGGAGCAGCCTAGCTCTTACTAGTAAACAATGATATTGTTTCTTGGCTGAGAATCTTTAGTTTCAAATCTTTTAAGCCATAAATCCACTTGGTTAGCTTAATCAACACTGATAGTGTAGTTAGTAACAATTAATTATGGGAATGTGTTTCAAAAAATATACGATGAGACCAAATAATTAATTATACAAATTTTGGAACATGCAAGGAAGGAAGCGAAGATAGTGTGGGATTGATTAAATTAAGAGATTTGCGCAGGGTTGTTTTAGAAAATATTTTGGCTACATACCAACGCATTTAAAAGTCGCACATATAGTCATTTTGGCATAAAACCAATAGTGTACATGCAATGTTTTCTAGACAATGAGAAAATGAGCTTCCACCCTCATCGCAAGGCGCCCCATTTAATTTGTCGCATTTAACCATATTTGCTGAAAAGTTTGGACCAAAAAGCTAAAAGGTGCAAAAACCTATAAGTATAAAAAAGCCATGTGTATTTCTGCTTATTAGTGTAAGATCTTGCTGATAGTTTCACTACGGCAATGTTGTGCAAAAATAGAAACTAGTGCGACTTAGTTACATTATGAGTATTTTAGGGGACACTTCAAGCTTGACTGGTAATTTTAGGGGACATTGGGAATATATATTTTTTATTCTCGTGTTCTACAAGAAGGAAATTCTTTCCTGAAAAGACATGTTTGCACTACCTATTTCGGTCCAGGCTCATGATGAGCTCACACAAATCCAAGAAATGATCAATGAGATGCACATGGATTCAGACTGAATGATGAAAAACTTTTTGCTTGGGGAGGGAATGTTTACAAACCATCAAAATTCTACAAGTTTTTCTTTGCATTAGTACCTCAAGATAGAACGCTGAAATTTATTTGGAAGTCCAAACTACAACCAAAACTCAAAGTCTTTGCCTGGTTATTGGTGAAGGACAGACTCAACACAAAAGATTTGATGGTTCGGAAGCATTTGCAGATTGATTCAGGGCCAGCGTGTGTACTGTGTGAGGATCACATTTTGGAGACTCGTGACCACCTTTTTTTTGGCTGTCCTTTCGCAAAGAAATGTTGGGACTTCTGCTCAATTCAGTGGGACACTCAATGGATATATATCTCAGAGATTCCAAATGGCACGAGCATGCTTCAATGGGCCTTGTTTTATGGAGATAGTCATTTGTGCAGCTTGGAATGTGTGGAAAGAGAGAAATGACACCATTTTTAATAATCAGATGCCTTCATTCAGCAGATGGAGAGTCAGGAGTCAGAGTGACATGATTTTGCATAAATATAGAATTAGAGAGGACTTGGTGCAACCATTACTAGATTGGGTTTGGCAAACCTTCTTATGATGTACTTTTTATTCCTC
The DNA here is from genome assembly GCA_007115705.1 of Dactylis glomerata. Taxonomy (NCBI): domain Eukaryota; kingdom Viridiplantae; phylum Streptophyta; class Magnoliopsida; order Poales; family Poaceae; genus Dactylis; species Dactylis glomerata. The sequence goes on along the minus strand of QXEO01001068.1, from coordinate 833,131 downwards.
CTCCATTTTCACCCACCTTGATGTAATTCTTCTATTTTTCACCAAAACTTTGTACATATCACTTATTAATATAAATTTCACACCGTAGGGGCTTCCCCTACGTAACTGTAAAAAAATTGTTTCCTGAAAGTACATGCTGAGCATCCCACGGGGATCGTAGCCCCCACCGCTTGCCACGTGTCTCGAATACTCATTCCCTTGTTTCCCTGCATCGTCCTGCAAACTTCCCCGATCACACGAGAAAAAAACATACGTGATGGCATCAAAGCCCACCGACAAGCACGCCTGCGGCTCCTGCCACCCCTACCACCCACTACCCCCGTTGGTTGGCTCTGGTGAGAGACCTCACCTGCATCGACCATGCTGGTAGCACTGTCATTGTCTGCTCAAAGCATCATTATTGACCGCTCGTAGCATTGTTGGTGGCCTTGGTTAGCACTATCGTCGGCCGTAGGTAGCATCGTTGACGACCTTTGGTTTGGCGAGCAGCCTCATTGCAGCATGGACAACAGGCTTGTATCATGACGGCGCCTCTTGTAGCCACCGCCACCGGTTGAACCTTCTTGTAGCAGCCGCGGACGCTGATTGTAGCAACCGATGACACTGAAGGAGACAACTACACGTCGTCGGTCCTGGCCCTGCCGATGATGGTGAGATCGATTAATGTCGACCTTTTGCATCGGCGGCACCAAAAAGATAGCAAGAGAAGGCGGCAGGACCCGCAGCACCGATGACCCTTCCTCTTGAAACATTGGCATCGGTGGTATCTGAGAAAAACATGTGAGAGAGGGAGAGATATGGTCATGATAGAGCTAGGAGCACTAAGGGAGAGGGATGTGAGGCGCAAGTCCTGGCGAAGGTGGAGGCGGCACCGTTCTTACGGGCGGAGGTGAAGGATGCAATGCACATGGTGTTGGAGCATTGCCTTAGGGTGTGCTCGGTTCAGGGAACCAAGTGGAATGTAATGGAATGGTTCCATTGTGTAATGGGTTGGTTCCATTCTTGTGTTCGGTTGGGACTAAAAAGTGTAATGGAATGGTTCCGTTTTGTGTTCGGTTGAGACCAAAAAAGTGGAATGGAATGACTACTATTTGATCCAGCTCACCACTTTTCTATGCATGGTGAGATTACCTCCACGTGTGTGAGTTATTCTTATTTGCAACAACATATAGTCAAAATTCAAAATTTCAGCAGCACTACGCTATATTTCAACAATAAGAATTACAAATATATAATCATAATAAAAATAATATAAAGCATCAAAGATAGACAAATTTCAATCCATACAAGCATACTAGTCATCCATAATAGTCACAGTACATGAAAGTCCACTCCACAATGTCTAACAAATGGCATATTAGCCATCCAAAAGCACATAGTCGCAAGTGCAAGTACATTAAAGTTCATAGCATAGTACCTAATTATAGATCATATGTCTAGTTCAAATTATAGAGCATTCCAAAGTTCTTCTCCACATACCGACCCACCCAAACCAACTTGTTGTCGAGTTTAAGGGTCATGAACGCTCTTGCCATCTTCGGATTGTCAACAAGGTGAGCATAGTAGTGAGCAATATGTCCCTCGTCAAATCCTTTTAATGCAACCAAAGCATCCCACAAGCCATCTGGTATGGCATCATCATCTCCACCAGACTTGAAAAGAGCATCAGCCATCATTTTAAACCCATCTTTGAGAGTGGTCACTAGTGGATCATCTTCAATTTTCACAAACTTTGCTTTCTTTTTTGGTGGTGCTTTGGAGGAAGACTCGCCAACATTTGGCGACACGTTCACCTCACTTTCATCTCCTTCAAGATCAATAGATGATAGTGGGTCATTCCTGGACTTGGCATATTTACCTGTTGCTGTAGTGGATGATGACCCACAAGTATAGGGGATCGCAACAGTCTTCGAGGGAAGTAAAACCCAAATTTATTGATTCGACACAAGGGGAGCCTAAGGATATTTTGTAAGGGCATTTTTACCCTTAATCTTTATTTTGGTATTTGGTGAATACAAGGTTAGAGAGAACTAATTGTTTAAATCAAGTTCATCTACAGGTTAAGTTCTCTCTTCCTCTTATGGTGTCGGATCATAGTGCAAAAAGGGAAAAAGGAGTTAAAAAAACTCGAAGACGGAGTCCGGAAGAGCGCATCACGGTAGTTCTTCTTTTTCCGGTTTTTGTTCTTGAGTATAGGGATCCCGCACTATTAAGAGGGGATCGAAGTTTTTAGTTGACTCATGGCTCAAATCCATTCCCATTCTTTTCCACAAAAATGCCACATCTTTTTTTACTCCATACACTGCCCAGAAGAAAATCCAAAAATTCCAGCTGTTTCTGTACGGCCGGTCATACCGGGCTATAGGCCGGTATGACCGGGCATTCACAGTAATTCCGGCCGGTATGACCGGGCTTACAGCCGGTCATACCGGTCATACACAGGATTTTTTCCATTTAGCCGAGAAACTGGCCGGTATGACCGGGCTATTGGCCGGTATAACCGGCCATACACTTAACTGTAGAAAAACGGCTAGTTTCTTCTTTATAAAAGGAAAGGGCCGATGACCCACAAGTATAGGGGATCGCAACAGTCTTCGAGGGAAGTATTACCCAAATTTATTTATTCGACACAAGGGGAGCCAAAGAATATATGCAAGCCTTAACAGTTGAGTTGTCAATTCAGCTGCACCTGGAAACAGTCTTACTCGCAGTGGTTTATCAGTAGCAACAGTTTTATAGTGGTGACAGTAGTGAAACAGTAACAGCAGTAGTAAAATAGCAGCAGTAATAATAACGATTGTAAACAGTAGGAACAAATACTGTAGGCATAGGGATGGATAACGGGCGTTGCATGGATAAGATAATTCATGAAATCAATGAGATACGGGCATTGCAGATAAATAATGATAAAGCATCCTAGTACAAACAATCATAGGCATGTGTTCCGTATATAGTCGTACGTGCTCACAAGGAGAAACTTGCACGACATCTTTTGTCCTACCAGCCTGTTGCAGCAGGGCCTCAAGGGAAACTACTGGTAATTAAGGTACTCATTTTAATAAAGTACCGGAGCAAAGCATTAGCACTCGGTGAACACATGTGATCCTCACATCATAGCCATCCCCTCCGGTTATCCCAATTTCTGTCACTTTGGGGCCTCGGGTTCCGGACAACAATATGTGTATACAACTTGTAGGTAAGACCATAAACAACAAGTATCATCATAGAAATAATAACATGTTCAGATCTGAAATCATGGCACTCGGGCCCAAAGTGACAAGCATTAAGCACAACAAGTTGCAACAATGTCATAGGCACTAAATAAAGATACTAGGCACTATGCCCTATCAATCTCATATCAAATTACATGAACAATCTCATCCAATCCCTACCATCCCCTCACCTACAGCGGGGGAATTACTCACACATGGATGGGGGAGTCATGGATGGTCGATGGAGGAGCGTCGGTGGTGATGGTGATGAAGATCTCCTCCGAATCCCCGTCCCGGCAGGGTGCCAGAACGGAGTTTCTGGTTCCGAATCGCGGTTTCTGATGGTGGTGGAGCAGCGGAAGTCTATCTGGGAAAAACGCCGTCTCCCCGATATTAAGTCGTCAGGGGGTATATGTACGCGAGACGGGAGGTCGAGAGGGGGCCTGGGGCCTCCTCACATAGGGGTGGCGCGGCCAGGGCTGGGCCGCGCCACCACCCTGTGACGGCTCCTCGAGCCACTTCTCCCTCCGGTCTTCTGGCTCCGTGGGTCTTCTGGTGAAATATGATTTTTGGTGATTTTTCCCGAATTTTTACTGGAAGTTGAATTTCTGCACAAAAACGAGACACCAGAGTAATTCTGCTGAAAACAGCGTCAGTCCGTGTTAGTTGTATTCAAAACACACAAATTAGAGGAGAAACAATAGCAAAAGTGTTCGGGAAAGTAGATATGTTTTGGACGTATCAACTCCCCCCAAGCTTAGCTATTTGCTTGTCCTCAAGCAATTCAGTTAACAACTGAGAGCGATAAAAGAAACTTTCACGAACACATTTGCTCATATGATGTATATATACTAACTATGTGATCAAATACTCAGGCAATTCATAATAAGAAATATGCAACTAATGTCACCTCATAGTCAAGCAAGCTATGAAAGAGTGCCAATGCACTAATAACAAGTAACATGTGCATGAGAAGCTACAAGATTGTAATATGCATAAATGATATGAGAGAATGGTATCCCACTTGCCTTTATTTGTGGAGCAAAACATAAATGCTGAGGCACCTCTGAAGTCCAAGGGAAGACTAGAAGTAGAAATATCAAAGATACAAGCATCAAAGTTATACCACAATTAACCGTGTTCTGGGACAAGCACATTACACTAAGAATAACGGCTATGCTCTCAAGAAGTGCTTAAAGTTAGAAGATGGTGACTCAACATAAAAGTAAACGAATGGCTCTTCGCAGAGGGAAGCAGTGATTTAACATGTGCTAGAGCTTTTCATTTGTAAAACAAAGATAAAAATTTATTTTGAGAGGTGGTTGTTCTATGTCAACGACTAGCAATGGGGACTTACTATCTTCCATAATAAACAAGTGAGAGCGGTTCCGAGTTCTTTGAAAATTGGCACATTGGTGCTCTTTTATAAAGCTTTGGCACTCCTCCCCACCTTTTTCCTTTCTCAAACCATGGCTAACCGATTCCATCGGGTGCCCACCAACTTTCACAATCCTTTGGAGGAGTGCCTTTTTTCTTTCTTTTAGAATTAAGATTGTAATGGTCTGACCAGCTCCCTTGCAAAATTAATGACGAGCAGATGAAGCTGCCTAGTCGAGGGGTACTTAATTTAATATGGAAGATAGCAATTCCGACCACTACGTCCCCATGAGCTAAAAACAGTGGCACAAAATGAGAAGTAGTTGAAAGTTTTGAAAGGTAGCACATGAAAATTTACTTGGAATGGCTCACAAATACCATGCATAGGAATTTATAGTGGACTCTTTGGAAGACTTGGTTTTTGGTAATTGGATGCACGAGTAGAGCTCATACTCGGTACAAGTGAAGGCTAGCAAAAGATTGGGAAGCGACAATCGAGAGAGCAATAACTATCATAATCATGCTTGCGACAAAACAAAATTAATATAGGCATAAAAATGATACAAGAACTCTGAGGCAATTTAGATCATCGAGGCTTAATTGACTTCAGTCATATGCATGCTTGAGCATGTGCCAAGTCGATTCAAATGAAGCTTTCAGAGGTGGATACCACAATATCATACCATACTATGAATAAAACAATGCATGCAAGCATCTACATGACATGCTATAGGCTAATAGTAGATTGAAACTAATCATATGAGAGCAAAAACTACAACGCATCCATTAGATGACATACACCTTACATGAACTGACTAAGCATGTCCACATAGATAAGTATATGTACAAAAATGAAAACAAATAGAGTTCATACCAGCCTCTTACCACATCTCGGATTGTCATATGTCGTCATTATTGCTCTTCACTTGTGTGGCTTGAATAGTATAAAATGAATACCAAGCTCCAATAGAGTAACGGGGAACTGAACTCTGCAACAACCTTTACAAAACCAAAGAAGAACAACAAATATTTTTGGAGTTTTCGATTTTTGAAAGCAAAAGCAGAAGGAAATAGCAACCAAGCAAAATATTTTTGGGTTTTTCAAGTAGCAAACCGAAAATAGCAACTAAAGCAAACCAAAGGTAGAAAACTAAAGAACCAAATAGAGAGAAACAACGGAAATATTTTTGGTCTTTTTGTGTTTTGGAAGCAATGAAAACAAGAACGAGAACAGTAAAGAAAGCGAAACATGAATATACAAAGGTCCGACAAAATATGATATGTAGATGAGTGAATCGTCGGCGTACCTCCCCCCAAGCTTAGGCTTTTGGCCTAAGTGGAGATCAATCCCAACTCGGCCAACTCTGCCATGAGGTGGCGCCCTCGTGGTGTGACGAAGAAGCACCATCGTCCTGATAAGAGTTTGAGGATGCCCCGGAGTGGTACGTGGTGAAGTGATAGGGCGGCTCCTCCTCTTCCTCCTGGACCACCACGCCGTGTTGGATATTGAAACCGAGCAGCCTAAGCTGATCGTCCAACTCCACCTTCGTGCGTGACCATGGCTTCATGTGAATGCTGAACAAGTTAGGCTGAGGCAAGGGAATTTCCCTTTCCTCTCCATCAATGAATAACATCCTGTAAACTAATTTCCCTGCACAAGAGTTAGCAGTAACAAAGTGATGGAGTTTCATAGCAGCAAGATCAAGCCTCTGTGGAGCCAACAATACATCATTAGGAGCAATAGAAAGTCCTAGCTCAGCAACAATACGCGCGGCAATAATACCTCCATAAATAGGTCCCCTAGCGGCTAGGCGACGAGCAATAACAACACCAAGGTTATATTCCCTACCAACATCAAGAGCAGTGGCTAGAAAAGCTAAATGATAGTTGGAGATATTGCTGGTGTTTTCTCTACCAAGAACACTAGTTGCAAGATAGTAAGTAAAATATCTAATAGCTGGAAGCTGAATATTTCTTATCTTGCCACGCTGAGCGTTGCGGTCATCATCATTGGTCACCCCTCGGTAAAGCTCCAACAAATCAGCGGGATGATTTTGTATCTTCTTGGCTGTTCCAAACATGGGAATACCTAAAATAGAACAAAACCTCCCCAAAGACATGGTGATAGACTGATCATAAATCTTAAATGCAACGGAAGGATTGTAATGAGAGTTAATAAATTTAAAACTTTCAACGAAAGTCTTTGTAAGCAAAGCATATTGATCTCTTTCATCTGCCACATAATCTGTCAACCCAACCCTGTTAATAAGGAGCAAGAAATCATCAAGAATTCCTGCATCACTCAAAAAGTTAAAACAAGGAAAGGCGGATGGATGTGCATCTCCATCATCCCCTTCTGGGTTTGGTGACATGAGATCCTCATTATAGGATATCCTATATTGAGCAGTGGATCTTGAGGGCCTTGATGACCTTGGTGCATCACTTTCAAACACTTCTCCATATGTGAAGTTGGCCATCTCCTTCTCTGAAATTTTCCAACAAACTCATAAAAGTGATTTAAGGACAAGCAAATGTAGGAAACTACTATAGAGGGTCACTAGAGAGCTATCATGCATCAAAATAATCTTTCTAAACAATAGAACAAGCATGCATACACATTTATACTGTCACCTACAATGCTAAAATACTCAAGAATTACTCTACTAAAAGAAAATCTACTTGGACAAGTGGAGGAGTCACATACCGGAGAGCAAATAATCCAAGTTTCAGCAAAAATGTTGGGCTGAACAAGGAGATCGAAAATTCTAGGTGAAGGACAGCAAGAACTCGAGCTTGAGCAAATGGGTCGGTGTTTTTCGGGAGAGAGAAAGAGCAGGGGAAGAATAGATGAGTGAGTGGCCTGGTGGGGACCCCTCACACATGGGTGGCGTGGCCAGGGCTGGGCCGCGCCACCTGTGTGTGAGGTGGCGTGGCTGCCCCACCCGGTGCCTCCCAGGTGTCTCTCTGCCCCATTTTTGACATAAAAATTTATAAAGAATTTTCTGGAATTTTTCGAGAAACTTTATTTTCGAGGATTTTTCAGAAATTGGCATATCGATAAAACTCAGGAAAAACGAGGATGAAAAGATTTCAAGCAAATCAAAACTAAGCATGCAGCAGCTCTGAGATGCTCTTAATCATGCAACTAAACTGAAGGAATAAAATTTGATGAAAGTAAATACAAGTGAGGTGGAGTGGATGTGGTGAAAACGAAGTTTCGTTCATATAAATTCACTTTGCTAACAAGGTTGATCAAGTCTTGTTACCAAACTAACTTTATATGAAGCTAAACTTTGCACTTCACTTAATGCTTATGTTACCTCAACTTTGATAGGTATAGCCCCAACCATAAAAATTTGATATTCTTCCTTGGGCTTTTGCTCTGAACAAATAATTTGGCCTACTTTGATGGTCTCAACATGCTTGATTGAATTTAGAGCATTCCTCCTATCAATCTTCTTGGGAAAATAAACTGTATATTCTTTGTCATTAACATTAAAAGTGACTTTTCCTTGATTGCAATTAATAACAGCACCTGCAGTGTTTAGAAAAGGTCTCCCAAGAATAATAGACATATTATCATCTTCAGGCATTTCCAACACAACAAAATCAGTTAATATTAAACAGCTGTTAGCAACTTGAACAGGAACATTCTCACATATACCAATAGGAATAGTAGTAGACTTATCAGCCATCTGCAAGGATATATCAGTTGAAACCAATTTTTCTAGATCAAGTCTCTTATAAAGAGAAAAAGGCATTACACTAACTCCAGCTCCCAAATCACATAAAGCAGTTCTAACATAGTTATTTTTAATGGAGCAAGGAATAGTTGGTATACCTGGATCTCCAAGTTTCTCTGGAACTTTACCATCAAAAGAATAATTAGCAAGTAGAGTGGAAATTTCCTCACTAGGAATTTTCCTTTTGTTAGTGACAATATCTTTCATATACTTTGCATAAGGAGGCATTCTAATAGCATCAGTCAAAGGAATTTGCAAAAATAAAGGTCTCATCCATTCACAAAACCTATTGTAGTGTTCTTCTTCCTTGGACTTGTGTTTCTTACTAGGAAAAGGCATTGGCTTCTGTACCCAAGGTTCCCTCTCCTTACCATGCTTGTTGGCAATGAAGTCTTCTTTGGTGTACTTTGCATTTTTATCACTCTTTTCCGGTTCTTCTTCAACTTCTTCTTTATCTTCTTCTTTATCGGAAGCATTTCCTGGTTCAGTTTCAGCATCAGAAATAGAAACACTGTTAGGATCTTTACCTGCATCAGAGGATTCTGCAGTTGTTTTATGCTTCTTCTTCTTCTTGGGAGGAATATCATCACTTGAAGTGCGTTGAGAGTCTTGCTCATCCCTCTTAGGATGTCCTTCAGGATATAATGGATCTTGAGTAGCAGCACCACTTCTTGTGCGTATTTCACATGCTTGCCTCTCTCTTGCAGCATTAACTAGCAGGTCTTGCTGCACTTTGGTAAGCTGATCAATTTGTGTTTGAATCATTTGAAAATGTTTAGCAAGTATCTTCACATCATTGGCGGTTCTCTCCACAATATCCTGCATCTTGTTAATAACTCTAGAATTCTCCAACAGATGATTATGCACCATTCTATTAAAATTCTCTTGCTTAACAATAAAATTATCAAACTCATCTAAGCATTGATCAGGAGGTTTAGTGTAAGGAATATCACTTTCATCAAAGCGCTGGAGAGAGTGTACCTCAATAGTAGATGAGCGAGGGATTGGCTTACATAATTCTTCAATAGGAGGTAAATTCTTCACATCTTCGGCCTTAATACCTTTCTCCTTAAGAGATTTCTTAGCCTCCTTCATAACTTCATCATTTAATTCAATCATCCCTCTCTTCTTTGGCGTAGGCTCTGTAGATGGCGCAGGGGTTGGTGCTGGTGTTGGCTCAACTAAAGTCCAATCATCATGATTCCGGCTTATTTTGGCCATTAACTCTTCAGCTTCAGCCGGAGTTCTTTCCCTGAAAACACAACCAGCACAACTATCCAAATATGACTTAGATTCATCCGTTAGTCCATTATAAAATATGTCAAGGAGTTCATTTTTAGGCAATGGTTCTTTAGGCAAGGCTCTTATTAAAGAACAAAACCTTGTCCAAGATTCAGGCAATTTCTCTCCTTTTCCCTGTTCAAAATCAAAGATTTTCTGCACAGCAGCATGTTGAGCACTAGCGGGAAAATATTTCTGAAAGAAAGCATTAACCAAAGCAATAGGACTAGTAAGAGATCCAGGAGACAAGCTATTAAACCAAATTTTAGCAGCATCTTTCAGCGAGAAAGGAAAAATCTTAGCAACAAAGTAAGTGCGGAGCTTAATATCATCAGAAAACAAATTACTCAAAGTAGAAAGCTCATTCATGTGCTCCATAGCACTCTCATCTTTAGTACCACAAAAGGGAGTTTTCTCAACAATAGATATGTAAGATAAATCCAAAGAGAAATCATAATCCTTGTCTCTAATATTGATAGGAGAAGCAGCAAACTTAGGATCAGGAGACAAATTATATCTAACAGAACGTCTAGCAAGAAGCTCTTTAACATTACCTGCATCACGAGCAGCACGTGCTTCTGCAATAAAATCATCATTAAGCTCAATGTAAGCATCATCATCATAATCATCACTAGAACATTCCCTAGACTCAGGTGAACTAACAGGTGTAACAGTAGCGTTTCCCAACTTAGCTCTAGCAATAGTAGCCTCTAAAAAGGAACCTAGTGAACCTCTCTCATCAAGCACAGTAGAAGCATCATCTAAATTATCAGTGGCACTTTCAATCTCAGCAGAAGTAGTAGCAGTAACGTGTGGGTGTGGTGGTGTAAGCAACTTACTCATAACAGATGGCGAATCAAGAGCAACAGAGGTGTTGAGAGTCGTACCTCTTCTTGTAGTGGATGGCAATATAGGAACTTTTCCATCACGAGGTTTACCCATGATGAAAGGATTGCAGCGAACAATATGAATACCAAGTGAACTTACAGATAAAGCTATGCTCCCCGGCAACGGCGCCAGAAAATAGTCTTGATGACCCACAAGTATAGGGGATCGCAACAGTCTTCGAGGGAAGTATTACCCAAATTTATTTATTCGACACAAGGGGAGCCAAAGAATATATGCAAGCCTTAACAGTTGAGTTGTCAATTCAGCTCCACCTGGAAACAGTCTTACTCGCAGCGGTTTATCAGTAGCAACAGTTTTATAGTGGTGACAGTAGTGAAACAGTAACAGCAGTAGTAAAATAGCAGCAGTAATAATAACGATTGTAAACAGTAGGAACAAATACTGTAGGCATAGGGATGGATAACGGGCGTTGCATGGATAAGATAATTCATGAAATCAATGAGATACGGGCATTGCAGATAAATAATGATAAAGCATCCTAGTACAAACAATCATAGGCATGTGTTCCGTATATAGTCGTACGTGCTCACAAGGAGAAACTTGCACGACATGTTTTGTCCTACCAGCCTGTTGCAGCAGGGCCTCAAGGGAAACTACTGGTAATTAAGGTACTCCTTTTAATAAAGTACCGGAGCAAAGCATTAGCACTCGGTGAACACATGTGATCCTCACATCATAGCCATCCCCTCCGGTTATCCCAATTTCTGTCACTTTGGGGCCTCGGGTTCCGGACAACAATATGTGTATACAACTTGTAGGTAAGACCATAAACAACAAGTATCATCATAGAAATAATAACATGTTCAGATCTGAAATCATGGCAGTCGGGCCCAAAGTGACAAGCATTAAGCACAACAAGTTGCAACAATGTCATAGGCACTAAATAAAGATACTAGGCACTATGCCCTATCAATCTCATATCAAATTACATGAACAATCTCATCCAATCCCTACCATCCCCTCACCTACAGCGGGGGAATTACTCACACATGGATGGGGGAGTCATGGATGGTCGATGGAGGAGCGTCGGTGGTGATGGTGATGAAGATCTTCTCCGAATCCCCGTCCCGGCAGGGTGCCAGAATGGAGTTTCTGGTTCCGAATCGCGGTTTCTGATGGCGGCGGAGCAGCGGAAGTCTATCTGGGAAAAACGCCGTCTCCCCGATATTAAGTCGTCAGGGGGTATATGTATGCAAGACGGGAGGTCGAGAGGGGGCCTGGGGCCTCCTCACATAGGGGTGGCGCGGCCAGGGCTGGGCCGCGCCACCACCCTGTGACGGCTCCTCGAGCCACTTCTCCCTCCGGTCTTCTGGCTCCGTGGGTCTTCTGGTGAAATATGATTTTTGGTGATTTTTCCCAAATTTTTACTGGAAGTTGAATTTCTGCACAAAAACGAGACACCAGAGTAATTCTGCTGAAAACAGCATCAGTCCGTGTTAGTTGTATTCAAAACACACAAATTAGAGGAGAAACAATAGCAAAAGTGTTCGGGAAAGTAGATACGTTTTGGACGTATCAAGGGCACATTTCGTGGAAAGTACTCTTGAACATTCTTTTGAGATCCAGATCTGAGCTCTTCATCCCCCATACTCTCTCATACTCCCACACATCATACACATCGATTATTGGAGTGTGAGTGATTGATTTTGAGAGAGGATCCACACAAATTGAAGATCCATTCCTCCCCTCTCTTTCCACCGATCAAATTCGTGATTTGAGCCTTGTGTCAAGTTCTTGCTTCGATCTTGTTACTCTTGGAGGTTGAGGACTCCTAGGCGGTAGCGGTCGCCGGGAGCAATCGACTTGTGATTGTCCGGAAGTTTGTACGGGATTGGAGGCCTCCCCAAGGTCTCCACATAGTGGATCGAGCTTCTACTTCGTGGAAGAAGCTCACGGAGAAGAAGGTGTGCCTTCGTGGCGTCGGGGGTCCTTCGTGGTAACCCGCACCTCTCCAACGGTGACTAGCTTCCCCTTAAGGAAGTGAACATCGGGATACATCGTCGTTTCCGCGTGCTTCGGTTACTTCTATCCATTTATTTACTTTGTGATAGCCTTCGAGCTTGAAGCCTTTTATTTATTTCAACATTTAGGTTGCTTCACCTAGTTTGCATTAGGCCAATTTATTTATCCGCACAAGCCTAAAATTGCAAAATAATCAAGAAAATTTTGTAGAACCTATTCACCCCCCCTCTAGGTTACCCTCTCTATCCTTTCAATTGGTATCAGAGCCAAGGACTCTTTTTAAGGGCTTTACTGCCTTAAGAGTGAGATGGTTAACCCTGAGGAGGAGTTAGATCCTAACAAGAATTATTCCGCTCAAGAAGTCAAGGACATGCTTGATGCCCAAAAGGCAAAGCATGAACAAGATAGTCTTGAGCGCATGAATAATCTCATGGAGAGTAAGTTTGCGGAGATGTTTGATAAGAGGTTGCCCGCCGGTGCCGTCGTTGTGTCTTCTTCAACGAAGCCATCATCGACACCGGAGGTTGAGATCCCTTTTGGAGGTACTCCTAAAGGAGACTCCAAGAATGGCTCTCCTTCATCTTATAATGCAGCTCCGTATACCTACCCTCCGGCCTATGTCCCCATGCCTCATATGAATCCTTCGGGGAATCCCCCTAAACTTGATGAAGTTAACTTTTCTTTTTGGAAATCTACTATGCGTTCTCATCTTCGCAGTGTGTGCGTGGAATTATGGAGAGTGGTGGAGGATGGCTACGAGCCCGTAAATGAAAGAAACATGTCTCCGGTTGAGAAGATCAATTGTCAACTCAACTCCACCGCTCTAGACAAGATTCGTCAAAGCTTGAAGCGGGATACATATGATCAAGTTGTCAACATTGAATCCGCCAGGGAACTTTGGGATAAGTTAACCGTTTTGTTTGAAGGAACAACGGCAATTCAAAGACAAAGATATGAAGCCGCCAAACAAGATATGCAAATGTTTGTTGTCAATGATGGAGAATCAATTTCTAGTGCTTATGCAAGACTCATAGCTCTTAAGGAGAAGATCATTGGCCTTGGTTGTGAGAGATTCGATGACGGTTTTGTTATGAATGATGCGTTCATCAAGAGCAAGTTCATTCAAATTATTTCTCCCCAATATCAAGAGTTAGCTTTCAATGTTAACTTCTTAGATCCTTTGCGCCAAATGACACCGGATCAACTTGTGGGATACTTTGTGGCTCATGATGACATGATTAACTCCACCAATAGGACCAAGGAGATTGCTCGTGCTATGAACAAGACTTCACTAGCTTTGAAAGCCAAAGTTGTCTCATATCATGAAGAAGAAAATGAGAATGAAGCTCATGATGAAGAAGTGATGACTTCAACTAGTGAGCTTGATGTGGATTTGGCCTTCTTTGCCAAGAAGTATGGAAAGTTCACCGTGAAGAAAGGAGGTTTCACTAAAGAGAGAAAGCGTTTTTGCTACAATTGTGATGAACCGGGACACTTCTCCGATAAATGTCCTTATGAGAAGAGAGAAGACAAGCCAAAGTACACCAAGGAAATAAGGCCCAAGTTGAAGCCTAATCCTATCAACCTCAAGAATAAAAATAGAGAAGTCAAAGCTCTCCTTGGTACTGAATATACATCCGATGATGAGATAGATGAGGAAGAGGAGAATGTTGTTGGAATGGCTAGTTTAGTGCTTGCCGAGCCCGGATCACTTTTTAAGTAAGACTACTCCAAGGACTACAAAAGCACCATCAACAAATCCTCCCATACTTTCCTCATGGCTACGGGAGCTAAGGTGACTTCATCCGCTACACCCTCTAATATTAATAATGATGAGTTAGATGAAGATGCTTTACTTGCTAAATTGTATAAAGTTATGTGTTCTCTTCATGGCGAAGCTCGAGCTCAATTCGAATACTTGATGGATACCGTTGCTCAACGCAATGAGACCATTGATGAATTGAATACCCATATTGAAGATGGGGTTCAGAGATACAATCTCTTAAAGCAAGAGCTTAGCGACGAAAAGAAAACTTCCTTTATGCTTTCACAACAAATTGAGACTTATGAAAAAGATAAAGTTAAAAATCTTGATACTCTTGATAGATCTCTTGTAATTGCCCAAGAACTTGATTTCTCTAAAAAGGAACTTGAGGCTGCTCATGCTTCTCTTACTAAGGATCTTGAACACCTTGAGGTTACAAGCAAACTAGTCAAGTGTGAGCTCTTGAAACTTAGGAAGGATCATGGTCAACTTGAAGTAATCCACAATGAAGTTCTTGGAACTATAAATGATCCTATTCTTGTCGATGATATTACATGTGCCTCTAACTCCTCATTTGTTCAAGCATCCTGTGTGGATGAAAATAAGAAAGGGCTCGATAATTTCTCGCTCAGCAAAAGACAAGGACTCCAAAGCAAGGACTTGGGTATAACCCAAGAAAGAACAAGAAGAATGTCACTCCACCTAAGAAGTTCAATTTTGTTCAAGAGGGGCACAAGATAAATGAGAATGGCAAAAAGAGTGTTGGTATTGGGAAGGTCACTAAGGGAAATCCTAACCATCACTTTGCAGGAGAATTTAATCCATCCTATGTGCTATGTAAGGGCACTAATGGGAATGTTTATGCTAAATATG
Source organism: Dactylis glomerata (assembly GCA_007115705.1). Lineage (NCBI taxonomy): Eukaryota > Viridiplantae > Streptophyta > Magnoliopsida > Poales > Poaceae > Dactylis > Dactylis glomerata. Next base: position 818,009 of record QXEO01001068.1, on the reverse strand, counting down.
TTGGTCCCCGAAATGAGTATGCTTATAGTTTATATTGCATTTGGGTACCTAAAGTGCTTGTTACTAATGTCAAGGGACCCATTGCAAAATGGGTTCCTAAATGTAAGACTTGATTGTGTAGGGATACTCCTCCGGTGGACCAAAATGGGTGCTTGATAGTGGATGCACAAATCATATGACCGGAGGAAAGGAGGTGCTTGAGCAGTTTATTGAAGATGTCAACTCAAACTCAAGCATCACGTTTGGAGATACTTCAAAGGGAAAGGTATTGGGACGAGGCAAGTTGGTAATCTCAAAGGATCTATCTCTTGAGAATATCATGCTTGTTGAGTCCCTCGGTTATAATCTTCTTTCTGTTCATCATCTTTGTTGGATGGGTTTCAAATGGGGAAGGTCGATTCCACCCTTTTCACCAAGCGGGTTAAAGGGGGTGATTTATTCATATGTCAAATCTATGTGGATGATATTATTTTTGGTGGCACTAATGACAAACATAACAAAGACTTTGCTAAGTTGATGAAAGATAAATTTGAGATGTCCATGATGGGGGAGTTGAAGTTTTTCTTAGGATTTCAAGTGAAGCAACTCGAGAAGGGAACTTTCATCTCCCAAGAAAAGTATGTACGGGACATGCTCAAGAAGTTTGAGATGGACAAGGCAAAAACCGCCAAGACTCCCATGCCAACTAATGGGCAACTAGGCCTTGGAGAAAATGATAAAGCCGTGGATCAAAAGGTATATCGCTCCATGATTGGATCTTTGCTTTATCTTCGCGCCTCTAGGCCGGATATCATGTTAAGTGTAGGAATGTGTGCTCATTTTCAATCCGCTCCTAAGGAGTGCCACTTTGTGGCGGTCAAACGGATTTTAAGGTATCTTGTTCTCACTCCAACTCTCGGGCTTTGGTATCCAAAGGGGTCAACCTTTGAACTCATCGGCTATACGGATTCCGATTGGGCCGGTGACAAGGTTGATCGGAAGTCGACCTCTGGGGCTTGCCAATTTATTGGCCGGTCGTTGGTGAGTTGGTCATCCAAGAAACAAAACTCCATATCCCTATCCACTGCCAAAGCCGAATACATCGCCGCGGCATCTTGTTGTGCTCAATTGTTATGGATGAAGCAAACCTTGAAAGACTATGGTGTGTCTCTTGGTACGGTGCCTCTTCTATGTGACAATGAAAGTGCAATAAAGATCGCCCATAACCCCGTACAACACTCTCGCACCAAGCATATCGACATTCGCCACCACTTCCTACGTGATCATGTCTCAAGGGGTGATGTTGCTCTCACTCATGTGGGAAAAAATTATCAATTGGCGGACATTTTTACGAAACCTTTGGATGAAGCTCGATTTGTTGCTTTGAGAGGAGAACTCGGTATTCTTGATCCTAAAAACTTGGATTGATGCACGCGTTATATATTCTTGCATTTAACTTGTTTATCTAGCTTAGTAGCGCCGCATATGTGGGGCTAGCATCTTACCACGTCTTGGCATGATGCATACCCATGTGTGCTACATCATAAGACCCAATGTCAACGAATCCAAGCACGTCTCTTCGCGGTTCAATGACATTTGTGCTCACACATAGGGGGAGTAATCTCCCGCCCAACTTTTGCCTCTCATGCTTTTGGTCTCATTTTCTGAGGTTTATTCAATGTTCGCTTATTTATAAAACTATTTTCAAAATCCTAGTCCATCAAACCATCTCACATTTGATTCTTCGCTGGTTTCTTTCGAGATGTGTATGGACGCGTGTTCCCCTTAGTCAGGTCTCAACCTAAGCTCATACATCTTACCTTAAAACATTTGCTTGTCTCTACATGGATTCATCCCTCTTTTATCACTCGGGCGATCATATCGACCTTTCCAATCTTCAAAAAGCCATTTTATCCATTCAATTTGAGTTTTGGCCGGTCTAACCGGCTTTGCTTTCTACCAAACAGTGAAAAACACCGGTATAACCGGGCTCCGAGCCGGTGATACCGGTTGTATCCTCAGCCAAATTGTCCTTGGACAAAACTTCCGGCCGGTCTAACCGGGCCTCTGGCCGGTCTAACCGGGCCTCTGGCCGGTTTAACCGGCCACCCCGATCCCGGACAGCAACTCTGGCCGGTCATACCGGCCACCAGCCCGGTATGACCGGGCGTCCACTCGCTGGTCTCTCCATATGCTGGTCCTTCAATCCAATCGCCGCCGCCACAGCTCCCTCGGCCGCTGCTCTCCCCGCATGCCCTCTCCCAGCCACCGCCAGCCGCCCCACCTCCCGCCGCCGCCCTCCCACCTCCCGCCGCCGGCCGCCCCCTGCCACCGCCGCCCCTCTCCCCGCCGCCCCCCTCACCACTCCCACGCCACCTCCCAGCCTCCCTCCCAGCCACCTCCTAGCCACCGCCCCTCCCAGCCGCCTCTCCCGGCCACCTCCCAGCCACCGTCGCCCCCTCCCAGCCGTCTCTCCAAGCCACTTCCCAGCCACCTCCTAGCCAGCTGCCGTCTCCCCGCCGTCTTTCTTCACCGTCGGCCCGGGTGGACGCCGGAGGAGTCTCTCGCTCTTTGCAACTGCCATGGGGAGGAAGAAGGTTGTCCCTCCGACCGGAGCAGGGTCTTCTCGTGGTGAGCCTTCGTCTCCTGCTCTCCCCTCAATTTTGTTGGGCATGCTATCATCTTCTTGACAATTTATCACGTCCTACGCTTCATTGCCATGGCTCCATAGCTCCATCCTCTTCCATGAATCCATGTCCTTATCTTTTATGCTTACCTTCTATCTCACAGGTGCTCGTTCTCATCGTGGTTCCGAGGATAGTGAAGAAGAGGCTCGCGCGCGTAAGCGCGGTGCCACCCATGTGGATGAGATTGAGGAAGAGGAAGAGGCTGTTGGAGATGAGGATTTTGTGAAGCTTGCCGGCGGCAAAGGCACCTCTCGAAAGGTTGTCCAGAACTTGGAGGCTCCTACCGGTTTGCGGATGGTGCGGTGTGTGCCCAAAAAGGATAAGACGCATTCGGTGGTCAATTACAAGACAATGTCCAATGATGAGTATATTGAAGTCCGTCGCTCTCTTGTTCCCCGTCGGACGGACCAACAGACTGCCTTTGATCATCGCTTTTGGAAGATTGAGCAACAAGACATCTATGAGAGCATTTGCTTGTCTCCAAGGCGCCATATGTGCGCTCCTCAAAAGCGTGTGGACCTTCAATACATTGTTGAGCATGAGGATAAGTTTGGACAAGGTGTTTTAGACATCATTGATGCCAAAGGCCTGGAGGGCATCTTGACCTTTTGCCATGATTGGAATGAGGAGGCCATTCTTCAGTTCTATGCCACTTGCTACTTTACCACGGAGACCCCACGGGCTGTGCATTGGATGACTAATGGGAAACGCCTCTCTTGCACCTTTGAGGAGTTTGCCTCTCTTTTAGAGCTTGATGGGTCACAAGGATATAGCATTCATGATCATGCTGCTCATGGGGTTGCCATGCATCCAAAGGAACTTACACCTCTCTATCCTCCCGGATGTGCTACAAAGACCTTTGGTACCGCCACGGCCATGATACCCAAGTATGCCTTACTCTTCAAGTGTCTCACTTGGACTATTGTGCCTAAGGGTGGCGACTATATCTCGGTGAGGAACTTTGCTATTGATCTTATGTTGGAGATGACAAAACTAGACCGGGAACTCAATATTGGTGATTTTATCTTCCATGAGATGCGCCTTGCTTCTTTCTCTCAAGACCGCAGCCTTCCTTATGGTCCTTTCATTCATGCCATGATCGAGCACACGTTTGACCGGGACATTCATATGGACAGTCCCCACAAGAAGTGGTGTCCTCGGTTTGACACAAAGAAGAAGGCTCCCGTGCCCGTGGTGGCACCACCGAGTCGGTTTGAGAGGTTCATGGCTAAGGCTCAACGGTCTATTTTCAACATGTGCAAGTTTCATGCTCAAGAAGTTGTGACTAGCAACAAGTTTGCACATGCTCGTGCCAAGAAATATAAGGACCGTCTCCGTGCCCTTGGTGATGACCAAGTTAGTGATGATGAGGATTCTCCTGTTCTCACCATGCCCGAGTTCGCTTTTCCCGAGGTTGGATATGAGGACTTCTTTTCCGATGAGGATGACGACGACGCCGGCGCCGCGTGATCTTCTTGGGTGGTCGTTAGTCTCTTTTCCCTTTTTGGTACTTGTTGCCAAGGGGGAGAAGTAGTATATTAGGTTGCTCGCGGGTCTATCTATGGGCTATAGTTTACATGCCTCGGTTGTTCTTTTGTTTCTTTTGGCATGTAAAACTTATTATTTTCGTATCGTGTTGAGACTTTGCTTTATTTGGTTCTTGTTTGAGACTATGTGATGGATATCTTGTGTTGAATCTTAATGCACTATTATATATTTGAGTTATTGGTGATATCCATTTTATGCTTGCAATGGTGATATGTTTGTGGGGGAGCTCTTTTATGGCCTTCCATTATTTTGTTGCGAGCTTTAACCTTGTTGTCACCAATTACCAAAAAGGGGGAGATTGTAAGGGCATTTTTACCCTTAATCTTTATTTTGGTATTTGGTGAATACAAGGTTAGAGAGAACTAATTGTTTAAATCAAGTTCATCTACAGGTTAAGTTCTCTCTTCCTCTTATGGTGTCGGATCATAGTGCAAAAAGGGAAAGAGGAGTTAAAAAACTCGAAGACGAAGTCTGGAAGAGCGCATCACGGTAGTTCTTCTTTTTCCGGTTTTTGTTCTTGAGTATAGGGATCCCGCACTATTAAGAGGGGATCGAAGTTTTTAGTTGACTCATGGCTCAAATCCATTCCCATTCTTTTCCACAAAAATGCCACATCTTTTTTTTACTCCATACACTGCCCAGAAGAAAATCCAAAAATTCCAGCTGTTTCTGTACGGCCGGTCATACCGGGCTATAGGCCGGTATGACCAGGCATTCACAGTAATTCCGGCCGGTATGACCGGGCTCACAGCCGGTCATACCGGTCATACACAGGAATTTTTCCATTTGGCTGAGAAACTGGCCGGTATGACCGGGCTATTGGCCGGTATAACCGGCCATACAATTAACTGTAGAAAAACGGCTAGTTTCTTCTTTATAAAAGGAAAGGGCACATTTCGTGGAAAGTACTCTTGACCATTCTTTTGAGATCCAGATCTGAGCTCTTCATCCCCCATACTCTCTCATACTCCCACACATCATACACATCGATTCTTGGAGTGTGAGTGATTGATTTTGAGAGAGGATCTACACAAATTGAAGATCCATTCCTCCCCTCTCTTTCCACCGATCAAATTCGTGATTTGAGCCTTGTGTCAAGTTCTTGCTTCGATCTTGTTACTCTTGGAGGTTGAGGACTCCTAGGCGGTAGCGGTCGCCGGGAGCAATCGACTTGTGATTGTCCGGAAGTTTGTACGGGATTGGAGGCCTCCCCAAGGTCTCCACATAGTGGATCGAGCTTCTACTTCGTGGAAGAAGCTCACGGAGAAGAAGGTGTGCCTTTGTGGCATCGGGGGTCCTTCGTGGTAACCCGCACCTCTCCAACGGTGACTAGCTTCCCCTCAAGGAAGTGAACATCGGGATACATCGTCGTCTCCGCGTGCTTCGGTTACTTCTATCCATTTATTTACTTTGTGATAGCCTTCGAGCTTGAAGCCTTTTATTTATTTCATCATTTAGGTTGCTTCACCTAGTTTGCATTAGGCCAATTTATTTATCCGCACAAGCCTAAAATTGCAAAATAATCAAGAAAATTTTGTAGAACCTATTCACCCCCCTCTAGGTTACCCTCTCTATCCTTTTATATTTATAAGCCTTAACAGATGAGTTGTCAATTCAGCTGCACCTGGAAACACACTTGCTCGCAGCGGTTTATCAGTAGCAACAGTTTTATAGTGGTGATAGTAGTGAAACAGTAACAGCAGTAGTAGAATAAAAGCGGTAATAGTAGCAATAGTAAACAGTAAGGTAAAATACTGTAGGCATAGGGATGGATGTACGGGCGTTGATGGATAAGATAATTCATAAAATCAGTGAGACATGGGCATTGCAGATAAATAATGATAAAGCATCCTAGTACTAACAATCATAGGCATGTGTTCCGTATATAGTCGTACGTGCTCGCAATGAGAAACTTGCACGACATCTTTTGTCCTACCAGCCTGTTGCAGCAGGGCCTCAAGGGAAACTACTGGTAATTAAGGTACTCCTTTTAATAAAGTACCAGAGCAAAGTATTAACACTCGGTGAACACATGTAATCCTCACATCATAGCCATCCCCTCTGGTTATCCCAATTTCTATCACTTTGGGGCCTCGGGTTCCGGACAACAATATGTGTAAACAACTTGCAGGTAAGATCATAAATAACAAGTATCATCATAAAACAATAACAAGTTCAGATCTGAGATCATGGCACTCGGGCCCAAAGTGACAAGCATTAAGCACAACAAGTTGCAACAATGTCATAAGCACTAATAAAAGATAGTAGGCACTATGCCCTAACAATCTCATAGCAAATTACATGAATGATCTCATCCAATCCCTACCATCCCCTTCGCCTATAGCGGGAATTACTCACACATGGATGGGGGAGTCATGGATGGTTGATGGAGAGACATCGGTGATGATGGTGATGAAGATCTCCTCCAAATCCCCGTCCCGGCAGGGTGCCAGAACGGAGTTTCTGGTTCCAAATCGCGGTTTCTGGTGGTGGCGGCGCAGAGGAAGTCTATCTGGGAAAAACTCCCAACCCCCGCTCCTTTCAGGTCAGAGGGTATATGTAGGCGGAAGGAGGGGTCGAGGCGACAGCCGAGGCGGCCACACAACAGGTGGGCGCGGCCAGGCCTGGGCCGCGCCCCCTGGTTGTGTGGTGGCCTCCTGGCCCCTCTCCGTCTCGTCTTCTGGCTCTGTGGGTCTTCTGGTGAAATAGGATTTTTGCAATATTTTCCCGAATTTTTACTGAAAGTTGGATTTCTGCACAAAAACGAGACACCAGAGCAATTCTGCTGAAAACAACGTTAGTTGCATTCAAAACACACAAATTAGAGGAGAAACAACAGCAAAAGTGTTCGGGAAAGTAGATACATTTTGGACGTATCAACTCCCCCAAGCTTAGCTATTTGCTTGTCCTCAAGCAATTCAGTTAACAACTGAGAGCGATAAAAGAAACTTTCACAAACATATTTGCTTCGTAAGATGTGTTGGGGATATACCAAATAGGTATACCAGCGACGTAGTCCTAAATCAGCAAGCCAGGGTGGCCCATCAGGGGTGGTATGGCGGATTCGCTATACCGGGCGGCCCAGTTGCTGAAGTTGCCATGGCGGTACTGGACGCAGGCGCTTATGGCGGATCCGGAGACAGGCCCATGGCGGATTGCTGATTACAGGCCCATGGCGGATTCACAGACGGCCCATGGCGGGTTGCCTAGTAGCACACGCAGAGGACTTTGTCTAGGACTCCAAGTTGTATCCACTCCGGTACCAACGTGTAGCCCACGCCAGGCGCCTTTATAAGCCCGGCGTGGAGCAGCCCTTGAGGCAAGTTAGAAGATTAGAGTCATACGGCCAATCGCAGAGCGAAACAGCCAACCTCATCATTGTAACCAAGCACTTGTTGCCATATAGTGAATTATAGCAGCACGTAGGGTCTCGCCACCGTTGCGGGATCTGAAGCTGGGTAAACTCATGCTACCACCGTCCTGGATCGCTCCTCCGTGTTCACCCCCTTCCACAAACCGCCATACCCCTACCCCTATGGCAGATCTATTGACGAAACCACGACAGTTGGCGCCCACCGTGGGGCTTAGCGCGTTTGGAGCGCGGATCCAGGCGGGATCCGCCTTCGCAGGCATCGGCGACACCATCGCCATCGGGCGCATCCTCTATGATTCCGGCTTCCCCATCGTCCCAGCGGATAACCTCTGGGTGCCGTCTAGAGAAGACCCTGCTCGATTCACCGTCGTCCCGATTGGAGATATCCATATCTTCATTGGAGAGACAAACCCTACCCCCGCTACAGAAACCAATTTCCGGCGGATTGGTATGGCTGAAATCCCCAAACGGACCGCTTTCGAGCTGGATACGGAGGAGGACTCATCGGATCTGGAACTTTCCAAGTTGCCCAGATCGGATCTGAAAAGTAATCCCACCCAGCCTACCCTAGAGGTAGAGGAAGTGGTGGAAGACCGCAATGAATCTGCCATGAGTAATCTGGCGTTAGAGACACCGCGGTACTGCCTTGTTGTGTTCGCAGGTATCACTTCGGGATCTACCTCCAATGGAGAAGATAGCCCAGGTGAATCCATCCTAGAGGCACTTAACGAAAGTGCTGAATCGGATGACTGGGACAGCAAGGGCTATGATTCTGATCACTACGATGCCGCCATGAGGAAACTCGAGGCGGAATTGGCGTAGCAGGCACTTGAAGAGCAACAAGCAGCGGCCAAGCAGGTGTTTGTAACCAACAAAGGAGATGACGCTGGGCAGACAACCGGTGATCCGCCATCTCAGGCAGTCCAAGACGGAGACGCCGGCAATGAGCAGGGTAACTCGCCACCAGCCGCCGATCCCGCCACGGAGCAACTTCCTGAGATTCATGGCGGACCCAGGCCTTTGCAACCCGCCATCCCCGCGGACCAGCACCTGGAAGACTTCACGACCCCGCTGGACAAGGTCGTCTATGGAACTCTAGCAGATCCAATCACCCCTGACTATGTCAGAGATGTGAACGATCTCGAGAAGAAAAGGCGAGCACTCCTCAAGGAAGCAAAGCGAGTGATACATCTCAAACGTATCTATAATTTTTGATGCTCCATGCTTGTTTTTACACCATTTGCCTATTGTTTCGTTACACTTAGTGGCATTTTTATACATTTTCCGGAACTAACCTATTAACGAAGTGCCACAGTGCCAGTTTCCTGTTTTCTGCTGTTTTTGTGTTTCAGAAGTGATACACAGGAAATATTCTCGGAATTGGACGAAACAAGTTCCTGAAGTCATATTTTACCCGGAAGCTTCCAGACATCCGAAGAAGTGTCGGAGGGGGGCCACCAGGGCCCCACACAAGGGGGCAGCGCGGCCTGGCCCCTGGCCGCGCCACCCCTGTGTGAGGACACCTGGTCCCTCTCCTGACATCGCCCCTTCGCCTATAAGTACCCCCTGACGAGAAAAACCTAAGACCCCGATCAGTTTTCCAGAATACATCGCGATCCGCCGCCGCCGTCGACCTGAAGATCGGGAGGGTCCAGAAGCTCTTCCCGGCACCCTGCCGGAGAGGGGAATCGCCACCGGAGGTCTTCTTCATCGCCATGCTTGCCTCCGGAGCGATGAGTGAGTAGTCTACCTTGGACTATGGGTCCATAGCAGTAGCTAGATGGTTGTCTTCTCCACCATGTGCTTCATGTTTAGATCTCATGAGCTGCCCTACATGATTGAGATCACCGTTATGTAATTCTATGATGTTGGTTTGTTGGGATCCGATGAATATTGGTGTTTATGATTAAGTTGCTGTACTGAATTATATCTTTTGTTATCTCTATGTTGTTTATGATCTTGCATGCTCTCCGTTGTTAGTAGCTATCTTGGCCGAGTAGTTGCTAGTGACTCCAAGAGGGGGTATTTATGCTCGATAGTGGGTTCATGCCTCTATTTCACCTGGGGGAGTGACAGAAACCTCTAAGGTGGTAGATGTGCTGTTGCTACTAGGGAGAAAATAACATTCATATGCTCAAGGGCATATGCTTTGTTTACATTACACACTTTGCTTAATGCAATTATCTGTTGTTCGCAACTTAATACTTCTAGGGTGTTCGGATGATATCCCCGGGGGTGGATTATTAGTCATAGATGCAGTTGGATGGCGGTCTATGTATTTTGTTGTAATGCCCAGAGTAAATCTCATAGTGATCTTCTTGACATATCACGTTATCTTTATTCTATCAATTGCCCAACTGTAATTTGTTTACCCAGCATGTTATTTTATCTATGGAGAGACACCACTAGTGAACTGTGGACCCCGGTCCTATTTTAATCATATTGCAATCACCTGTTTACTTTTCCCGCATTGTTTACTTTACTCGCATATTACTACTGTTTTCCACTCGATACACTCATAACCTTTGTTTCAAGCAAACCGGTGAGATTGACAACCTCATCGCAAGTTGGGAACAAAGTATTTGTTTGTGTGTGTGCAGGTTCCACAAACACCTTCAGTCGTCACCGTCTCCCTTCTCCTGTTCGATAAACCTTGGTTTCTTAACTGAGGGAAAACTTGCTGCTACACTCATCATACCTTCCTCTTGGGGTTCCCAACGGGCTGGTCATTCACCACGCACAAGGACTTACTGCTCCCACGTCAACTAAACGCCACAGCTCTTTTCTGGCGTCATCATCACACGAGTAGCAGCCTCTTTTCTGGCGCCGTTGCCGGGGAAGAGAGAAGACTTCTGCGAGGGGAGTTCTTCGCACACACATTCTTTACTTTGTTATTTGTTTTGCTTTACTTTATTTTATTTTACCTGCATTGCTTTTTATATCAAAAACCCAAAAAAATTAGAATCCTTGGTAGCTGTTTTTACTTGTTTACTTTCGTTTTGCTGAAATGGGTACTCCTGAAAACACCAAGTTGTGTGACTTTGCTAGCACGAACAATAGTGATTTTATCTGCACTCCTATTGCACCACCTGTTCCTGCTACCACCTTTTATGAGATTAAGCCTGCTTTATTGAACCTTGTTATGAAAGAGCAATTTTCTGGTGCTAGTACTGAAGATGCTGCAGCTCATCTCAACAATTTTGTTGAGCTATGTGAGATGCAGAAATATAAGGATGTTGATAGTGATATTATTAAGCTCAAGTTGTTTCCTTTTTCTTTGAGAGGAAAGGCTAAAGATTGGTTGCTGTCTTTGACTAAGAATAGTATTGATTCATGGGCTAAGTGTAAGGATGCTTTTATTGGTAGATACTATCCTCCTGCTAAGATTATAGCTTTGCGCAGCAATATTATGAAGTTTACTAAGTTTGATAATGAACATGTTGCTCAATCTTGGGAAAGAATGAAATCTATGGTAAAGAATTGCCCCACTCATGGACTGACTACTTGGATGATTATCCAAAAAAATTATGCAGGACTGAATTTTTCTTCAAGGAACCTACTTGATTCAGCTGCTGGAGGCACTTTTATGTCCCTCACATTGGGCGCCGCATCAAAGCTACTCGACAACATGATGGTAAATTATTCTGAATGGCACACCGAGAGAGCTCCACAAGGTAAGAAGGTAAATTTTGTTGAGGAAACCTCTTCCTTGAATGATAAGATTGATACCATTATGGCTATGCTTGCTAATGATAGGACTCATGTTGATCCTAATAATGTTCCTTTGGCCTCTCTGGTTGCTCAAGAAGAGCAAGTTGATGTGAATTTCATTAGAAACAACAATTTTAACAACAATGCTTATAGGAACAATTTTGCTAGTAACAATTATAGGCCGTATCCTTCTACCAATGGTAATGGTTATGGTAACTCTTATGGTAATTCCTACAACAACACTAGGGCCGCGCCCTCCGAGCTTGAGGTAATGCTCAAGGACTTCATCGGTAAGCAAACTGCTTTTAATAAGTCTGTTGAGGAAAAGTTAGGCAAAATTGATATTCTTGCTTCTAAGGTTGATAGCCTTGCTCATGATGTTGAACTTCTGAAATTAAAAGTGTTTCCTAATGATGTGAATGTGAGCAATGTTGTTGCTGCCGCTAATGCTACCCAAGTTAGAATTGATGAAAATATTAGATTGTTAGCGGAATTGCATGCCAGGTGGGAAAGAGAAGATGAGATGGCTAGAGAGATGAAGGTATGTACTATTACTACCTCTAATGATGTTGCTCCTACTGATAGCAACCCTCTTACTTTGATTGGTGTAGAGAAAACTCCCACTCCTTGTGTTAAAAAGCCCAAAACTGCCAAAACTTTTTCTCAAAAGAGTGCTGAAATTTTTCGGAGTGTGGGAGATGATAGCTCTACTTCTTTTAATGATTTTGATGTTGATGGCTGCAATATATCTGAAGTTATTTTGTTCTTGCAAAAGCTTGCTTTGACTCCCAATGCTAGTTCTTTAAATATTGCTTTTACTAAGCATATTACCAATGATCTTATAAAGATTAGGGATGAAAAGTTGAAGCAAAAAGCCTCTGTTCCCAAGAAGTTAGAGGATGGTTGGGAACCCATCATTGATATGCATGTTAATGGTTATGATTGCCATGCTTTATGTGATCTAGGTGCTAGTATTTCTATCATGCCTAGAAAGATTTATGACATGCTTGATTTACCACCGCTTGAAAAATGTTATTTTGCTGTTCCTATTGCTGATGTTGCTAAGAAGAAACCTTTGGGAAGGATTAATGATGTTCTTATTGTGGTTAACAATAACCTTGTTCCCGTTGATTTTCTTGTTATGGACGTTGAATGCCATGCTTCATGTCCTATTATTTTGGGAAGACCCTTTCTTCGAACTGTAGGTGCTATCATTGATATGAGGGAAGGCACTATCAAATATCAATTCCCATTAAAGAAAGGTATGGAACACTTCCCTAGGAAAAGAAAGAAATTACTTTTTGACTCTATTCTTAGAGCAAATTATGAGCTTGATGCATCATCTCTTGATATTACTTGATTCGCACTTTTCCGCGCCTAGCTCAAAGGCGTTAAAGAAAAGCACTCTTGGGAGATAACCCATTGTTTACTTTTCAGTACTTTTTCTTTTATTTGAGTCTTGGAAGTCATTACTACTGTAATGACCGCTCCTTATCTTGTTTATTTCGTTTTTGTGCCAAGAGAAGCCTCTAATTTGAGTGAGGTAAAGATTTGGGGTTATTGCTGTCCTGAAACTGTTTTCGGTGCTGCACCGTAAAAATTCATGAAAATTCTCTGTATATCTTTTGGACCTGCGATTTCTTGTGCATATGCCCCAGGTTCTATCCAAACTTTTCTTAGTTGAACACTTTTTGATTTGAGCAACATAAAATCCCTCAAAAATTCGTCCTTTGTCAGCTGTCCAGTTTTGACAGATTTCTGCCAATATTTGTTTTTGCCACTTTATCGCTTTCTTTTGAGTTCTTTTTGATCATGGAACTCTTGTGGAAGTTGATACAGTAGTATATACTTTATATGTGGTGGTTTTGGGTTGAAACCTGAAGCTAAAAGAGGTTGAATATATGTTATGCTTACACTAATGTTGCTAATAGAATTGTGTTTAGTTTTGTATGAAGGAAGTTTTCAAGTGTAGGGATTGGAGAATGATGAGATGAGTTGAAGAATGGACAAAAGCTCAAGCTTGGGGATTCCCATGCATCACCCCAAGAAATATCCAAGAAGTACAAGCGTCAAAGCTTGGGGATGCCCCCGAGGCACCCCCTCTTCATCGGCAAAAATCAGGTCACCTTTCAAAACACTATATTTTTATTGCTTCATGCACTATGTGTTTTTCTTGGAGCGTCAGTTGTTTTATTTTTCTTAGTTGGTTTAGTTTGTTTGTTTGCTGCAATAAATGGTTGGACCCCAACAAATTTCCTTTAGAGGAGATGTACTCGTTTTCGTTTGCAAAGAACGCTCTAGTTTTCACTCTTATTAAAAATCGAGTGTTCTACTTTTTCTGCTACTGCTTTTGGTTTTCGTTTTCGCCTTGATTTGCGGTCAGATTTTGTCATATCTTTTCATCAAGGTGTATTTTTGCCTCTGATCTTTATTGGTTTTCATCAAAAGAGGTGTTTATAAAAGTTTCAAATGGTGTTGGAAAAGAGAAAAAGCTTTGTGCAAAATAGTGGTACAAGAAGGAGCTTGTGTAGACTGCGGCTTAGGCTTTTTCATGTCATGCTTGATGTCTTTTTGATAGTATGCTTAGTGGTTTTTCTGTAGCATGACTTGTCTCAAATAACTGAGATTGCTTAATGAGCCTTTGAAAAAATCATGCGTTGTTTTTATTGTATGGAAGCATTATTTTGGTTTTCTCCTTGATGATTTATTTGGGTTGACTTGGCACATGCTCACACATGTTAGACTCTTACAAAGTCGCCAATAGCCTTCATGATCATTTAGTTTTTGACTTTTGATGCCATCGTATGCTTCTTTTAATGTCGCTTTGTCGCTTTGCATGATTATGGCCATTATTGCTCTCTTAGTTGGTCGCTCCCAGTCTTTTGCTAGCCCTCGCCTTGTACTGAGTATGAGCTCTACTCGTGCATCCAACTCCTAAAAGCCAAGTTTGCCATTGTGTCCACTATAAATTCCTATGCATGGTATTTATAAGCCATTCCAAAGTAAAAATTTCGTGTGCTACCTTTCAAAAACCTTCAAAACACTTCTCGTTTTGTGACACTGTTTTCAGCTCATGGGGACGTAGTGGTCGGATTTGCTATCTTCCATATTGCTTATTCCAAAAAGAAAAAAAAAAGAAAAAAAGGCACTCCTCCAATGAATGTGAATGTTGGTGGGCACCCGATGGAATCGGTTAGCCATGGTATGTGAAAGGAAAAGGTGGGGAGGAGTGCCAAGTTTTATAAAAGGGATTTCTATTTTCGTGCCCTCGGGTCCTTAGTTGTACTCAGTTTTCCCCAGCTCCTTAGTTTTTCCTCAGTTTTGTCCAAGCCCTTGGCTGAAACTGTCACCGGTGCTGGAACGGCCGGTTGCCCGACGGTTGAACACCTTTGACCGTTAACTGCTGACTAGTGGGGCCACGTAGAGCCCGCAAAGACACGTCAGAGCATCCATCTTTGTTTGACCGTAAGCATCGCCGTATCCCTGACCAAAACGCGGACGAGTGGGGCTTCGGTATATCGAATGACAAGTGGGGCCATGACGCTGATACAAGGTGCAATACACGGGTAGGAATAGATTTTTAAACGGAGCTCTACAGCGATGGCACGGAGGAGGTGGCCTGCGGGGTGCCGAGATGAGATCGACGTCCACAAAGAACTGCATGAGGCGAGACCAGACGCATTAGATAGATATGAACTAGACGCGTTTAACCATGCAAAGAAGAGAAGAAATGGTCGAGGACATCGACGACGACCTCAACACTTTGACTGACGGTGTCGGACACGAACGCGAGCAATATAGAGAAAACTAGTGTCTCTCCTTTCTAGCGTGTATAGATAGGTGCTAGGGGAGTGTGGTGGCGAAGGGAAAGAACTCACGGTGGTCTGTGGCGTCCAGCATAGCGGGGCGACGTGGCCGTGCCCACAGCGGCGTGCATGTTCGGCATTGGCATCAGCATGTACGTTCGTCATTGGCCTCGGCGGTATCTCTGGTGTGTCAGTGATCGGATGAGGGGACGGGATTGAGGGTGCATCCCGACGGTGACCTAGCAGTGGCGGCGAGCATGCATAGCCGTTCTAACCATGCCGATATCGGCATCGGCATCGTTTGGAGGCTGTGGTGCTCGAATCATGGTGGAAATTGCGATTCCCTATTATTTTTACATGCATAATATATAGAAAATAGCTAGATCTCTAAATCGATGCATATGAAGCTACATATATATTCTTGGTCATAATCCCCTTATCTAAAGGGGATGGATGCATGGCTTCACGTCGTCGTCGCTTTCATCATCAGTATCTTCGTCATCCGTGTAGTAGTACTTCCTGCACAATGTTACGTCGAACACCTTCACTGTGAGCACATCATCGCCTTCATATTTGAAGTGTAGGATGTAGCCGAAATCCACACCGTGCGCGATGGCGAAATTCTCCCAGCCCTTGTCGAGGTACATCCGGCCTTGTCCGTCAAATAGGACCTCCACGGTCCAGAGACGAGGACCGCAGTCAGCTGCTCGCAGATACACCTTTGCGGGCTCCTGGCCGTCAAGATAGTCCGCAAACTTTTGTGGGAGTGCCTGCAAAGAGATCGAGCGCCGATCGTTTGAAATTAAAGGCTTTTTGGAACATGCACATAATTAATCACATGCATCATATATGTGGGAACGCGTACGTACCTTCTTGGCCAAAGGGTCTTCATAGATGACGATTAAGAACTCCTCTATGATCAATGGCAGTGTTGACGGTGGTGGTGGCAATGATGATGATCCACCACCCAGTCCGCCCCTTCCCCTTCCCCTTCCGGTCGGCGTCCGAGACGTGGAAGCCATGGCAATGGATCAAGTGTATGTGAATGAAGAAGAGAGAGGCAGAAACGAAGAAGATAGAGGCAGAACCTATTGACATGAGGGATGGCCGAGGTGGGGGTTTATAAGGGCGAGATGACCGTTGTGGGGTTACATAATAAATTAAGGAGGAGATGACCGTTGTGGGTGTTTATATCTCAACAAAAAAGTTTATTATTTCACCGTGAAAAGTAATGCCTAAAGGAAATTCGTGATAGTTTATCATTTCACCGTGAAAAGTAATGCCTAAAGGAAATTCATGATAGTTTATTATTTTACCGTGAAAAGTAATGCCTAAAGGAAATTCGTGATAGTTTATCATTTCACCGTGAAAAGTAATGCCTAAAGGAAATTCGTGATAGTTTATTATTTTACCGTGAAAAGTAATGCCTAAATGGAAATTCGTGATAGTTTATCATTTTACCGTGAAAAGTAATGCCTACAAGAAGTGGAAATTCGTGATTACCAAACTTGTTGAATCCGGTGGCCAACTCGTTATTTAGCATACATAGAGGGGTAGTAGTTTGCCACCGACAGATAGAGAGAGGGTGGCACGATTCTGCCCGTTAGATCATAGGATCGACGGTAGGTGGACACGATCCGTGTGACAACAGCTCGACCAATCAGGCCAAGTTTGGGCTTCTGTGAGAAGGGAGAGGGTAAAACTGAGTAGTATCAAGGATACAAGGGCAAGTAAATAGTAAACAGGCTAAGGAATTCAAATAAGAGATTTAGAAAAAGAAAAACACATGTTTTGTACAATGAAACCCAGGTTGGCCTACCTCAAAGTATTAGCAATTCAAATATACATGAGTGTAAAAATTATGGCCTCATTCAGACAAACTATGTTTTGGGTATAGATGTTTTGAGAAGGGGTTTGAGTGGAAAGCCATGAACCTTCATAGCTACTAGTGATTTCAGAAGTGGCCATTTGTGTGAAAACTTGATTTATATATGATTGTTATGATTTTATTTTGTGCATGAGTAGGAGGCACAATGATTTTATCTTTTTGAATTTTTTTGCGCATGAAATGAGTCAATTAGATAGCTTAATCCCATCTGTTGACTCTTTGTTGACCAGCCACTTGAGGGTAGAACTGAGTATATTGCACTAGCCAGTATTAGTACTCGAGGGGAAAACTGAGTACAGATATTTTTCCAGTGTAAGACTCGAGGGTAGAACTGAGTACACGTAACGGTGCTGACGTGCAGTCCCACGGACGCGTGTCGCGGTGAGCAGCGGTTAGCCGCGCGGTGCGCGTGTTGAGACCAAAACGTCAACTACTGAGACGAACCGTCACTTTGCCAGTACAGAGCCCCTCTCTCCCTCCCTCTGACACACACGCAACCACGCCTCTCACGTCCCATCACCTTCTCCAAAAAACCCCAGCCGCCCTACGCGCGCTCCCCTGCCGGCGATGGAGAAGAAGAATGCGCCGGCGGCCTACGCCCCCGAGCCCGTCGCCTCCGAGCCCGTCGCATCCGAGCCCGTCGCCGCCGAGCCCGTCGCCTCCGAGGGCGGCGCATCCAGACGCGACGCCTCCGTGAACTGGGCCTCTCTTAGGGCTGACGGACCACTTCACAAGATCGGCACCTGCTTACTGGCGAACGAGGAGTACGTGGACACCTACGCTGCTTTGAGGCAAGTTTGTACAAATTGGCGCTCAGATCTACCTGAGCCCGACGTGCACCTGCACGAATGGATCATGGTAGAACACGCCCTTCCACGCGCCGCTGAGTTCTCCTTCCTCAACCTTCGCACATCCTGCTACGTCACCATCGATCTAACGGAAGTTCATGCAAGGTTCAAATTCCTCCATATCTATAGAGTTAATCTATTTTTATTTTCAATCGTAAACATCTTAGTGCTGAATGTTATCTTCATCAACTCCCTTTTAGATACTACTTCGTCGGCTTTTACCGTGGCGTCATCGTGCTTGGCCAGATGTAACGACCCAAGATTTTATCAAATTTTGGGGGAAATTTTTTTGTTTTTATTCTGCTTGTGTTGATTGGAAATTTACAAGGATTTAAAACTTTTTGAGTCTATTTGAAAACTATTTTAAACTTTCTATTATTTTCTCAAAGAACTTTCTTTGAGAAAGGTCAAGTATCAAAATACTATTTTGTGATTATTCAAAACTATGCAAGCTATCTTGCAAAGGGACATTTACAAAATGATTTATAAAGATTTCTATGCCAAAGGAATGTTCAAAGAACATATTTCAAAAACTATTTTTGTAAAGTTTATCCTCTTATTTTAAAAAGGATTATTTCAAAATCCTATTTCTACTTGGTTTATGCAAATAAACCCTTTGTCCAAATTATAGAGCTTTATTAGGAAATTTGTTTGAATTATAAAAATATGTTTGTTACTATTATGGATTGTTGTTTTGAATTTTAGGAACTTTACAAAGTTGGTTTGAATCAATTTGGACCAATTTTGAAAAAGATATGGAAGAAAAAGGAGAACAGAAAAAGAAAAGGAAGAAAAGAAATAAAAATAAGAAAATTGGACCCCGGGAAGCTTTTCGGCCCAGCAGAGAAAATAGCCCGCGGCCCAGGAAGCCTCGTACCCGAAACGGTACCCCATAATCCTTCTTCCCCTCGCCGACAGGTGGGCCCAGGTCGTCAGTCATCTTCCTCCTCCGTCCGGAGACCACGCCGTGACCGTTTCCTCCAGTAATTTCTCCCTCCTTAATTCCCGACTAAATGCCCGGCAGTTTCCTTCCCCCTCACCACACCTATAAAGCCCCCGCACGCTCCTCTCTCATCTCTCTTTGCTCCTTCTTGGAATCGTCGACGAACCACCAAGAAATTCCTCGCCGGAGTCTGCAGCCGCCGCCGCCCTTGGTCGTCGATTCCGACGCCTGCAGGTGATCCCGCCGCCTCCTTTCGGACTCCATCTCTTCCCCGTAATCTGGCATGTTTTCTGATATCCCTTCTCGTCCAAATCCTGCAGCAGACCAAGCCCGACATCGAGTGGCCGAAGCTCACCGACGCGCGCCCGTCTCCAGCCGACCCTCCGAGCCGCTTCTGGACGCAATCGACCCCGACGACCACGCACCCGAACTCCCCTCGCCGTTCTGCATCTCGTCCTAGTCTCCATCGCCACCAAGGACCATCAGAGCATCACCGACGTCGACTTCCAGCACCGCACCCTCGCCGCCGACGACCTCACCGGAACCCTAATCAGAGAGATCTCCCTCCCCTTCTTCTGCATCGTCAGATCTTGATCGAACGGCCCAAACAAATCACTTATTCGAAAGGGTACTAGACGATCTGATCCGTCCAGATTCATTTTAATCCGACGCCCCACGATGGTGATCCGGTCGAACCGGTACGCACCAGTAGAAAAGAGCCACGTGGCCAGCCTCGGATCAAAACAGATTTCAATTAGGTTTTCAAACCAGAATTTAGTCCAATCTTACAAAAATCATATCTCTTGATCCCTGCATCCAAAAATAGCAAATGAGATACCGTTGGAATCCTTAGGAAATCTAGAATCCATCAGTACCATAAAATCTTATATTTTATGGGTTCAATTTGAAACTATTTTCAAATTGGAATCAAACTCTCTGTTAGCTTGATAAATTCATATCTTTTGAACCAAGTGTCCAAAAATTATAAATTTGTAGTCTTTGGAATCCTCTCAACTTGTAGAACATCATAGGATCAAGAAAATCCAAATTTGATACGTGCACACACTTTGTGCATTCAAATTTGTCCAAATCACTATTCTGATCACAATTCAAATTCTATAACTTAGTTTGGGATAAATCCAATTGCAGTAGCTCTGTCTTGCTGCAAGCTATCCAGTAGCATCACTCCCTAATTTTATTAAGTCACTTCACTATTATTCAAATTCTAATATGTGGATTTGAGTAATTTCCATTACAAGAATAAATCTATATCTGTTCAGAAATGAATCCTTTCTACCTTAGCAAATCTTATGTTCATACCTAATCATCATTGTTATCTAAATAACATCTTGATCAAGATCATTTCACTTAGACTTATCTTGTATAGCTCACACATATTCAAATTACAATAGTGTTGTTTGAGTAAAGTGTGATGCATCTCAATCATAGGATTCTATCTTAGGTGTTGATCTAATCACCATTTCGGCACCTATCCGACACTCCTTGTACCTAATAGAAACCTTAAACCATAATCTCAAATGTTATCTACCCTACTCAATCACCTGTCCACCTAATCCTGATTTCATGTGTAGAACTATTCAATTAACAAATGAGTTAATTGAATAACTCCATGTTTCATGAATCCTTGACCCATACCTTGTCCAACTAGACATATTTTGTCTAACTCATATTATACTCAAATTGCAATTGTGCTACTTGAGTAGAATATGAATTTATCTCAAACCTAGATTTTGTTAATGTGGTGTTATTATAACCCATACCATAGTATGTGTTATACACCATGTTGATCAATGAACCATTTGAGCCATGTCCTCAAATATCAAATATTTATACCCACTCCAATGCCTAGTTAGTTATGGTTCACATGTATTGAACTATTCAACTTGCAAATGTGCTAATTGAGTACTTCAAGCATTCTTAAAACCCAGCCTAGTACCTAAGTGTGATATATACTACTTAAAGAATAAATGTTGTTACATTTATTCAAATAGTATAGTGGTTGCACTATCCCACACCTATGTGATCTATTTCACATGAACTTTTCTGAAGCTCATATATGCTTTAATAAAGCATAAAAGCGTCATCAATCATATTTGCCTAGTTCAATCCTCTCCCAGATCATATTGATCTCTCCCAACTAAGCTCTCCGATCCATATCTCACAGATCATGATCCTTTACCATATCTTTCTTGTCATAACATCTCAATAAATCTAAATTGTTAGACAAACACCTTTCAATTGTTTGATTGTTTGATTGCGTTTGTATGGTCTGTTTATGGTATGCTATTTCTGTGCTATAGTTTGTGCGAAGAGCTACGTGCTTAGTTGAGAGAAGCGGAACGTCGTGATCTTCAAAAAGGCAAGTGATACACATACTTCCACCTATCTTTTATTATATGCATTAGTGTATTCACTACTTGTAGTATGTATGATAGGTGTTCAAATGTTTTCAGTTGCAAAGACTTTGCAAATGCTTAGATCCTAGTAGTGGTTAGCTATCCCTTAAACCCTACCTGTTAGGATGCTAAATACTTTGAAGAATGATGATGCCAATGCCATGCCTTGAATTTCAAATTGTTATGAAAATTAACAGCCCAATGAATCACCTGGGTGCAATCTTGTGGCTACTCAGGGCTACACACCTGGCTATCAACCCAGGACATGTGTGGTTGTCATCGCCTGAGGGTACACAACTCGGGGCTACACACCTGGCTATCAACCCAGGACATGTGTGGTGGTTATCACCTGAGAATACTTTGTATTGGTTGTACCTAGGAACAGAGAGAGGACATGTCGATCGAAAGGAATCTCATCACCATTTCAGAATAATTAAAACTTGAATAGTGACTACTTAGGGCTACACACCTGACTATCAACTCAGGATATGTGTGGTTGTCATCGCCTAAGGGTCCTCACCAATCCCAAGACTAACTACTTAGGGCTACACACCTGACTATCAACTCAGGACATGTGTGGTTGTCATCGCCTAAGGGTTACCTTGGGGCTTAAATTGAGTAACTACTCAGGACTGCACACCTGGCTATCAACCCAGGATATGTGTGGTTGTCATCGCCTGAGGGTTATTCTAGTTTTAAATTGAGTAACTACTCAGGACTGCACACCTGGCTATCAACCCAGGATATGTGTGGTTGTCATCGCCTGAGGGTTATTCATGTTTTGTTACTACCCAGGGCTACACAACTTGGCTATCAACCCAAAGTTTGTGTGGTGGTTATCACCTGGGGGTTATCTTGACCTCAAAGAAAAACCAAAACGTTTTAAAAATGTTTTGATAGGATGAAACTTGCTCTATGCAATTCAGCCATGAGATCCACCAGCCAAATGTCATGTAGTATAGTCTTTCCACAAAATGCCACCAAAATATGTGTCATTTGCCAGTACATCATTGTACTGACCCCTTCGGGGCTGCATATTCAAACGTGCAGGTTTTATTCGAGTAAGGAACCAGGAGTAGGATCTCGAGCTTACATTCCAACATGTCTGCCTGTGGCACTTGATGAAGATGGAAGCTCACTGCAACTATGCTTTATGCTGTGTACTCGTAAGGTTGAAGACCTATGTAACTGGATTTACGTTGTAATATTGATGCTATTGCAATGATTTCTCATTTTGTACTGTGGTGCTATCTACTGATCCAGGGAATGGCACAGTAACACAGGAGTTCTGCCTTTAGTAAAAGGCGGGGCGTTACACCAGAGGAACCAGCCGCACAAGATGCGGCTTCTGAACCCACTCACAAAGACATTGAACGCTACGTTTGAGGCGCAGATGCCATCTATGATTGTGCAGTCAATCGCTGTAATGAAGTCCCCGGCTATGCTCTTCGTTTCCACATATTACTCGGCGGAAATTGCTTGGGTCGATGAGAGCACTCCAACTAAGGGTATATATGAAGATTGGGGAGAAGGAAGATTTACGATCGAGCACCATTCTATGCGTTGCATTACCATGTTCAATGGTGAATTCTATGCACTAGCTCTACCTTGTCTTTACCACAATTTGGAGTTCGGAACATTAGTGTGCACCAACAATGTCCACTTGGAGCAGGGTGCGAGCAATGTCAACATGGAGACACTTTTTTCATTTCCAGAACTTGGAAATGACAAGTTCTACCTTGTGGAGTCGGATGGTGATCTGCTGCTTGTGTTGTTGGGCGGTCATTTGGATGAAGGTCAAACATTGGTGTACCGTGTGGACACTGAGAGCCGCTCTCTCCATGCCGTCAATAACATTGGCAGTCGTGCCTTCTTCGTCCATCATGTCCGGTGTATCTCCGTCGACACCAGAGTGCACCCGATACTTCGACCTGGCTGCATCTACTACGCGGATATGGGTTATATCAGAGAGTACTTTGATGATATGAACGCCTGGGATGAGTGGCCACTACGTGTGGATAGATTAGGAAGGTACGGTCTGAAAGATGAACAAAGGCCATACCGTTTGGAGGATGTATTGGCTGCACACTGCAGACGGAAGGAGTTCAATGAATATTTCATTCTGACCAGAATAGGGAGCGACGAAGATATATATGATGAATGAAGAACAGATTCATCCATCATGGGCTATCCTAATCTTCATGTTGGGCATACATTGCGTCTTGTATTATTTTCAGCTTAGTTTGTCGTGAACATTAACATCGTTATTGGCTGCTTTTGGCTGTTGTATGCAGTTTATGTATTATACTTAGTTTTCTAGATTTATTATGCTGCTGTGAATTTATCCTATCCTATACTTGCTTCTAGATTTGCTACTAGATTTGTTACCATATTGGGCAAAAAACGAGGGCCAAAAGGCAACAATCATTGAAGAAAGATAGAAATAGAAGCTTCTCTAGATTTGATACTAATTTGGTGAAAAGAGAGAGAACTGTTACAGAGAGAGAGGGGAAAAAGGCGCTCTGAAAAATGCCAATTTGGGCCGAGAGAGACAAAACCGAGCTCTCACGTACAACCAAACGCGGTCTCGTCGTGTCCCACGCATTCCCGTTCTACCAGCCCCACGCGACGCGGCCCCACACGACGCGGCCCCACACGTCAGCATGGAACGGTCAACTAAACGGCAACCCTCCCGTCCGAGCATCTGCGAGGGGTTTCAAACTAGAGCGAGGGGAAAACTGAGGAAAAACTAAGCGGCTGGGGAAAACTGAGTACAACTAACGACCTGAGGGCACGAAAATAGAAATCCCTTTATAAAAAGAGCACAAGAGTGCCAATCTCTCTCTCAAAAACTTGCTTCATTTTTGTATGGAAGATAGTAAGAACCCCATTGCCAGTCGTTGACAAAGACAACCACCTCTCAAAATCAAGTTTTATCTCTCTGTTTTACAAATGAAAAGCTCTAGCACATGCTTAAATCACTGCTTCCCTCTGCGAAGGGCCTTTCTTTTACTTTTATGTTGAGTCACCACCTTCTTTCTTTATGCACCATTAAGAGAGCATAGTTGTCATTCTTAGTGTGATATGCATTGTCCCAAAGTTCATTGATTGACTCATATTGTTGGTTTCACTTGTTCTTAAATTATTTGTATCTAGTCTCCCTCTTAAACTTTGAGGTGTCCTATGCATTTATGTTTTGCTCTCTTTGAAGGACAAGCTGAAAACCATTTGTATGTTTTTCCTTATGATTTGAACACACGTTTGACTTTCATTGTTTCATTATCATGATCTTTTGTTTGTGTTCATTTGCATGTTTACAACATGGTTGCTAAGTTTCTTATTGTCATGATTATATCTTCATGCCCATGTTTTAAAGTTCTATTGATCCCAGCTCACCAATGCTTACATATATGATCAAGATTGTGTAGGTGCATGTCACCTCAAAAATTATTCTTTGTTATCACTTACCTACTCGAGGACAAGCAGGAGTTAAGCTTGGGGATGCTTGATACGTCTCAAACGTATCTATAATTTTTGATGCTCCATGCTTGTTTTTACACCATTTGCCTATTGTTTCGTTACACTTAGTGGCATTTTTATACATTTTCCGGAACTAACCTATTAACGAAGTGCCACAGTGCCAGTTTCTTGTTTTCTGCTGTTTTTGTGTTTCAGAAGTGATACACAGGAAATATTCTCGGAATTGGACGAAACAAGTTCCTGAAGTCATATTTTACCCGGAAGCTTCCATACATCCGAAGAAGTGTCGGAGGGGGGCCACCAGGGCCCCACACAAGGGGGCGGCGCGGCCTGGCCCCTGGCCGCGCCACCCCTGTGTGAGGACACCTGGTCCCTCTCCTGACATCGCCCCTTCGCCTATAAGTACCCCCCGACGAGAAAAACCTAAGACCCCGATCAGTTTTCCAGAATACATCGCGATCCGCCGCCGCCGTCGACCCGAAGATCGAGAGGGTCCAGAAGCTCTTCCCGGCACCCTGCCGGAGAGGGGAATCGCCACCGGAGGTCTTCTTCATCGCCATGCTTGCCTCCGGAGCGATGAGTGAGTAGTCTACCTTGGACTATGGGTCCATAGCAGTAGCTAGATGGTTGTCTTCTCCACCATGTGCTTCATGTTTAGATCTCATGAGCTGCCCTACATGATTGAGATCACCGTTATGTAATTCTATGATGTTGGTTTGTTGGGATCCGATGAATATTGGTGTTTATGATTAAGTTGCTGTACTGAATTATATCTTTTGTTATCTCTATGTTGTTTATGATCTTGCATGCTCTCCGTTGTTAGTAGCTATCTTGGCCGAGTAGTTGCTAGTGACTCCAAGAGGGGGTATTTATGCTCGATAGTGGGTTCATGCCTCTATTTCACCTGGGGGAGTGACAGAAACCTCTAAGGTGGTAGATGTGTTGTTGCTACTAGGGAGAAAACAACATTCATATGCTCAAGGGCATATGCTTTGTTTACATTACACACTTTGCTTAATGCAATTATCTGTTGTTCGCAACTTAATACTTCTAGGGTGTTCGGATGATATCCCCGGGGGTGGATTATTAGTCATAGATGCAGTTGGATGGCGGTCTATGTATTTTGTTGTAATGCCCAGAGTAAATCTCATAGTGATCTTCTTGACATATCACGTTATCTTTATTCTATCAATTGCCCAACTGTAATTTGTTTACCCAGCATGTTATTTTATCTATGGAGAGACACCACTAGTGAACTGTGGACCCCGGTCCTATTTTAATCATATTGCAATCACCTGTTTACTTTTCCCGCATTGTTTACTTTACTCGCATATTACTACTGTTTTCCACTCGATACACTCATAACCTTTGTTTCAAGCAAACCGGTGAGATTGACAACCTCATCGCAAGTTGGGAACAAAGTATTTGTTTGTGTGTGTGCAGGTTCCACAAACACCTTCAGTCGTCACCATCTCCCTTCTCCTGTTCGATAAACCTTGGTTTCTTAACTGAGGGAAAACTTGCTGCTACACTCATCATACCTTCCTCTTGAGGTTCCCAACGGGCTGGTCATTCACCACGCACAAGGACTTACTGCTCCCACGTCAACTAAACGCCACAGCTCTTTTCTGGCGTCATCATCACACGAGTAGCAGCGAGTCGAGAAGATGGGCAAGCAGGTTGATGACGACATTGCTAAAGCTCAAGACACGCTGAAACGCGCAAGGAACATGGAAGAGAAGTATGCCACTCTCATCCAGAACCAGATCAACGAGGGAGGCGACCCGCAGCTGGTACGAAACCTTGAGTTCACCGTACCAACAGCGGAAACTCTGGCCAAGATGTACATCAAGAATCCGCCATACGTAGACAAAAACCACGATGAAGTTAGGGCTACGCCCATCGAGAACATCGTGGCTGCAAAGGAGCTATTGGAGCATAATAAGAGCCCAGCAGCCCTAGAGACGGCGGTGAAACTGATGACCAAGCATTAGTGCAGCAGGAGAAGGCTACGTCATCACGACGGCTCGAATCTGATCCTGCGCTATGCAGGTCCAGTACTGCCTCTAAGGCTCAGGGGGCTGGCAACTACGGCAGACGTCCTGACAACGAATCTCATACCGGATCCTCAGAGATCCGAAGAAGAGAAGCTCGTAACCGGGCGAACGCCATCCCAATATCCTCCGATGACAAACCAAATGGCAAAGGCCCGCAGAGAAATCCATCGCCACCCCGCAAGAATTACCCTGCTTACGGATACCAACAAGACAATGCTGCCCCTCGCCATAAGACCGACATGCCGCCACCAAAGCATAAGACGTTCGAAGTCCCAAAGGGAGGGATCGTCATACGCAACAATGATGGCAAGCGAGGACGAAGCCGTGACGCTGGACGCAAAGACGATCCGCCACGACGGGAAACCAGCAGAGACGGCGGATCCAAGAGAAGGGACCGATCTCGCCATGATGACGGCGCGCACCGTGACGGCGACAAAGACAAGCATCGCTCCACTCGCCGCCACGATGACAAAGGGCAAGGCTCCCGCCGCCATGACGGCGATCCATCTCCACGAAGAACGGAAGGAAGCCGTCATAGCTGCAAAGATCAGTCGCAGGACGGCGAGAGTAAACGACGACGCGACCCTTCGCCATCCCCACCAGGGAGCCCCCATGGCGGCGGCGGTGGTGGCGGCGGACTAGCAAGGTCACGCAACTCTCGCAAGGATCCGCCGGAACAGAAGCCCTACGACGCCCGTACCCATCTAAACGAGATTGCCAAGTCTCAAACAGCCTTCTTCCTCGGCCCAAAGTGCTTTGGACAACAGATTCATGATGAGCCCATCCCGCATGGGTTCAAAATCGAGAAAAATATCTGCCAGTACAATGGGGTCGATAGGCCTCTAACTTGGCTACAAGACTACTTCAACGCAGTACGGTTCGCCGGGGGATCACCCAATGTTGCTGTCCGCTATTTGCCCCTGATGCTATCCGGCACTGCGAGGCAATGGATCAACGACTTGGCAGAAAACTCTATCCAAACCTGGTTTGATATGCAAACTGCGTTCACCGAAAATTTCGAGGGGACTTACAAGAGACCCCATAACATCGGTGACCTCCAACGGTGCCGACGCGCCGCCGACGAGACCTCCCGAACTTTCCTCGCGCGATGGCTGGATATGAAGAACTCCTGTGAAGGGGTTACTGACGAATCCGCCATCCTCGCGTTTATTGACAGTTTGGAGAGAGGCCAACTGCTCCGCCATCGCCTGTTGCGGGAAAGGAACGAAGGAAAATTGACCCTAAATTCCATGATCACCATCGCAAGCAACTACGCGGCCGCCGATGATGACGCCCGCGAATCTCTGAAGGCTTCCGCCATCCAGAACACTGGAAAGCGGAATAGCAGTAACAAACGGAAGAATCCGCCAGAAGAGCCGTAGGCTCCGGACATGGTGGCCACAACCTTTGCTGACAAGGGCCAAAGCAGCCAGCGCGGCAGGGGACGCGGAGGTGGCGGTGGCCAGCCGCGGAGTTCGGCAACTCTCGCTTCGGCGCCATCCGCCCTCGTGTCCTACGACGAATACCGCGATATGCCATGTTTTGCCCATCGTGACGCGTCGGGAAAGTGCAACCACACCAATCGGAACTGCAAGTTTGTCAACGACCTCAAGGCGGATCAAGAAGCTAGCTTCAAACGCAGCCGACGTCAACGGCCTCGTGGCAAAGGAAAAGCGGACAAAGACAAGGAGTCTAGGGATGGCAGTGATATGGATGAAGACCCTGCGCCCAAACCCGCCGAAAAGGCAGAGGGTGGTGCTGGCAAGGGCAACCCAATCAAGGACAAAAAAGGTGCCTTTCACACATTCCTTGGACCCCCCACGGCTAAGGCACAGAGAGCCGCTATGCGCTCCCTTAATGCCACCGTGCCCAAAATCCGCCAGTACGTCTGATGGTCCGAAGTACCGGTGCACTGGAGCCGTGATGATCATCCAGAGCACATCCCAGATGGATATTACGCCATGGTGGTATGCCATGTAATCCATGGCTATGAGTTCTCCAAATGCTTAATGGATGGCGGCAGCAGCCTCAACATCATGTACGTGGAAACTTTGACGAAGCTCGGCCTTACCAAGACCCAACTCCGCCATAGCGCGGTCACCTTTTATGGGGTGGTTCCTGGTCGCCAAGCCAAGTCCCTCGGGTCCATCACACTCAAGGTTGCCTTCGGTAGTGAGGAAAACTATAGAGAAGAGCCCATAACCTTTGAGGTTGTCCCGTTCAAAAGCACATACCACGTGATCTTCGGTCGCCCTGCTTTCCACAGCTTCCATGCAAGGCCATGCTACATCTACAATCAGCTGAAAATGCCAGGACCGGATGGCATAATTACCGTTTATGGCAGCTTCAGAAAGGCAAAGGAGTGCGAGGAAGGAGAAGCCGCCTTCGCGGAAGCAGTGTTCTTCGGCGAGGAGTTCAAAGAAATCCATGCCGCTACGGACCCCGCGGAGATGCCGGCATCCAAGCAGGAGGTTTCCGCCTCCCCGCCCACCTTCAAGCCTACAGTCGATACAAAACAGGTGGAACTTGTCGCTGGCGATGCCGCCAAGACCACCGCCATTGGGACAAATTTGTCCCCCAAATAGGAAAGCGCGCTCGTCGAGTTCCTCCGTGAGAACCGGGACATCTTCGCATGGCAGCCATCTGACATGATGGGTGTACCCAGGGAACTCGCCGAGCACGCTCTGCAGATAATTCCTGGCTCAAAGCCAGTAAGACAAGCCATGAGACGCTTCGGCGATGAAAAGCGCTGCGCCATAGCAAAGGAGATTTCCAAGCTGTTGAAAGCAGGCTTCATCAAGGAAGTGATACACACCAAGTGGGTGGCAAATCCGGTGCTAGTTCCTAATAAAAACACAAAAGTTCTGCGCATGTGTGTAGATTACACTGGCCTGAACAAAGCGTGTCCAAAAGACCCTTTTCCCTTGCCTCGCATTGACCAAGTCATTGACTCGACGGCGGGATCGGAGCTACTGTGTTTCTTAGATGCCTACTCAGGATACCACCAGATCAAGATGAAAAAGTCCGATCAGCTGGCTACGTCGTTCGTAACACCTTATGGCACATATTGCTATGTCACAATGCCATTCGGTCTGAAAAACGCATGAGCAACGTATCAGCGCACCATGCAAAAGTGCCTGGCGGATCAAATCGGACGAAATATCCACGCATACGTGGACGACATCGCAGTTATGCCTAAGAAGCAAGATGGCCTTATAGCGGATTTGCAAGAGACCTTTGACAATCTCAGGAAGTACAACATGATGCTTAACCCAACGAAGTGCGTCTTCGGGGTCCCAGCTGGACAACTCCTAGGATTCATTGTCTCCCACCGCGGAATTGAGGTTAACCCGGAGAAGATCAAGGCAATCCTCGACATCTCCCGGCCCATAGACCTAAAAGACGTACATCGACTCACAGGCTGCATGGCAGTAGTGAGCAGATTCATCAGTCGTCTTGGCGAGAAGGCTTTGCCACTCTACAAGCTGATGAAGAAATCAGACGAATTCGTCTGGACCGACGAGGCAGACGCTGCACTTAAGGATCTGAAGAGAGTGTTATCCACTGCACCAGTCCTAGCGGCTCCCGAAGACCAGGAACCCATGTTACTATACATGGCGGCAACCAACAGGGTGGTCAGCATCGTCATGGTGGTAGAGCGTAAGGAAGAAGCGCAGGAGTATGGCGTACAGAGACCAGTCTACTATGTCAGCGAGGTCCTGACGGAATCCAAGCAGCGCTACCCTCACTACCAAAAATTGGCATACGGAGTTTTCCTAGCTTCTCGTAAGTTAAGGCATTACTTCTATGACCATAAGATCACAGTGGTGAGCAAAGCCCCACTGAAGGACATCATCAACAACAGCGACGCAACAGGACGAGTTGCGAAGTGGGGCATTGAATTGGCCTCTTTCGACATCGACTACAAGCCTCGCACCGCCATCAAGTCTCAGGCTTTGGCGGAGTTTATGGCGGATTGGAAGGAAGCGCAGGAAACTACGCCCATCCCAGAACCAGAGCATTGGGTGATGCACTTTGATGGCTCAAAGTTGCTACACGGCTCGGGGGCTGGAGTGACACTCAAATCTCCCAAGGGAGATGAGCTAAGCTACGTTCTCCAGATCCACTTCCCCACCACCAACAACATCGCGGAATATGAAGCGCTACTACACGGGCTACGTGTCGCAAAGGAGATCGGCGTACAACACATCATGTGCTGTGGAGACTCTGACCTTGTGGCTCAACAGGTGGCTGGCACATATAAAGCTCGGAACGAAGTCATGGCGGCATACAGAGATGAAGTGGACGAGATGGCCAAAAGTTTCCTCGGCTACAACATAAAACACGTACGGCGAGAAGATAACATGGCGGCCGATACCTTGTCTAAACTGGGATCCAGCCGTAAGGCAGTTCCGCCAGGCGTATTCCTCCAGCATCTGCGCGTACCATCAGTTAAGATGGTGGATCCAGAAAATCCGGAGCTAGCGAGCTCCCCTGTTATGGCGGTTTTGCCAAGCAATCCGCCATGGGCAGAGCCCTACCTGGAATTTCTGACGAACAAGAAGCTTCCCGAAGACGAAGTTGAAAAAAGGCAAGTCGAGCGTAGAGCCAAAGCGTACACCATCATAGATGGCCAACTCTACAAACGAAGCATCTCGGGAGTTTTCATGAAGTGCATATCCCAAGTGGATGGAATCGAAATACTAAGAGAGATCCATGAAGGTGAATGTGGGCATCACGCCGCCGCCAGATCCCTAGTAGCTAAAGCATTCCGCCATGGATTCTACTGGCCAACAGCCAAGGCAGATGCAGAACGCATTGTGGAGCTCTGCCATGGTTGCCAGATGTACTCCAAGCAAACCCATATGCCCGCCACAGCACTGCATACGATCCCTATAACTTGGCCTTTTGCAGTCTGGGGGCTGGACATGGTGGGTCCGCTGAAAACAGCACCTTCAGGATTTACGCACCTTTTGGTAGCGGTAGACAAATTCACGAAGTGGGTGGAAGCTAAGCCCATCAGAAAACTTGATGGCAAAACTGCCCTCAAATTTGTCAAGGACATTGTGGTTAGATTCGGCATCCCACATAGCATCATCACCGATAATGGCACTAATCTGTCTCAGGGAGAAGTTGAAGAATACTGCCATCACAACGGAATCCACCTTGACCTAGCATCTGTGGCACATCCACAGTCTAATGGCCAAGTTGAGCGGACCAACGGACTAATCATGTCAGGGATCAAGCCATGCCTAGAAGCACCGCTACACAGAGCAGCTGGAGCATGGGCAGAAGAGTTGCCATCTGTGTTGTGGAGTCTACGGACCACGCCAAACAGATCAACTGGCCTTACCCCTTTCTTCTTAGTCTACGGAGCAGAGGCAATCTTGCCAAGTGATGTTCAGTATGATTCTCCAAGAGTCGACGCCTACAAGGAAGAAGATGCAGAAGCGTCCAGACAACTATCTGTGGACCTGCTGGAAGAAGAACGGGACCTAGCAGCCCAGAGATCCGCCATCTACCAGCAGAATCTCCGCCGCTATCACAGCAGGCGAGTTCGCCAACGCTCGTTCAAAGAAGGTGACCTGGTGCTACGCCTCAAATAGCAGAAGTCCCACAAGCTATCCCCGCCTTGGGAAGGACCCTTCGTCATCAGCAAAGCTCTACTGAATGGTTCCTACTACCTCATTGATATTCGCGAGCTAGATAAGCGACCAAGTAAGAAGCGCAAACGAAGAGACCCTGACGATATCTATGACGAGACAGATCGTCCATGGAACATCGCACAGCTACGTCCTTTCTACACTTAGCACTTCCCTAGCTATGTAATAGGCATCTCTATATGATCAATGAAATAAAGCATTTGGTTCACTCTTGATTTTTCCGAGTCTTTTACCTCCTTTATTGTTCATTTAGATCGTATAGAACCTTTTGCGCAATTGTGCTTTGCACTTGCGTCTCTTTTAAATCCGCCATAAGCGGTCCGCGTAGCTTTTTTATGTTTTGATCTTCATTCGATGTTTTCTGTGTGGATTCCCGAGTAGTGACTTTTTGACGATCTAAGCCGCCATCTGCTCAGGGTTCTGGACGGTTGCTATTAAGTATCGTCGCCCTAGCGGATTGTTCGTGCGAAGATTTCGCCATCTCACGAAAAGTCAAGCACAGAGAGCCGGATGGCGGATCGCATAATCCTACGCGTGAAATTTTTTCAAAGTGTTGTTTTTTGTGCATGGCAAAAACTGCAAGTTGCATAAAACTAGGCCTGGCAGTTTCTTCGCGCAATTAAAACCACTTCATAAAAAAAAACTGCAAAAGTTCAAAAGCATTCCACGGATCCGCCACAAGCAGATCAGTCACAGTGCACAAAGCATTCACACGCAGTTTAAGTTTAAATTACAGACCCACTCAGGGGCCGAATTGATGCAAGTATTTTCCTGCCATATCGCAGGGCACATCTCAAGAAGATGGCGGAACCTTGGAGGACACCTCGTCACCGCCATCACCACCTGCAGTTGCCGCGGAGGCGGATGCCGAAGCTTGGCTTGGCGACCCTGGCAGCTCGTATGCTTCATAGTATACGTTCAACTGAGTGCCAAGGGCACACAGTTGATCGTATCCAAGCACGCTCTGCCGGATGGCGGCTTCGTCCACCGGCGCGCCGTCCTCGCCGCTCTCTGGGATGCCGGAGGTGAGCTGGTCCAGGTCCATCTCGGGATAGTGGGCCTTCGCCAAGGTCAACGCCGTCCTGGCACCGCCCCGAGCAGAGGACAGTTTCCAGTCCGCTACCAGCCCTGGCACCAGCAGAAGCTTCTGTGTGAGCGCGATGGCAGAAAGGTTAGATGAACCCGCTATCTGCAGGCCCCCGCACGCTTGGCGACCAGCGCTGAGAAGGCCATCAAGCTCCCTCCTTGCTACGTCGGTGGCCATGCGCAAACCCTCAGCGGTGTCCATCTCGCCATGCCCCAAAGCGACTGCATGGCGGAAAAATAAAATGTGTCACGAACGGCATAGAATTGAAGAAACTTTGCGCTATAAGAAGAAATGGTACCTAGCAAGTTGTCCTGGAAGTGATGGAGGAGCTCGTTAAAGCCTTCACGCCGCTTCTCAAAATCAGCGGCGGCTTTACGGAGATCCGCTATCTCCTTGTCCTTCTTCTTGCCCTGGTTCTCCTGGTCCTTCAGCTGCCTCTCGAGGGTGGCGTTTTCAGCCAGCGATTTCCGGAGCTGTTCATTCAGCCCATCCATCACAATGGCATGGCCCTTCTTCATCCCCTCAAGTGTGGACTTGAGCTTGGCAGCATCTGCATGGTGGACTTTTGTCAGCTCAGCATTGATTGAATAAGCATAAAGGAAAACAAGCTTGCTAAGGTAAAATACCGCTATTCTCAAGCTGCTGCTGCAAATCCGCCACAAGAGCGCTTTTGGCTGCCAGCTCCTCCTCCTGCGAGCTGACAACCTGGACCAGGTCCTCCACCACCTTCTTGTAGTTCTGGCAAAATTTGAAGTGTTAGTCACTCTTAGAGCATCATGATGGATAAGAATTCGCCACAATGCTCGGGGGCTACTTATGCTGATTTTGTCTTCCTAAGAGCTTTATGCCGGATAATCATCCGCCATAACGCTCGGGGGCTACTCAGTATGAAAATTAAAAAGTTCTCTATAGAGCACTGTGTGAACTACCAGCGCTCGAGGGCTAAGCTATTCAAAAACTTGCAAAAGTCAATCTTGAAGCCCCATAGCGGATCGAATCTGCAATCCGCCATGGAGCTCGGGGGCTACTGGGAGTACATACCTCTTTAACAAGACTGGTTCTCTGAACAAACGCTGTCATAGCAGATGACACATTGTTACTGGCCTCCTCTTGTAAATTATCAAGGCGGAAAAGAGCCTCTGATTTCTTCTTCCATTTCGAGGCCTCCCCAGCTCCTGCGTCCATCTGGACTGCTTTTCCGCTAAAACTTACTTTCTTGGCACCTTTAGCAGGGCGGTCTAATGGTTCAGCAGTCTTCTCTGGAACATCCGCCACCTTGCTAGTATGCTGAGAGGAAGTGGAAGGCCCAGTTGGGCGAGCAGGAGCATCCGGTGTAGGTGGAATGGCAGCAGGAGACGGCTTGGTCCTTGGAGGTTTCTGGCTAGAAACCTTTCTTCTTCTGTGCGCAAAAGAGACAGATTAGAATAGTCAAGTTATACATGGTATGAAGGCGAGCTATGATTATCCTTACTTCCGCTCCGGCAGATTTATAGTGGCGGAATGTTCGGGCACGGTGTCCAGATGGCCGCGAAGAGCAGGGGACGAATGGCGAGAGATGACTCTCTTGCCTAGCCCGCGAACGCGCCCGCCAGCACCGCGAATGCCACGAGGAACCGCCGTTATAGGCTCATCCGCCACTACCTCTTCCTCCGCCACCTTCTGTCTTTTGGGAGACGAGGATGTCTCGTCTTCATCGTCAGTAAGATCCTTCGTCCGAGGATAGCGGACGAGACCGCTCAGCTCAGATGGCGGGAGGGAAGAAAGCTGCGGAGAAATGCGAAGTTATTCAAGTAAAATTAGCTGTTATGGCGGAATAAGGAGAAAACACTCACCTTTGGACAACTGCCATTCTCATACATTGGGATCTTTAGCTTCAGAGGCTCGTCCCGCCCCACCTTAATGATATTGCGGATCCGAAGTTCGATCTCTTCAGCAGATAGTTCCTCCTTGGAATAACGCTAGGGATCATCAACTCCGCTATATTCGCACATCAGGGTGTGGCGGTATTGAAGAGGTTGAATCCGCCGTAAGACCCAGCAATGGATGGTATCAGCACCTGTCAGTCCAGAGAAGACAAGTTTTGAAATCCGCCATGAGCATAATTGGCATTCATCATCCATTGTAAAATCGTCCATGACGCCCCAGCTATCTTGCTCCTCGGCGGGGCCATCAGCAAAAGACCGCTGGCCAAACTTCCTTTCAGGAGGGGCCTGGTCAGCCAGATAGAAGAAGGATCCCCGCCATCCCTTTGCAGAGTCATGAGGGACAATATAAGGGTAAGATTTCCCTTTCCGAGGAACAAAGGAGATTGATCCGCAATTGCGGGGATCCCCGTTCGCATCTCGGTTATGGCGGATATTAAAATATAGGCAGAATAGATCGCCGCATGGGCTGATGCCCAGGTACCCCTCGCATAGCGCGACGAATCCCGCTATAGCAGTGAAGCTATTTGGAGCAATGTGGTGTAGCTGTAACCTGTAGTGCCGAAGAACGCCTTTCAGGAAGTAGGATGGCGGAAGACTGAGGCCACGATCAATGTGAGACTTCAGTATGACGACCTCCTCTTTTGAAGGAGCTGGCATTGTTGCACCAGGCTCGACCCGCCATCTGGAAATCTCCTTTGCGGCTATGCGGCCTTCTTATTCCAAGGAGGAAAGAATTTCCTCGCTCATGTTGCAAGGATCCCAATCTCCTCCCGAGGTTTCAGGCATGGCGGACTCGGTATCAGAGGACCGCGCAGAACCTTCGGCAGCTTCGGACTTGGAAGCTTGGCGAGGTGATTCAGGCTCCATGGCGGCTAGTGGTGTGGCGGTAATGACTTCAAGGATTTCGAGCGAAGACGAGGAAGACGATGCCAGCTTGTGGCGGAAAATGCTACCGGCGGCGAGGTTTTTCGCGGCGGCTCGTCGGAGATCGCGAAGCTCTCGTGGCGGCGCTAAGGAGAGAGAATGCGACGGGGGTGAATGAGGGGTGACCGGCCGGGGGTGAGAGGCCGGGGTATATATAGACCCCGGGCCTCGAGATTCGTGCCCGCCATCACCACAGTTCGTCCTGATCGCAGAAACCCTAATCTGGCGACACGTGTCCAGGGGTAAAAAAGTAACTTGGTGAAAACAGTGCGTGCACTGTAAGTCTTACCCTAGAAGGAACTGTGTGCCGAAATTTACGGCGGATTTCAACGGTATGATCCAACGGATCCCGAAAATCTCGCTAAGATAACTACGTCGCTTGATCCGTTATTTACGGCGGATTGATAGATGAAAGAAGGAGCATCAAGATAACCGCCATCCCAGTGCAAAAGAGCTATGGCGGAAGTAACTCACCAAGAACATGCATGGCGGATATAGATGGCAATCTTGAAGTTCCCTGGGGGCTACTGTTGGGGATATACCAAATAGGTATACCAGCGACGTAGTCCTAAATCAGCAAGCCAGGGTGGCCCATCAGGGGTGGTATGGCGGATTCGCTATACCGGGCGGCCCAGTTGCTGAAGTTGCCACGGCGGTACTGGACGCAGGCGCTTATGACAGATCCGGAGACAGGCCCATGGCGGATTGCTGATTATAGGCCCATGGCGGATTCACAGACGGCCCATGGCGGGTTGCCTAGTAGCACATGCAGAGGACTTTGTCTAGGACTCCAAGTTGTATCCGCTCTGGTACCAACGTGTAGCCCACGCCAGGCGCCTTTATAAGCCCGGCGTGGAGCAGCCCTTGAGGCAAGTTAGAAGATTAGAGTCATACGGCCAATCGCAGAGCGAAACAGCCAACCTCATCATTGTAACCAAGCACTTGTTGCCATATAGTGAATTATAGCAGCACGTAGGGTCTCGCCACCGTTGCGGGATCTGAAGCTGGGTAAACTCGTGCTACCACCGTCCTGGATCGCTCCTCCGTGTTCACCCCCTTCCACAAACCGCCATACCCCTACCCCTATGGCAGATCTGTTGACAAAACCACGACAAGATGTATATATACTAACTATATGATCAAGTACTCAGGCAATTCATAATAAGAAATAAACAACTAACGTTACTTCATAGTCAAGCAAGCTATGAAAGAGGGCCAATGCACTAATAACAAGTAACATGAACATAAGAAGTTGCAAGATTGTAGCGTTCATAAATGATATGGAAGAGTGGTATCCCGCTTGCCTTTATTTGTGGAGCAAAACATAAATGCTGAGGCACCTCTGAAGTCCAAAGGAAGACTAGAAGTAAAAATATTAAAGATACAAGCATCAAAGTTATACCACAATTAACCGTGTTCTGGGACAAGCACATTACACTAAGAATAATGCTCTCAAGAAGGTGCTTAAAATTAGAAGGTGAAGACTCAACATAAAAGTAAAAGAAAGGCCCTTCGCAGAGGGAAGCAGTGATTAAACATGTGCTAGAGCTTTTCATTTCTAAAACAGAGAGATAAAAATTGTGTTTTGAGAGGTGGTTGTTTCATGTCAATGACTGGCAATGGGGTCTTACTATCTTCCATAATAAACAAGTGATAGCGGTTCCGAGTTCTTTGAAAAATTGGCACATTGGTGCTCTTTTATAAAGCTTTGGCACTCCTCCCCATCTTTTTTCCTTTCTCAAACCATGGCTAACCGATTCCATCGGGTGCCCACCAAAATTCACATACCATGGAGGAGTGCCTTTTTTTCTTTTTTAGAATTAGATTGCAATGGTCTAACCAGCTCTCATGCAAAATTAATGACGAGCAGATGAAGCTGCCTAGTCGAGGGGTACTCAATTTAATATGGAAGATAGAAATTCCGACCACTACGTCCCCATGAGCTAAAAACAGTGGCACAAAATGAGAAGTAGTTGAAAGTTTTGAAAGGTAGCACATGAAAATTTACTTGGAATGGCTTACAAATACCATGCGTAGGAATTTATAGTGGACTCTTTGGTAAACTTGGTTTTTGGTGATTGGATGCACGAGAAGTATTCCCTCTCAGTACAAGTGAAGGCTAGCAAAAGACTGGGAAGCGACAATCGAGAGAGCAATAGCTGTCATAATCATGCTTGCGACAAAACAAAATTAATATAGGCATAAAAATGATACAAGAACTCTGAGGCAAAGTAAATCATCGAGGCTTAATTGACTTTTTATTCAGTCATATGCATGCTTGAGCATGTGCCAAGTCGATTCAAATGAAACTTTCAGAGGAGGATACCACAATAACATACCATATTATGAATAAAACAATGCAAGCAAGCGTCTACATGACATGCTACAAACTATTAGTAAATTAGAACTAATCATATGAGAGCAAGAACTACAAAGCATCCATTAGATAACATATACCTTACATGAACCGACTAAGCATGTCCACATAGATGAGTATATGTACAAAAATGAAAACAAATAGAGTTCATACCAGCCTCTTACCACATCTCGGATTGTCTTATGTCGTCATTATTGCCTTTCACTTGTGTGGCTTGAATAATATGAAGTGAATACCAAGCTCCAATGGAGTCACGGGAGACTGAACTCTGCAACAAACTTTACAAAACCGAAGAAGAACAACAAATATTTTTGGGTTTTCGATTTTTGAAACAAGAACAGAAGGAGATAACAAACAAAGCAAAATATTTTTGGATTTTTCAAATATCAAACCAAAAAAGCAAGTAAAGCAAACCAAAACTAGAAAACTAAAAGGGCAAACAAAGAGAAACAACGGAAATATTTTTGGTCTTTTTGTGTTTTGAGAAAGTAGAAATAAGAACAAGAACATCAAAGAAAAGAAAGCGAAACATGGATATACATAGGACCGACTAAATATGATATGTAGATGAGTGAATCGTCGGCGTACCTCCCCCCAAGCTTAGGCTTTTGGCCTAAATGGAGATCAATGTCGTCTCGAAAACATGCCCCATGCCGGTGGGTCATCATTGGCATAGTCATAGCCT
The DNA here is from genome assembly GCA_007115705.1 of Dactylis glomerata. Taxonomy (NCBI): domain Eukaryota; kingdom Viridiplantae; phylum Streptophyta; class Magnoliopsida; order Poales; family Poaceae; genus Dactylis; species Dactylis glomerata. The sequence continues at coordinate 778,611 of QXEO01001068.1, read as the reverse complement.
GGCCCTTGCGAAGATAAAGCAGATGGTGTATAATCATAATAAGGTTGCTGGTATGGAAACTCCGCAATGTTAGAAGGCTGGACCGACTCCTCGGTCGCCTCTTCATTGTGCACGGGCTGCGGGTGCTCTTCCATGTATGCGTCGAGCTCACCCTCTGTGAGTGACCATCCGTTCCTGCGATCAAGGTTAAACAAACAAGGTGCAGGCAGATGGACTGATCGATCAGTCTTCACTACCTTCTAGGTAGATTTCTTGAAGAAGGTTATCTCAAATGTCAAGTTATTCAAATAGGAATGAGGAGAAACAAACTTTTGATGCAGCATGGAATTAAGATCAAGTTTCTCAATGGGGAACTGCAGATCTAAAATATGAGGCACTAAACCATGCAAAGCTAATAAGCGTGAAGCAACAAGACCTCCACAGATCCCTCCTTTCTCACGGTTAGCTGATTGCCTAGTTGACAGTTGGTCCTTGTGCGTGGTGAATGACCGGCCCGTTGGGAACCCCAAGAGGAAGGTGTGATGAGTATAGCAGCTGGTTTTCCCTCAGTTAAGAAACCAAGGTTTATCGTTCTTGGTGAGGAGAGACAAACGACTGAAGGTGATGCAGACTGGCTTAATAGCACTCCAACAAGGGCGCCGTTTAACGATACTTGTTGACTCGTCTTCGGCCAGTAGCAACGCGGAACCTGCACACAACACAACCAAGTACTTTGTTCCCAACTTGTGATGAGGTTGTCAATCTCACCGGTTTGCTTGAAACAAAGGTTATGAGTGTATCAAGTGGAAAATAATAGATTATGCGAGTAAACTAAACAGTGCGAGTAAAGTAAACAGGTGATAGCAATATGATGGAAATAGGACCGGGGTCCATAGTTCACTAGTGGTGTCTCTCCATAAGATAAATAACACATGCTGGGTAAACAAATTACAGTTGGGCAATTGATAGAATAAAGATAAACGTGATATGTCAAGAAGATCACTATGAGATTTACTCTGGGCATTACAACAAAATACATAGACCGCCATCCAACTGCATCTATGACTAAAAATCCACTTGTGGTGAATCAATCCGAGAACTCCACAAGTATTAAGTTACGAACAACAGATAATTGCATTAAGCAAAGTGTGTAATGTAAACAAAGCATATGCCCTTGAGCATATGAATGTTGTTTTCTCCCTAGTAGCAACAGCACATCTACAACCTTAGAGGTTTCTGTCACTTCCCCAGGTTAAATAGAGGCATGAACCCACTATCGAGCATAAATACCCCCTCTTGGAGTCACTAGCAACTACTCGGCCAAGATAGCTACTAACAACGGAGAGTATGCAAGATCATAAACAACATAGAGATAACAAAAGATATAATTCAGTACAGCAACTTAATCATAACACCAATATTCATCGGATCCCAACAAACCAAACATGTAGAATTACATAACGGTGATCTCAATCATGTAGGGCAGCTCATGAGATCTAAACATAAAGCACATGGTGGAGAATACAACCATCTATCTACTGCTATGGACCCATAGTCCAAGGTAGACTACTCACTCATCGCTCCAGAGGCAAGCATGGTGATGAAGAAGACCTCCGGTGGCGATTCCCCTCTCCAGCAGGGTGCCGGGAAGAGCTTCTGGACCCTCCCAATCTTTGGGTCGACGGCGGCGGCGGATCGCGATGTGTTCTGGAAAATTGATCGGGTATTTAGGTTTTTCCCGTCGGGGGGTTTTTATAGGCGAAGGGGCGATGTCAGAGGTGGGGCCAGGTGCCCTCACACCATGGCGGCACGGCCCAGGCCCTGGCCGTGCCAGCCTGGTGTGTGGGGCCCCTGTGGCCCCCCTCCTACTCTCCTTCGGATGACTGGAAGCTGCCGGACAAAATAAGACTTCAAGAACTTGTTTCGTCCAATTCCGAGAATATTTCCTCTGTATCACTTCTGAAACACAAAAACAGCAGAAAATAGGGAACTGGCACTGTGGCGACTTGTTAATAGGTTAGTTTCGGAAAATGCATAAAAGGGCCACTAAGTGTAACGAAACAGTAGGCAAATGGTGTAAAAACAAGCATGGAGCATCAAAAATTATAGATACGTTGGAGACGTATCAAGCATCCCCAAGCTTAACTCCTGCTCGTCCTCGAGTAGGTAAGTGATAACAAAAGAATAATTTTTGAGGTGACATGCACCTACACAATCTTGATCATATATGTAAGCATTTGTGAGCTGGGATCATAAGAACTTAAAACATGGGCATGAAGATATAATCTTGACAATAAGAACTTAGCAACCATGTTGTAAACATGAAAATGAACACAAACAAAAGATCATGAAAATGAAACAATGAAAGTCAAACGTGTGTTCAAATCATAAGGAAAAACATACAAATGGTTTTCAGCTTGTCCTTCAAAGAGAGCAAAACATAAATGCATAGGACACCTTCAAGTTTAAGAGGGCGACTAGATACAAATAATTTGAGAACAAGTGAAACCAACAATATGAATCAATCAATGAACTTTGGGACAATGCATATTATACTAAGAATGACAACTATGCTCTCTTAGACGGTGCATAAAGGTAGAAGGTGGTGACTCAACATAAAAGTAAAAGAAAGGCCCTTCGCAGAGGGAAGCAGTGATTGCAAGTTTTATAACCTTCAAAAATTATGGTACTTACCGGCTTTGAGCTCTCATTGCCCCCATCATAAGCATCTTGAATGGTTAAAGTTAATGCGAGAACAATTATGATGCATATGCTTGACAAATCATAAGTTGAAAACCTCGTGTCCCGTGAATATGAGTACCCAAACCTCATGCTGCTTTACTTAGAGTCCCAAGCAAGGCTCTTGTCATTGTAAATATATGCATATCATTGAGAACCGCCAATAGGGTACCTCCATGCCCGATGACATGGAACAAGCCCACATCAAAATGACAGGACAAGCAGACAATGAACACCTCGACATCTCTTTTATTTGCCATTTGTTTAGCTTTTTATTGTGAGATGCGTCGTCGAATGTTCACCATGGGTATGCTGCAAATTTCCACCATGAATTATGCATGGATTAGATTAGCGGCCCGGCGTTTCCCTAACACATATACAAACTCCATGATCCCCACAAGATTCCCAATTCATTTCACACCGCGGGCATCCATAAACAAAAGATCACGATATCAACTCAAATAAGAAGTGCAATGTTGAAAGCTTGCCCATGATAGCATGGCTGGGCTAGTCTCCAACTTACAACTTGCAAGCATAACAACTCAACATAAGAGACCACAATGTCAAATTTTTAAGAACAGGAAAAAGTAAAGTGTGCCTTCCAGTTCGTGAGAGCTTTACTGACCGAATTTCGCATAACACTGGTAAGAGTTTAATTTGAAGAGAAAATAAAAGCAAGTCAAATTTACTTGGAATAGCAAATTGCTAGTAGGTATGTATGTTGGACACTTTGGAAAACTTTGGCTTTTAGGGGTTGGATGCACGAGTAGAGCTCATACTCAATACAAGGCGAGGGCTAGCAAAAGACTGGGAGCGACCAACTAAGAGAGCAATAATGGCCATAATCATGCAAAGCGACAAAGCGACATCAAAAGAAGCATAAGATGGCATCAAAAGTCAAAAACTAAATGATCATAGAGGCTATTGGCGACTTTGTAAGAGTCTAACATGTGTGAGCATGCGCTAAGTCAACCCAAATAAAGCATCAAGGTGAAAACCAAAATAATGCTTCCATACAATAAAAACAACGCATGATTTTTTCAAAGGCTCATTAAGCAATCTCAGTTATTTGAGACAAGTCATGCTACAGAAAAAACACTAAGCATACTATCAAAAAGACATCATGCATGACATGAAAAAGCCTAAGCCGCAGTCTACACAAGCTCCTTCTTGTACCACTATTTTGCACAAAGCTTTTTCTCTTTTCCAACACCATTTGAAATTTTTAAAGACACCTCTTTTGATGAAAACCAATAAAGATCAGAGGCAAAAATACACCTTGATGAAAAGATATGACAAGGTCTGAATGCAAATCAAGGCGAAAACGAAAACCAAAAGCAGTAGCGGAAAAATAAGAACACTCGATGAACGATAAGAGTGAAAACGGAGTGTTCTTTGCAAATGAAAACGAGTACATCTCCTCCAAAGGAAATTTGTTGGGGTCCAACCATTTATTGCAGCAAACAAAACTAAACTAACTAAGAAAACTAAAACAACTGACGCTCCAAGAAAAACACATAGTGCATGAAGCAATAAAAATATAGTGTTTTGAAAGGTGACCTGATTTTTGCCGATGAAGAAGGGGTGCATCGGGGGCATCCCCAAGCTTTGACGCTTGTACTTCTTGGATATTTCTTGGAGTGATGCATGGGCATCCCCAAGCTTGAGCTTTTGTCCATTCTTCAACTCATCTCATCATTCTCCAATCCCTACACTTGAAAACTTCCTTCATACAAAACTAAACACAATTCTATTAGCAACATTAGTGCAAGCATAACATATAATCAACCTCTTTTTGCTTCAGGTTTCAACTCAAAACCACCACATATAAAGCAAATACTACTGTAGCAACTTCCCAAAAAGTTCCGTGATCAAAAGAACTCAAAAGTAAGCGATAAAGTGGCAAACACAAATATTAGCAGAAATCTGTCAAAATAGAACAGCTGACAAAGGACGAATTTTTGAGGGGTTTTATGTTGCTCAAATCAAAAAGTGTTCAACTAACAAAAGTTTGGATATAACCTGGGGCATATGCACAAGAAATCACAGGTCCAAAAGATATACAGAGAATTTATACGAATTTTTACGGTGCAGCACCGAAAACAGTTTTAGGACAGCAACATCCCCAAATCTTTACCTCACTCAAATTAGAGGCTTCTCTTGGCACAAAAACGAAATAAACAAGATGAGGAGCGGTCATTACAGTAGTAATGACTTCCAAGACTCAAATAAAAGAAAAAGTACTGAAAATAAAACATTGGGTTATCTCCCAAGAGTGTTTTTCTTTAACGCCTTTGAGCTAGGCGCAGAAAATTGCGAATCAAGTAATAATAAAAGGGGGATCAGGATCCACTATAGGAATACAGAAATGAATACTATCCAATTGAGGTTTTGAGTATCCCTTGTAATCATGCTTTGGTACACTATTTTCATCAAAAAGATTTTCAGGACAAATCCAACTAGTATTAGCTACCAAGGCATTATGAATTCCTACAAGCTTACAAGGTATTGGCAACCTAGAATCTTTGTTGGGTGTACCAACAATTTCAATAGGCGAGCCAAGCTTATTAAACTTCTTAAAAACTTTCCTAGCCTCACTTGCAACATCTTTAAATTCTATGCGCAAAGTTTCTAAGATAAAAGCTTTCTTTTCGGGATCCTCAATTTCATGAAGCTTAAGGAACATGTATTGCATAAAAGGATTAAGACTAGCAAACCTAGTTTCCAACAAGTGAATTAAATAAGCAGAAGCAACTTCAATACTAGGAGCTAGCTCAACCAAAGATTTCTCCTCAACTTCCTCATGCATACTAATGTGATTAAAGAACTCCTCAATGTTACTTTTGCCAATAATTGAACCACTACCTACTAAGAGGTCCTCCAGAACGTACTTAGGGATCAACATGACAAACTAAAAGTAAAGAAATAACAACTACCAAGGATTCTATTTTTTTGGGTTTTTGATATAAAACGATGCAGGTAAAATAAATAAAGTAAAGCAAAACAATAAAACAAAGTAAAGGATGTGCGTGCGAAAACTCCCCTCGCAGAAGTCTCCTACTTCCTCCCCGGCAACGACGCCAGAAAAACAGCTGATTGCCTAGTTGATAGTCGGTCCTTGTGCGTGGTGAATGACCAGCCCGTTGGGAACCCCAAGAGGAAGGTGTGATGAGTATAGCAGCTGGTTTTCCCTCAGTTAAGAAACCAAGGTTTATCGTTCTTGGAGAGGAGAGACAAACGACTGAAGGTGATGCAGACTGGCTTAATAGCACTCCAACAAGGGCGCCGTTTAACGATACTTGTTGACTCATCTTCGGCCAGTAGCAACGTGGAACCTGCACACAACACAACCAAGTACTTTGTTCCCAACTTGCGATGAGGTTGTCAATCTCACTGGTTTGCTTGAAACAAAGGTTATGAGTGTATCGAGTGGAAAACAATAGAGTATGCGAGTAAAGTAAACAGTGCGAGTAAAGTAAACAGGTGATAGCAATATGATGGAAATAGGACCGGGGTCCACAGTTCACTAGTGGTGTCTCTCCATAAGATAAATAACACATGCTGGGTAAACAAATTACAGTTGGGCAATTGATAGAATAAAGATAAACGTGATATGTCAAGAAGATCACTATGAGATTTACTCTGGGCATTACAACAAAATACATAGACCGCCATCCAACTGCATCTATGACTAAAAATCCACTTGTGGTGAATCAATCCGAGAACTCCACAAGTATTAAGTTGTGAACAATAGATAATTGCATTAAGCAAAGTGTGTAATGTAAACAAAGCATATGCCCTTGAGCATATGAATGTTGTTTTCTCCCTAGTAGCAACAGCACATCTACAACCTTAGAGGTTTATGTCACTCCCCCAGGTTAAATAGAGGCATGAACCCACTATCGAGCATAAATACCCCCTCTTGGAGTCACTAGCAACTACTCGGCCAAGATAGCTACTAACAACGGAGAGCATGCAAGATCATAAACAACATAGAGATAACAAAAGATATAATTCAGTACAGCAACTTAATCATAACACCAATATTCATCGGATCCCAACAAACCAAACATGTAGAATTACATAACGGTGATCTCAATCATGTAGGGCAGCTCATGAGATCTAAACATGAAGCACATGGTGGAGAACACAACCATCTAGCTACTGCTATAGACCCATAGTCCAAGGTAGACTACTCACTCATCGCTCCGGAGGCAAGCATGGCGATGAAGAAGACCTCCGATGGCGATTCCCCTCTCCGGCAGGGTGCCGGGAAGAGCTTCTGGACCCTCCTGATCTTCGGGTCGACGGCGGCGGCGGATCGCGATGTGTTGTAGAAAATTGATTGGGTATTAGGTTTTTCCCATCGGGGGTCTTTATAGGCGAAGGGGCGATGTCAGAGGTGGGGCCAGGTGCCCTCACACCATGGCGGCGCGGCCCAGGCCCTGGCCGCGCTAGCCTAGTGTGTGGGGCCCCTGTGGCCCCCCTCCTACTCTCCTTCGGATGACTGGAAGCTCCCGGACAAAATAAGACTTCAGGAACTTGCTTCGTCCAATTCCGAGAATATTTCCTGTGTATCACTTCTGAAACACAAAAACAGCAAAAAAACAGGGAACTGGCACTGTGGCGACTTGTTAATAGGTTAGTTCCGGAAAATGCATAAAAGTGCCACTAAGTGTAACGAAACAGTAGGCAAATGGTGTAAAAACAAGCATGGAGCATCAAAAATTATAGATACGTTGGAGACCTCATCGATACACTCATATTGCAATCACCTGTTTACTTTTCCCGCACTGTTTACTTTACTAGCATTTTACTACTGTTTTCCACTCGATACACTCATAACCTTTGTTTCAAGCAAACCGGTGAGATTGACAACCTCATCGCAAGTTGGGAACAAAGTATTTGTCTGTGTGTGTGCAGGTTCCGCGTTGCTGCTGGCCGAAGACGAGTCAACAAGTATCGTTAAACGGCGCCCTTGTTGGAGTGTCACTAAGCCAGTCCGCATCACCTTCAGTCGTCACCGTCTCCCTTCTCCTGATCGACATACCTTGGTTTCTTAACTGAGGGAAGACTAGCCGCTACACTCATCATACCTTCCTCTTGGGGTTCCCAACGGGCTGGTCATCACCACGCACAAGGACTCACTGCTCCCACATCATCACACGAGTAGCAGCTAATTTTCTGGCGCCGTTGCCGGGGAAGGAAGAGAAGACTTCTGCGAGGGGAGTTCTTCGCACACACATCCATTACTTTGTTATTTGTTTTGCTTTACTTTATTTTATTTTACCTGCATTGCTTTATATCAAAAACCCAAAAAAATTAGAATCCTTGGTAGTTGTTTTTACTTATCTGCTTTTAGTTTTGTTACAATGAGTAATCCTGAAGTAGAAGTTCGTAGTTTCAAGCAACAAGGGGGAGAAAGTTTAAAAGATGCTTGGTACCGTATTAACAATGCTCATCATAGGTGTACCAAAAAGCACTCCACCACGATCCTCCTTAGAAATTTTTATGTTGGTATATCTAGCTGGAATAGGTATGTTCTTGATACTCTTACAGGAGGTAATTTTCTGGGTACTCCCGCGGGAGAAGCATGCACTATAATTGAAAGTTTAGTGGGAGTACCACCTATTCATGTTGCTAAAACTGAGACCACTTTGGAAGAGGTGGTAGAAAAGCTCAGCTCCTTAGAGAAAAGTTTGCCAAGTATCCTAGAAAATGCTAGCCGCGATAGTGAATTAATAGAAAGCATTGGTAAGAGAATTACCATTTTAGAGGCTAGCACTACTCATGACAATCAAAACTTGAGGATTGGTAAACTAGAGGAATCCATGGAAACTCTTAGTTTAATCTTCTCTTCTCTTAAATTTAAGAAGGAGAAAGTGTTTGTTGGAAAAGAGCAAAAATTTATGTATGTTCCCAAGGTTTCTGCGCTTAAATCTCAACATGTTCTTAAGATTGGTAAGACTCTTAGTTCCACTAAGGGTGACTTGCAGGTTGAATCATCTTCAGGAACCTTCAAAGAGCCTACTGAGGTAACTAGCACTTCATCTATTGATATTACTTGATTCGCAATTTTCTGCGCCTAGCTCAAAGGCGTTAAAGAAAAGCACTCTTGGGAGATAACCCATTGTTTACTTTTCAGTACTTTTTCTTTTTCTTGAGTCTTGGAAGTCATTACTACTGTAATGACCGCTCCTTATCTTGTTTATTTCGTTTTTGTGCCAAGAGAAGCCTCTAATTTGAGTGAGGTAAAGATTTGGGGTTATTGCTGTCCTGAAACTGTTTTCGGTGCTGCACCGTAAAAATTCGTGAAAATTCTCTGTTTATCTTTTGGACCTGCGATTTCTTGTGCTTATGCCCCAGGTTATATCCAAACTTTTCTTAGTTGAACACTTTTTGATTTGAGCAACAGAAAATCCCTCAAAAATTCGTCCATTATCAGCTGTCCAGTTTTGACAGATTTCTGCCAATATTTGTTTTTGCCACTTTATCGCTTTCTTTTGAGTTCTTTTTGATCATGGAACTCTTGTGGAAGTTGCTACAGTAGTATATACTTTATATGTGGTAGTTTTGGGTTGAAACCTGAAGCTAAAAGAGGTTGAATATATTTTATGCTTACACTAATGTTGCTAATAGAATTGTGTTTAGTTTTGTATGAAGGAAGTTTTCAAGTGTAGGGATTGGAGAATGATGAGATGAGTTGAGGAACGGACAAAAGCTCAAGCTTGGGGATGCCCATGCATCACCCCAAGAAATATCCAAGAAGTACAAGCGTCAAAGCTTGGGGATGCCCCCGAGGCACCCCTTCTTCATCGGCAAAAATCAGGTCACCTTTCAAAACACTATATTTTTATTGCTTCATGCACTATGTGTTTTTCTTGGAGCGTCAGTTGTTTTAGTTTTCTTAGTTTGCTTAGTTTGTTTGTTTGCTGCAATAAATGGTTGGACCCCAACAAATTTCCTTTGGAGGAGATGTACTCGTTTTCATTTGCAAAGAACACTCCGTTTTCACTCTTATCGTTCATCGAGTGTTCTTATTTTTCCGCTACTGCTTTTGGTTTTCGTTTTCGCCTTGATTTGCATTCAGACCTTGTCATATCTTTTCATCAAGGTGTATTTTTGCCTCTGATCTTTATTGGTTTTCATCAAAAGAGGTGTCTTTAAAAATTTCAAATGGTGTTGGAAAAGAGAAAAAGCTTTGTGCAAAATAGTGGTACAAGAAGGAGCTTGTGTAGACTGCGGCTTAGGCTTTTTCATGTCTTGCTTGATGTCTTTTTGATAGTATGCTTAGTGGTTTTGCTGTAGCATGACTTGTCTCAAATAACTGAGATTGCTTAATGAGCCTTTGAAAAAATCATGCGTTGTTTTTATTGTATGGAAGCATTATTTTGGTTTTCTCCTTGATGCTTTATTTGGGTTGACTTGGCGCATGCTCACACATGTTAGACTCTTCCAAAGTCGCCATTAGCCTTCATGATCATTTAGTTTTTGACTTTTGATGCCATCGTATGCTTCTTTTAATGTTGCTTTGTCGCTTTGCATGATTATGGCCATTATTGCTCTCTTAGTTGGTCGCTCCCAGTCTTTTGCTAGCCCTCGCCTTGTACTGAGTATGAGCTCTACTCGTGCATCCAACTCCTAAAAGCCAAGTTTTCCATTGTGTCCACTATAAATTCCTATGCATGGTATTTGTAAGCCATTCCAAAGTAAAATTTTCGTGTGCTACCTTTCAAAAACCTTCAAAATACTTCTCGTTTTGTGACACTGTTTTCAGCTCATGGGGACGTAGTGGTCGGATTTGCTATCTTCCATATTGTCTATTCCAAAAAGAAAAAAAAAAGAGAAAAAAAAGAAAAAAGGCACGGATGTACGGGCGTTGCATGGATAAGATAATTCATGAAATCAATGAGACATGGGCATTGCAGATAAATAATGATAAAGCATCCTAGTACTAACAATCATAGGCATGTGTTCCATATATAGTCGTACGTACTCGCAATGAGAAACTTGCACGACATCTTTTGTCCTACCAGTCTGTTGCAGCAGGGCCTCAAGGGAAATTACTGGTAATTAAGGTACTCCTTTTAATAAAGTACCGGAGCAAAGCATTAACACTCGGTGAACACATGTAATCCTCACATCATAGCCATCCCCTCCGGTTATCCTAATTTCTGTCACTTTGGGGCCTCGGGTTCCAGACAACAATATGTGTAAACAACTTGCAGGTAAGATCATAAATAACAAGTATCATCATAAAACAATAACAAGTTCAGATCTGAGATCATGGCACTCGGGCCCAAAGTGACAAGCATTAAGCACAACAAGTTGCAACAATGTCATAAGCACTAATAAAAGATACTAGGCACTATGCCCTAACAATCTCATAGCAAATTATATGAATGATCTCATCCAATCCCTACCATCCCCTTCGCCTACAGCGGGAATTACTCACACATGGATGGGGGAGTCATAGATGGTTGATGGAGAGACGTCGGTGATGATGGTGATGAAGATCTCCTCCAAATCCCCATCCCGGCAGGGTGCCAGAACGGAGTTTCTGGTTCTGAATCGCGGTTTCTGGTGGTGGCGGCGCAGCGGAAGTCTATCTGGGAAAAACGCCCAACCCCCGCTCCTTTCATGTTAGAGGATATATGTAGGCGGAAGGAGAGGTCGAGGCGATGGCCGAAGCGGTCACACAACAGGTGGGCGCGACCAGGCCTGGGCCGTGCCCCCTAATTGTGTGGTGGCCTCCTGGCCCCTCTCCGTCTCATCTTCTGGCTCCGTGGGTCTTCTAGTGAAATAGGATTTTTGCAATATTTTCCAGAATTTTTACTGAAAGTTGGATTTCTGCACAAAAACGAGACACCAGAGCAATTTTGCTGAAAACAGCATTAGTTGCATTCAAAATACACAAATTAGAGGAGAAACAACCGCAAAAGTGTTCGGGAAAGTAGATATGTTTTGGACGTATCAGTGGACCCAAAGATGGTTTCCATGGCACGGTAGTGTTTAATTGGGGTATTCAAGTAAGGCCTACAAAAAATAACCAAGTGAGTAGAGAATAATATGCAAAGTGGATACCATTAATTAGCCACAAGAAATGCAAGCGCTCATATAACAATCTTACATTGCAATGGCCTACATAGTGTTCATCACTGAGCCTAATGGTGCTTGTATCCTCATTCCATAGAGCTCCACTTAAATTCTTCAAGTGGACTATCCTACCACTGATCTTCCTTCACTTCTTAAGGTGGTTGCTACACTGATCTCCGGTTAATAACAGCTTGAAATGCTCATTTAAAGCATGAGCACATTTGTTATGGTGCACACTCTTGAATCCACTTGAAGTTCTAGCACCACTAGCCACAAGGTCAGCTAGAAAACCGAGCATCATGGTGGACATAGAATTGGTCCACACAAGCCCACTATTAACAGTGCCACTTGTAGCACTTGCACTGGTGACTTCAACACTGTCCATTCCTGTCCAGCCACAAAAAAGATAGAAACAATTACATTAGAGCATCACAAACTTGGTTAGAATACATGAAAATATTCCCAGTTTTGTCCAGCAATAAAAAGGATGCAAAAAACACATATGAAGCATCATAAACATGATTTCAATACATAAAGATGGCACAAATGGTCCAATATGTCCAGCCATTACATGAATGCAAAGATTACAAATACATGGTCTCAATACATGAATGTCTAGGCACGCTCAATTTCCAAACATGATCTGCCTATCCGCCCACATTTGGTTAGCAATTTGTTGCCTATGGTCTCTTGCTTGCTGCCTCTGTGTTCGGATTGGTTGGATGGTCCATTGAAGGTGGCTTCATATAATCATTACGCAGCTCGCCTATGGCATGCAGGACACGTCTAAAATATATGCTAATTGTCCCAAATGATAAACCAAAATTTGTTGTAACAACCCTATTCCGAAGGTTGTTTCCAATAGTATGAAAAAACAACGCCACTTGTTGATCCACACACAAATGTGGACTAATTTCAAGCAACTCGCGATCTCTCAGTATGTCACATAGCTGAAAGAAAGGAGATCTTTCAAACCTCAACATATTTCTACAAGTCACATCGGATTGCCATATTTTATTGTTTAGATAATCTGTTCTTTGCTGAAATCTTTCATGCATTGGGCTAACGTTATGCGTGATCTTCTCTTCTTCATAATAGCTCGAACAAGAATAGCAACCATAGACAGAGTAACAAAAATAGCAGCTATTCTAATCATCTTGTTCTTTTTATTCATTCTCTTGCCCATCTACAATATATGTATGCAATCAAAAATAACTACAATTCACACGTACTAGAGAAAGAGTCTAATTTACATACACAATTGATTTTGGACATGAATCTAGAGATAAATCATGCACATGTACTAGAGAAACAATCTCTCACCTTGCAGAGAACCAAAGTGGGTTCTCTGTCCTTGTGTGTGCGTGTGGTCGCCGCCGCCGCTGGCTGGGTGTGGTTGTCGATGCTGCTCCCTGCCTGCCATCACTGTTGCTACCTATTCCCCACCGCCGCTGATGCTTGCCGCCGCTGATGCTCCCTGCCGCTACCGCTGCTCCCTGCCACCACCGCTGCTCCCTGTCGCCGCCGCTTGCATCCGCTGCCGCCGCTTGCCTGCTGCCACCGGGAACCATGATGTCTCACAGGACCAGTTGGGAAACCCCAAGAGGAAGGTATGATGAGCACAACAGTAAGTTTTTCCTCAGTTATGATACCAAGGTTTAATCGACCAATAGGAGAAATAAACCACTTCTGAAGGTTGTTGCTAGCAGACTTCAGCAATGGTGCGCGGTGCCTGAAAACAGTCTTGTGCGCGGTGTCGGCGCCAACAGCAATGTGGAACCTGCACACAACACAACCAAACTACTTTGCCCCAACTTACGGTGAGGTTGTCAATCTCACCGGTTTGCTGTAAACAAAGGATTAGACGTATAGTATGGAAAGAGATGTTTGCTTGCGGTGAAGTAAAGTAATGCTTTTAGAAAGTAAACAGTGCTTGCAGTAGATGGTAATATAAATGAAAAATAATGGACCGGGGTCCACAGTTCACTAGAGGTGTCTCTCCATAAAGGTAAATAACATGTTGGGTAAACAAATTACAGTTGGGCAATTGACAAAATGAGAGTGGATTCGGTGCTCACCTGGGTACCTACACACTTCCTTTCAAATTTTTATTCAAGACATATTAACCCATTTTTAGTTTGTTTTCCTAGTAGAGCACAGGATTCTGGTGTACAAAAGTGGTTTCAGAATTTTGATTTGAATTTTTTTCATCAAAGTCAACTCAAAAATAGATTTTTCGTTGACTTTTTGTTTTTCGGGTTGACTTTGAGCAAAAAAAATCCATACAAAAAATTTGAAACCACTTTTACACAGCAGTATTTTGTGTTCTACTAGAAGACCAAGCTAAAATAGGTTAATACATTTTGAATCAAAAGTTGAAGGAGGGGTGTGTAGGTACCCACGTGCATACCGTTTTGTTTTTGTTGACAAAATAAAGAATGCATAACAATGCATGTACATGTCATGAAGATCACTATGAGATTCACTTGGGCATTATGACATAATACATAGACCGTAATCCAACTGCATCTATGACTAATAATCCACCCGCAGGATATCATCCAAACAACCCTTGGGTATTAAGTTGCAAGCAACAGATTATCGCCTTAAGCAAAGTGTGTAATGTAAACAATACAAATGTCCTTGAACAAAAGATTGTTGTTTTCTCCCTAGTAGCAACAACACATCTACAACCTTAGAAGTTATTGTCACTCTCCCAGATTACTAGAGGCATGAACCAACTATCGAGCATAAATACTCCCTCTTAGAGTCACTAGCATCTACTTGGCCAAGATATCTACTAGCAACGGAGATCATGCAAGATTACAAATAACATAGACATGATAAATCAACAATCAACCTGATATAGTACTCAATATTCCTTGGATCCCAACAAACACAACATGTAGAATTACATAAAGATGATCTTGATCATGATAGGCAGCTCACAAGATCTACACATGAGGCGCATGGAGGAGAAGACAACCATCTAGCTACTGCTATGGACCCATGGTCTAGTGGTGGACTACTCATGCATCACTCCGGAGGCTGGCATGGTGATGAAGAAGGCCTCTGGTGATGATTCCCCTCTCCAGCAGGGTGCCGGGAAGAGCTTCTGGACCCTCCCGATCTCGGGTCGATGATGGCGGCGGCTTGCAGTATGTTTCATGGAAATGTGTTCGGGCCTTAGGGTTTTCTCGACGAAGGGAATTTATAGGCGGAAGGGCGATGTCAGAGGGTGGACCAGGGGCCCACACCACCTGGTGGTGCGACCAGGGGGTGGCCCGCGCCACCCTATGGTGCGGCTGCCTCCTGGCTGCTCTCCGTCTCTCCTTTGGACTCCGTCTTCGTGTCAGGTAAATAGGAACTTTGGCTTTCATTTCGTCCAATTCCGAGAATATTTCATGTGTAACTTTTCTAAAACACAAAAACAACAGAAAACAGGAACTGTCACTGTGGCATCTTGTTAATTGGTTAGTTCCGGAAAATGCATAAAAATGCCACGAAGTGTAAACAAAACACAAAGCAATTGGTGTAAAACAAGCATGGAGCATCAAAAATTGTAGATATGTTTGCAACATATAAAGCATCCCCAAGCTTAACTCCTGCTCCTCCTCGAGTAGGTAAGTGATAACAAAATAATAATTTTTTAGGTGACATGCACCCAACACAATCTTGATCAAATCGATGTAAAGCATTGCTAGCTAAGATCAAAGTACTCTAAATATGGGTATAAGAGATATAACTTTAACAATATAACTTAGCAACCATGTTACAACATGAAAAGTAACACAAACAAAAAATCATGAATAATAATGCATTGAAAGTCATTTGTTTGTTTCGAGCATAGAGAAAAAATAGCAAAGTGGCATTCAGCTTGTCCCTCATGGAGTAGCAAAACATAAATGCATAAGAAACCTTCAAAATTCAAGAGGGTGACTAGATACAAATAATTTGAGAACAAGCAATACCATAATCATAAATCAATCAATAATAAATTTTGGGACTATGCACATTATACTCAGAATGACAACTATGCTCTCTTAATCGGTGCATAAAGATAGAATATGAAGACTCACCATAAAAGTAAAAGAAAGGCCCTTTCACAGAGGGAAGCAAGGATTTAACATGTGCTAGAGCTTTTCATTTGTAAAACAGAGATAAAAATTATTTTGAGAGGTGGTTGTTCCTGTCAACGAATGGCAATGGGTTTCTTGTTATCTTCCATACTAAACAAGTGGAGAGCAGTTTCGAGTTCTTGAAAAATTGGCATGTGCATGCTCTTTTATAAAGTTTGGCACTCCTCCCCACTTTTCCTTTCACAAACCATGGCTAACTGAATCCTTCGGGTGCCTGCCAACAATCACATACCACAGAGGAGTGCCTTTTTCTTTTCTTTTTTTAAGGGTTACAATGGTCTGACCAGCTCTCTTGCAAAATTAGTGACAAGCAGATGAAGCATGCAAGTCGAGGGGTACTTAATTCAATGTGGAAGATAACAAACCCGACCACTACGTCCTCATGAGCTAAAAATAGTGTCACAAAATAAGAAGTATTTTGAAGGTTTTGAAAGGTAGCACATGAAAATTTGCTTGGAATGGTTTGAAATGCCATGCATAGGAATTTATAGTGGACTCTTTGAAATAACTTTGGTTTTTGGGAGTTGGATGAACGAGTAGAGCTCATACTCAGTACAGATGAAGGCTAGCAAAACACTGGGAGCGACCAACTAAGAGAGCAATAACGGCCATAATCATGCATAGCGACAAAACATTATTAACCAAAGCATAAAGTGATATTACAAGTCAAACCAAATGATCATAGAGGCTTGATTCGATTGGTTTAAAGTGAAAACATGGTGTGAGCAAGCGCCAAGTGAACCCAAATAAAGCATCAAAGGAGAATACCACAATATTATGCTTCTATATGATAAAAACAACGCATGATTCTTTTAAAGGCACATTAAGCACTCTCAGTCATTTGAGACAAGTCATGCTACAACAATAATTACTAAGTATACAATCAAAATAATATCTAGCATGACCTGCTAAAGTCTACGCCACAGTCTAAACAAGCTCCCTTTTTGCACCACTATAAGCATGAAACATTTTACTCTTTTCCAACACCAATCAACCTATTTGAAACAACTCACAAGGATGAAAAGAAACAAAGACCAGAGGTCTAAACACACCTAGCTACAAAGAACTAACAAGTTCTAAACAAAAATGAAGGCAAAAAACAAAAGCTAAACGCAGTACTAGAAAAAGAGAACACTCGTAGAACGATAAGAGTGAAAACTAGAGTGTTCTAGGCAATGAAAACGGAGTGTGTCTTCTCCAAAAGAAATATGTTGGGGTCCAACCATTTATTGTAGAAAACAAAAGAAAAGAAAATTGAAAGAAAAATAAAGACCCTCCAAGAAAAACACATAGCATATGAAGCAATAAAAATATAGTGTCTTCAAAGATGACCTGATATTTTTGTTGATGAAGAAGAGGGTGCATTGGGGCATCCCCAAGCTTGATCTTTTGTCCATACTTCTGTTATGACCGGGCTAACTTATATCCGGAGGAGGCCCAATGGGCATGCTTAGTTAGGGGATTAGCCCACAAGTTATCTTATTTTCATTATATAAACAGCTGTAAACGCTACGTGGAGAATTAAGCAAAAATAATATTTCTGTTGCCCGGCTCCCCGAGGAGCCAGAACCCTAAACTCTAGCCGCCGCCTCTCCCTGTGCCTCCTTCCTCCTTGTGCGCGACGGCGCCCAGCCGCCGGTGACCTTGACCTCGTCCGCACAACACGCCCTTCTTCCCCTACAACCTCCGCCCTAGACCCGGTAGAACCCTAGCTCCTAACACCTTGGTATCAGATTGCTCTTGTTCGATCATGTCTTCATCGCCGCCCACCACCACCACCTCGCTGCCCATCACCATGTTGCCGCCCCACCCATCCGCGTCACTGGCCTCCACTGTGGCCGCCGCCACCACGCCGACTTCCTCCCACGCACCGGCCGCTGTCGTCTACACCCCTGAGGAGATGACCGGGGTCCTCAACAACCTCGTCACCGCAGTCTAGGGGATTCGGCTGTACTTGATCGGCCCCCACGGACCTCCGCAACCCCCGCCGCCACCTGTCATCACCGGTCTGCCAGCCCTGCTGTGGACCTCGCCGTTCTCGGCGACCTCTGCGGCGTTCCCAGGGTTGCAGCTATAGCCGCCGCCCACGTCTTCCCTGCCGTGGCAGCAGTGGCCGTCGCTGCTCAGCACCGGGCCGGTTTCAACCACCCTGGGAGGCGTCCCAATCCAGCAGGTCCGCTTCCCATTGTCGCCATCTCCGCTACTGGCCTGGCTGTCCGGGTCATCGCCCCTGCCAGTCTACACTACGGCCAGAGACCAGCCAGCGCCCACCCTCCTGGACGCCACCATGTCGGTTTCCACGAGTCCACACGCGGGCCGCGCCAAGCTATCCGGCTATGGCGGTACTACACCGACACCACCATGGTTTGCCAAGATCGAATTCGCCACCTACGACGGTACGGCGGACCCTCTCAACTGGCTCAACCAGTGCGAGCAATTCTTCCGTGGGTAGTGCACCCTCTCATCGGACCGCACCTGGCTCGCCTCCTACCACCTTCGGGGCACCGCACAAATGTGGTACTACTCCCTCGAGCAGGATGAGGGCGGCATGCCCCCTTGGGAGCATTTCCACGAACTATGCCTCCTTCGCTTCGGGCCGCCGATCAGCGGGAGCCGACTGGTGGAGCTCGGCCGTCTCCCATTCAACTCCACGGTACAGGACTTCGCCGACCGTTTCCAGGCCCTCGCATGCCACGCGCCTGGTGTAACGGGACGGCAGCGAGCCGAGCTCTTCGTTGGCGGTCTCCTAGACCACATCCGGGTGGACGTGGAGCTTCAGGGCCCCCAAGACCTCCAGACGGCTATGCACTACACCCGCGCCTATGAGCGTCGCGCCCAGGCATTGCAGCAGGCGACACCGGGCCGAGGGGTCCGCCAGCCTGCCCGGCCACCCCTGCCTGCACCGATGCCCGGCCGGCCAAACCCGGCCACCCCAGTAGCCACCGCCCCAACCACGATGTGGAATTTCCGTAGGCCGAGCAGCTCGAGTGCCGTCGCCTAGGTCTTTGCTTTAACTGCGACAAGCCCTTCGTACCCGGCCATGCCTGTCCGCGCCTCTTCTACTTGGAGACGGTCGACTACGTCGAGGTGGCCACCACCAGCGACTGCGGAGACTGCCCTCGCGACCACTACTGCGACAGTTTTCATGGTTTTGCTCCATGCGCTTGCTGGTATCCGTCACAAGCGCACTATGCTCTTTTCGGTGACGATTCACAGCGAGCGTCTGGTGGCCCTCCTGGACACGAGCTCCACGCATAACATCCTGCCCGTGGCTACCATGTGCCGCCTAGCGCTCGAGCCGACGGGTGGGGATCACCTTCGGGTCATGGTGGCAAACGGCGACCACCTCCGGTGCCATGGACTGGCGTAGCATGTGCCCATCACTATCGATGACGAGCACTTCACCATCACGTGCGCTGACATGGACTTGGGCTATTTCGACTTCATCCTCGGCGTCGACTTTTTGTGGACACTCGGTCCCATCCTTTGGGACTTTGACACCTTGATGATGACCTTCTGGCGTCTAGGTCGCCGCATCCAGTGGGAGGGCATCGGGGGAACCTCTCCGGCACCGCAGCTTCAGCTTGCCGCGACCAACACCGAGTCCAAGCACCCACTGTTGGCCCACCTCCTGCAGCAGCACGGCGACCTCTTTGAAGAACCTCAGGGTCTTTCGCTTGTCCGGGTGTATGATCACCGCATCCATCTCTTGTCGGACACGGCGCCGGTGGCAGTGCGGCCCTACCACTATCCCTAGCTGCAAAAGGACGAGCTGGAGCGGCAGTGCACGCTCATGCTTGCCGCAGGCATCATCCGCATCTCCATGTCGCCGTTCTCGATGCCAGTCCTCCTCGTCCGCAAGTCAGACGGCACATGGCATTTCTGCATCGACTACCATGCACTTAATGCCATGACGCTCAAGGACAAGTTTCCTATCCCGGTGGTTGACGAGCTCTTCGATGAGCTACATGGGGCGCGCTTCTTCACCAAGCTCGACCTTCGGTCGGGCTACCACCAGGTGCGGATGCACCCGGATGATGTCGCCAAGACGGCGTTTCGCACTCATCATGGCCACTTCGAGTTCTTGGTGATGTCTTTTGGCCTCTCCAACGCCCCGGCAACCTTTCAGGATTTGGTGAACGACGTCCTCCGTCCCTACTTACACCGGTTTGTGCTTGTTTTCTGTGATGACATTCTTATCTACAGCACCTCGTGGGCGGAGCACCTCAAGCACATCGCCATTGTCTTCAACGAGCTTCGAGCGCATCATGTTCACCTTAAGCACTCGAAGTGCTCGTTTGGGACGCCTTGGGTCACCTATCTTGGCCACGTCATCTCGGCCGAGGGGGTGGCTATGGATGCCGACAAGGTGGTGGCCATTGCGGGTTGGCCGACACCATACTCGCTGCGAGCCCTTCGTGGCTTCCTGGGGCTCGCGGGGTACTACTGGAAATTTATCCGGGACTTCGGCCTCATCGCATCCCTGCTCACGCGCCTGCTGCGTCACGACGCTTTTGCCTGGGATGGCGAGGCCATAGCGGCCTTTGAGGCCCTGAAGGGGGCTCTCACAATGGGACCCGTTCTTCAGATGCTAGACTTCACCTGCTCGTTCATCGTTGACTATGACGCCTCCGGTGTGGGGTTCGGTGCTGTATCTCATCAAGGCGAGGGACCGCTCACCTTCTTCAGCAGGCCCTTCGCCGCGCGCCATCTTAAGCTTGCGGCCTACAAGCAAGAGCTCATTGGCTTAGTGCAGGCGGTGCGTGATGACCCACAAGTATAAGGGATCGCAACAGTCTTCGAGAGAAGTAAAACCCAAATTTATTGATTCGACACAAGGGGAGCCAAAGAATATTTATAAGCCTTAACAGATGAGTTGTCAATTCAGCTGCACCTAGAAACAGACTTGCTCGCAGCAGTTTATCAGTAGCAACAATTTTATAGTAGTGGCAGTAGTAAAATAGTAACAACAATAGTAAAATAAAGTCGGTAGTGGTATCAATAGTAAACAGTAGGATTAAATATTGTAGGCATAAGGATGGATGAACGGGCGTTGCATGGACAAGATAATTCATGTAATAATCAAGACATGGGCAATTGCAGATAAATAATGATAAAGCATCCTAGTACTAAACAACCATAGGCAAGTGTTCCGTATATAGTCGTACGTGCTCGCAATGAGAACCTTGCACGACATCTTCTGTCCTACCAGCCCATTTGCAGCGGGGCCTCAAGTGAATCTACTGGTAATTAAGGTACTCCTTTTAATAGAGTACCGGAGCAAAGCATTAACACTCAGTAAACACATGTGATCCTCACATCACAGCCATCCCTTCCGGTTATCGCAATTATTGTCACCTTGGGGCCTCGGGTTCCGGACAACGACATGTGTAAACAACTTGCAGGTAAGATCATAAACAACAACTATCATCATAAAACAATAACAAGTTCAGATTTGAGATCATGGTACTCGGGCCCAAAGTGACAAACATTAAGCACAACAAGTTGCAATAATGTCATAAGCACTAACAATGGATACTAGGCACCATGCCCTAACAATCTCATAGCAATTACATGAATGATCTCATCCAATCCCTACCATCCCCTTCACCTACAGCGGGAATTACTCACACATGGATGGGGGAATCATGGATGGTTGATAGAGAGACGTCGGTGATGATGATTGTGATGATCTCCTCCAAATCCTCGTCCCGGCAGGGTGCCAGAATGGAGTTTCTGGTTCTGAATTGCGGTTTCTGATGGTGGCGGGTGATACGTCTCAAACGTATCTATAATTTTTGATGCTCCATGCTTGTTTTTACAGCATTTGCTTAGTGTTTCGTTACACTTCATGGCACTTTTATGCATTTTCTGAAACTAACCTATTAACAAGTCGCCACAGTACCAGTTCCCTGTTTTCTGCTGTTTTTGTGTTTTAGAAAAGTTACACAGGAAATATTCTCGGAATTGGCCGAAACAAAAGCCGAACGTCCAAAAATTCACCGAAGCTTCCAGAGAACCGAAGAGGAGACAGAGTGGGGCCGGCCCCACACAACAGGGCGGCGCGGCCTGGCCCCTGGCCGCGCCCCCTATGTGTGAGGGCGCCTCGGCCCACTCCTTACGTTGCCCCTTCGCCTATAAAGACCCCTCGACGGGAAAAACCTAAGGACCCGATCACTTTTCCAGAACACATCGCGATCCGCCGCCGCCGTCGACCCGAAGATCGGGAGGGTCCAAAAGCTCTTCCCGGCACCCTGCCGGAGAGGGGAATCGCCACCAGAGGTCTTCTTCATCGCCATGCTTGCCTCTGGCGCGATGAGTGAGTAGTCTACCTTGGACTATGGGTCCATAGAAGTAGCTAGATGGTTGTCTTCTCCACCATGTGCTTCATGTTTAGATCTCGTGAGCTGCCTTACATGATCGAGATCACCGTTATGTAATTCTACATGTTGTGTTTGTTGGGATCCGATGAATATTGGTGTTATGATTGAGTTCATGTACTGAATATTATCTTATGTTATCTCTATGTTGTTTATGATCTTGCATGCTCTCCGTTGTTAGTAGCTATCTTGGCCGAGTAGTTGCTAGTGACTCCAAGAGGGGGTATTTATGCTCGATAGTGGGTTCATGCCTCAATTTAATCTGGGGGAGTGAAAGAAACCTCTAAGGTTGTAGATGTGCTGTTGCTACTAGGGGGAAACAACATTCATATGCTCAAGGGCATATGCTTTGTTTACATTACACACTTTGCTTAATGCAATTATCTGTTGTTCGCAACTTAATACTTGTGGAGTTCTCGGATTCATTCGCCACAAGTGGATTATTAGTCATAGATGCAGTTGGATTATTAGTCATAGATGCAGTTGGATGTCAAGAAGATCACTATGCGATTTACTCTGGGCATTACAACAAAAATACATAGACCGCCATCCAACTGCATCTATGACTAATAATCCACCCACGGGGATATCATCCGAACACCCCATGAGTATTAAGTTGCGAACAATAGATAATTGCATTAAGCAAAGTGTGTAATGTAAACAAAGCATATGCCCTCGAGCATATGAATGTTGTTTTCTCCCTAGTAGCAACATCACATCTACAACCATAGAGGTTTTTGTCACTCCCCCAGATTAAATAGAGGCATGAACCCACTATCGAGCATAAATACCCCCTCTTGGAGTCACTAGCAACTACTCGGCCAAGATAGCTACTTACAACGAAGAGCATGCAAGATCATAAACAACATAGAGATAACATAAGATATATTTCAGTATAGCAACTCAATCATAACACCAATATTCATCGGATCCCAACAAACCAAACATGTAGAATTACATAACGGTGATCTCAATCATATAGGGCAGCTCATGAGATCTAAACATGAAGCACATGGTGGAGAGGACAACCATCTAGCTACTGCTATGGACCCATAGTCCAAGGTAGACTACTCACTCATCGCTCCGGAGGCAAGCATGGCGATGAACAAGACCTCCGGTGGCGATTCCCCTCTCCGGCAGGGTGCCGGGAAGAGCTTCTGGACCCTCCCGATCTCGGGTCGATGATGGCGGCGGATCGCGATGTGTTTCTGGAAAATTGATCGGGCACTTAGGTTTTTCCCGTCAGGGGGTCTTTATAGGCGAAAGTGCATCGTCAGGAGTGGACCGAGGTGCCCTCACACATAGGGGGCGCGGCCAGGGGCTGGGCCATGCCACCCTGGTGTGTGGGGCCCTCGTGGCCCCACTCCGTCTCCTCTTTGGATCTCTGGAAGCTTCCGGGGAAAATAAGACTTCAGGAACTTGTTTCGTCCAATTCCGGGAATATTTCCTATGTAGCTTTTTTGAAACACAAAAATAGCAGAAAACAGGGAACTGGCACTGTGGCGACTTGTTAATAGGTTAGTTCCAGAAAATGCATAAAAGTGCCACGAAGTGTAACGAAACATTAGGCAAATGGTGTAAAAACAAGCATGGAGCATAAAAAATTATGGATATGTTGGAGACGTATCACTCGCATACTATTACTATTTTCCACTCGATACGCTCATTCCTTTGTTTACAGCAAACCGGTGAGATTGACAACCTCATCGTAAGTTGGGAGCAAAGTATTTGGTTGTGTTGTGTGCAGGTTCCACGCTGCCGCTCGCAAAGCAAAGCTCGGACGAGGCACCCTATAAATTGTCCAGAGCTGTCGCAAGCTAGCGGGCATCACCTTCAGTCGTATTGGCTTCTTCCCCTTCGGATCGATAAACCTTGGTTTCTTAACTGAGGGAAAACCTTGCTACTATATTCATCATCCCTTCCTCTTGGGGTTCCCAACTGGACGGTGAAAAACTATCAACACCGTACCGCATCAAGCTCTTTTTTGGTGCCGTTGCTGGGGAGGAAGAAGAAGACTTCTGCGAGGGGAGTTTTCGCACGCACATCCTTTACTTTGTTTTAAGTTTTGCTTTACTTTATTTTTACTTGCATCATTTTATCAAAAACCCAAAAAAAATTATTAGTATCCTTTATAGTTGTTATCTCTTTACTTCTAGTTCATTATGTTGTTCCCTAAGTATGTTTTGGAGGACCTCTCAGTTGGTAGTGGTTCAATTATTGGAAAAAGTAACATTGAGGAGTTCTTTAATCATATTAGTATGCATAAAGATGTTGAGGAAAAGTCTTTGGCTGAGCTTGCTCCTAGTTATGATGTTGCTTCTGCTTATTTGATTCACATGTTACAAGCTAGGTTTGCTAGCCTTAATCCTTTTATGCAATACATGTTTCTTAAGCTTCATGATATTGAGGATCCTAAAAAGAAAGCTTTTATCTTGGAAACTTTGCGCATAGAATTTAGAGATGTTGCTATTGAGGCTAGGGAAGTTTTTAAGAAATTTAATAAGCTTGGCTCGCCTGTTGAAGTTGTTGGTACACCCAATGAAGATTCTAGAATGCCAATACCTTGTAAACTTGTAGGAATTCATGATGCCTTGGAAAATAATTTTAGTTGGATTTGTCCTGAAAATCTTTTTGATGAAAGTAGTGTACCAAGGCGCGACTACAAGGGGTACTCAAAAACTCATTTGGACAGAATTCATTTCTTTGTTCCTATAGTTGATCTTAATGATTCACTTGATACTACTTGATTCGCATTTTCTGCGCCTAGCTCAAAGACGTTAAAGAAAAGCACTCTTGGGAGATAATCCAATGTTTTTACATTCAGTTATTTTTCTTTTATTTGAGTCTTGGAAGTTATTACTACTGTAATAACCTCTCCTTATCATTTTTATTTCGTTGTTGTGCCAAGAGAAGCCTCTAATTTGAGCGAGGTAAGATTTGGGGATGTTGCTGTCCTGAAACAGTTTTCGGTGCTGCACCGTAAAAATTCGTGAAAATTCTCTGTATATCGTTTGGACCTGCGATTTCTTGTGCATATGTCCCAGGTTATATCCAAACTTTCATTAGTTGAACACTTTTTGATTTGATCAACAGAAAACCCTCTAAAAATTTGACCTTTGTTAGCTGTTCTGTTTTGACAGATTTCTGTCAATATTTGTGTTTGCCGCTTTATTGCTTTCTTTTTGAGTTCTTTTGATCACGGAACTTTTGGGGAAGTTGCTACAGTAGTATATACTTTATATGTGGTGGTTTTGAGTTGAAACCTGAAGCAAAAAGGGTTGATTCAATGTTATGCTTACACTAATGTTGCTAATAGATTTATATTTAGTTTTGTATGAAGGAAGTTTTCAAGTGTAGGGATTGGAGAATGATGAGATGAGTTGAAGAATGGACAAAAGCTCAAGCTTGGGGATGCCCATGCATCATCCCAAGAAATATCCAAGAAGTACAAGTGTCAAAGCTTGGGGATGCCCCCGAGGCACCCCTTCTTCATCGGCAAAAATCAGGTCACCTTTCAAGACACTATATTTTTATTGCTTCATGCATTATGCATTTTTCTTGGAGCGTCAGTTGTTTTAGTTTTCAGTATTAGTTTAGCTTGCTGCAATAAATGGTTGTACCCCAACAAATTTATTTTTGAGAAGTTGCCTTGCTTTTCATTTCCCAAGAACTCTCTAGTTTTCACTCTTATCAAAAACCGAGTGTTCTTCTTTTTCTGCTACTGCTTTTGGTTTTTGTTTTTGCCTTGATTTGTCTTCAGATCTTCTTATATCTTTACATCAAGGTGTATTTTTTCCTCTGGTCTATATTGGTTTTTATCAAAAGAGGTGTTTATAAAAAGTTTGAATGGCGTTGGAAAAGAGAAAAAGATTTATGCAAAAAAAGTGGTACAAGAAGGAGCTTGTGTAGACAGCGGCCTAGGCTTTTGCATGTCATGCTTGATGTCTTTTTGATAGTATGCTTAGTGGTTTTGCTGTAGCATGACTTGTCTCAAATAACTGAGATTGCTTAATAAGCCTTTAAAAAAAATCATGCATTGTTTTAATTATTTGGAAGCATTATTTTGGTTTTCTCCTTGATGCTTTATTTGGGTTGACTTGGCGCATGCTCACACATGTTAGACTCTTACAAAGTCGCCAATAGCCTCTGTGATCATTTAGTTTTTGACTTTGGATGCCATCTTATGCTTCTTTTAATGTCGCTTTGTCGCTTTGCATGATTATGGCCGTTATTGCTCTCTTAGTTGGTCGCTCCCAGTCTTTTGCTAGCCCTCATTTTGTACCGAGTATGAGCTCTACTCGTGCATCCAACTCCTAAAAACCAAATTTTGCCAAAGTGTCCACCATACATACCTATTAGCAATTTGCTATTCCAAAGTACATTTGACTTGCTTTTATCTACTCTTCAAATTAAACTCTTACCAGTGTTATGCGAAAATTGGTCAGTAAAGCTCTCACGAACCGGATGGCACACTTTATTTTTCTCGTTCTTAAAAATTTGACATTGTGGTCTCTTATGTTGAGTTTTTATGCTTGCAAGTTGTAAGTTAGGAATTAGCCCAGCTATGCCGTCATGGGGCAACCTTTCAACATTGCACTTCTTATTTGAGTTGATATCGTGATCTTTTGTTTATGGATACTCGCGGTGTGAAATGAATTGGGAATCTTGCGGGATCATGGAGTTTGTATATGTGTTAGAGAAATGTCTGGGCCGCCAATCTAAGCCATGCATAATTCATGGTGGAAATTTGCAGCACGCCCATAGTGGACATTCGACGACGCATCTCAAAATAAAAAGCTATACAAATGGTAAATAAAAGAGATGTCGAGGTGTTCATTATCTGTTTGTCCTGTCATTTTGATGTGGGCTTGTTCCATGTCATCGGGCACGGAGGTACCCCGTTGGCGGTTCTCGATGATACGTGTATACTTACAATGACAAGAGCTTGCTTGGGACTCTAAGTAAAGTAGCATGAGGTTTGGGTACTCGTATTCACGGGACACGAGGTTTCAACTTATGATTTGTCAAGCATATGCAGCATAAGTGTTCTCGCATTAACTTTAATCATTCAAGATGCTTATGATGGGGTCAATGAGAGGTCAAAGCCGGTAAGTACCATAATTTTTGAAGGTTTATAAAACTTGCAATCACTGCTTCCCTCCACGAAGGGCCCTTCTTTTACTTTTATGTTGAGTCTCCACCTTCTACCTTTATGCACCATTAAGAGAGCATAGTTGTCATTCTGAGTATAATGTGCATTGTCCCAAAGTTTTCATTGATTGATTCATGATGTTGGTTTCACTTGTTCTTAAATTACTTGTATCTAGTCGCCTTCTTAAACTTGAAGGTGTCCTATACATTTATGTTTTGCTCTCCATGAAGGACAAGCTGAAAACCATTTGTATGTTTTTCCTTATGATTAAAACACACGTTTGACTTTCATTGTTTCATTTTCATGATCTTTTGTTTGTGTTCATTTTCATGTTATAACATGGTTGCTAAGTTTCTTCTATCAAGATTATATCTTTCGTGCCCATGTTTTAAGTTCTTTTGATCCCAGCGCACAACGCTTACATATATGGTCAAGATTGTGTAGGTGCATGTCACCTCAAAAAATATTTCTTTTGTTATCACTTACCTACTCGAGGACGAGCAGGAGTTAAGCTTGGGGATGCTGATACGTCTCAAACGTATCTATAATTTTTGATGCTCCATGCTTGTTTTTACACCATTTGCTTAGTGTTTCGTTACACTTCGTGGCACTTTTATGCATTTTCCAAAACTAACCTATTAACTAGTCGCCACAGTGCTAGTTCCCTGTTTTCTGCTGTTTTTGTGTTTCAGAAAAGTTACACAGGAAATAT
Source organism: Dactylis glomerata (assembly GCA_007115705.1). Classification (NCBI taxonomy): domain Eukaryota; kingdom Viridiplantae; phylum Streptophyta; class Magnoliopsida; order Poales; family Poaceae; genus Dactylis; species Dactylis glomerata. The sequence continues at coordinate 750,414 of QXEO01001068.1, read as the reverse complement.
TCTCGGAATTGGACGAAACAAAAGCCGAACGTCCAGAAATTCACCGAAGCTTCCAGAGAACCGAAGAGGAGATGGAGTGTGGCCACGAGGGCCCCACACAACAGGGCGGCGCGGCCTGGCCCCTGGCCGTGCCCCCTATGCATGAGGGTGCCTCGGCCCACTCCTGATGATGCCCCTTCGCCTATAAAGACCCCTCGACGGGAAAAACCTAAGGACCCGATCACTTTTCCAGAACACATCACGATCCGCCGCCGCCGTCGACCTGAAGATCAGGAGGGTCCAGAAGCTCTTCCCGGCACCCTGCCGGAGAGGGGAATCGCCACCGGAGGTCTTCTTCATCGCCATGCTTGCCTCTGACGCGATGAGTGAGTAGTCTACCTTGGACTATGGGTCCATAGCAGTAGCTAGATGGTTGTCTTCTCCACCATGTGCTTCATGTTTAGATCTCGTGAGCTTCCTTACATGATCGAGATCACCGTTATGTAATTCAACATGTTGTGTTTGTTGGGATCCGATGAATATTGATGTTATGATTGAGTTGATGTACTGAATATTATCTTATGTTATCTCTATGTTGTTTATGATCTTGCATGCTCTCCGTTGTTAGTAGCTATCTTGGCCGAGTAGTTGCTAGTGACTCCAAGAGGGGGTATTTATGATCGATAGTGGGTTCATGCCTCTATTTAATCTGGGGGAGTGACAGAAACCTCTAAGGTTGTAGATGTGTTGTTGCTACTAGGGGGAAAACAACATTCATATGCTCAAGGGCATATGCTTTGTTTACATTACACACTTTGCTTCATGCAATTATCTGTTGTTCGCAACTTAATACTTGTGGAGTTCTCGGATTGATTCGCCACAAGTGGATTATTAGTCATAGATGCAGTTGGATGGCGGTCTATGTATCTTGTTGAATGCCCAGAGTAAATCTCATAGTGATCCTCTCGACATATGCACGTTGTCTTTATTCTATCAATTGCTCAACTATAATTTGTTTACCCAGCATGTATTATTTTATCTTATGGAGAGACACCGCTAGTGAACTGTGGACCCCGGTCCTATTTCCTTTATATTGCTATCACCTGTTTACTTTACTCGCACTGTTTACTTTACTCGCATACTATTACTATTTTCCACTCGATACGCTCATTCCTTTGTTTACAGCAAACCGGTGAGATTGACAACCTCATCGTAAGTTGGGAGCAAAGTATTTGGTTGTGTTGTGTGGAGGTTCCACGTTGCCGCTTGCAAAGCAAAGCTCGAACGAGGCACCCTATAAATTGTCCGGAGCTGTCGCAAGCTGGCGGGCATCACCTTCAGTCGTATTGACTTCTTCCCCTTCGGATCGATAAACCTTGGTTTCTTAACTAAGGGAAAACCTTGCTGCTATATTCATCATACCTTCCTCTTGGGGTTCCCAACTGGACGGTGAAAAACTATCAACACCATACCGCATCAGCAGCACAGCGGAACTCTATCTGGGAAAAATTCTAAACCCTCGATATTTCCAGGTTAGAGAGTATATGTAGGCGGAAGGAGGGGTCGAGGCAATGTCTGGGGTGGCCACACCACCCCCTGGCGCGGCCTGGCCTGGCCCGCGCCACCAGGTGGTGTGGTGCCCTCCTGGCTCCTCTCCGTCTCGTATTCTGGTTCCATGGATCTTCTGGTAAAATGGTATTTTTGCAGTATTTTCTAGGATTTTTCCTGAAAGTTGGATTTCTACACAAAAACAAGACACCAGGGCAATTCTGCTGAAAACAACGTTAGTTCGTGTTAGTTGTATTCAAAACACACAAATTAGAGGAGAAACAACAGCAAAAGTGTTCAGGAAAGTAGATACGTTTTGGACGTATCAGTGTGCCACTAGCGGCCCTATCTTTGGAGCCGGTCGTTCCGGATTCGCACGGATCACTATAGCCTCAAGTTCTTATTGGACCGGAGGCTATCTACGGTGCCACAGCATCAGTGGATCAGCAAGCTCTTTGGCTTTGATTTCACCGTTGAGTACCGTCTGGGTCGCCTTAACACCGTGGCCGACGCCCTGTCTCGCCGTGACGCCGACCACGACGCGGCCGTAGGTACTTCTGAGGGGGCGGCGCTCTGCATCCACTCGGGGCCCACTTTCGCCCTCTTCGACGACATCCGTCGGGCCACCGCGGCCGCACCCGACGCTCAGCTCCTTCGGCAGCGGCTTGATGCTGGAGACTTGGAAGAGCCATGGCGCCTAGCGGATGGCTTGCTCCTGCATGGGCATCGTATCTTCATGGCGGACCACGACGACCTCCGTCACCAGGTGCTGCTGATGGCCCACTCGGTGGGCCACGAGGGTGTGCAGAAGACCCTCCACCGTCTCCGCACTGACTTCTACATCCCTGGTGATCGGGCCCTGGTCTGGGACTAGGTGTGGTCTTGTGAGACGTGCCAGCGTAACAAGACGGAGATGCTACGGCCGGCGGGTCTGTTGCAGCCCTTGGAGGTGCCCTCTCACATCTGGGCCAATATCTCCATGGACTTCATCGAGGACCTTCCCAAGGTGGGCGGCAAGTCCGTCATCCTCACGGTGGTCGACCGTTTCTCCAAGTATGCCCACTTCATCGCGCTCGTCCATCCGTACACTGCCGCGTCTGTGGCTTGTGTCTTCTTCAACGGCATCGTCCGCCTTCATGGGTTTCCCGCTTCGATCGTCAGCGACCGAGACCCGGTGTTCACGGGGCATGTCTGGCACGATCTCTTCTGGATGGCAGGGGTGAAACTCTGGTACAGCACGGTGATGGCGCGGTGATGAATGGTGCCAGAGAACTTGTTGGCGTGTAGTTGATGAAGTAAATGACCGGCCAGTTGGAAACCCCAAGAGAAGGTTTGATGAATATAGCAGCAAGTTTTCCCTCAGTTATGAAACCAAGGTTATCAATCCAGTAGGAAAAATCCAATACTCCAGAAGGTGATGCCCGCTAGCTTCGCGACAGCTCCGGACAATTTCTAGGGCGCCTCGTCCAAGCTTTGCTTTGCGAGCGGCAACGTGGAACCTGCACACAACACAACCAAATACTTTGTTCCCAACTTACGATGAGGTTGTCAATCTCACCGGTTTGCTTGAAACAAAGGGTATGAGCGTATCGAGTGGAAAGCAATAGTAGTATGCAAGTAAAGTAAACAGTGCGAGTAAAGTAAACAGGTGATAGCAATATAATGAAAATAGGACCGGGGTCCACAGTTCACTAGTGGTGTCTCTCCATAAGATAAAATAACACATGCTGGGTAAACAAATTACAGTTGGGCAATTGATAGAATAAAGACAACGTGATATGTCGAGAGGATCACTATGAGATTTACTCTGGGCATTACAACAAGATACATAGACCGCCATCCAACTGCATCTATGACTAATAATCCACTTGTGGTGAATCAATCCGAGAACTCCACAAGTATTAAGTTGTGAACAACAGATAACTGCATTAAGCAAAGTGTGTAATGTAAACAAAGCATATGCCCTTGAGCATATGAATGTTGTTTTCTCCCTAGTGGCAACAGCACATCTACAACCTTAGAGGTTTTTGTCACTCCCCTAGATTAAGTAGAGGCATGAACCTAACTATCGAGCATAAATTCCCCCTCTTGGAGTAACTAGTATCTACTCGGCCAAGATAGCTACTAACAACGGAGAGCATGCAAGATCATAAACAACATAGAGATAACATAAGATAATATTAAGCACATCAACTCAATCATAACACCAATATTCATCGGATCCCAACAAACACAACATGTAGAATTACATAACGGTGATCTCGATCATGTAAGGCAGCTCACGAGATCTAAACATGAAGCACATGGTGGAGAAGACAACCATCTAGCTACTGCTATGGACCCATAGTCCAAGGTAGACTACTCACTCATCGCGCCGGAGGCAAGCATGGCGATGAAGAAGACCTCCGGTGGCGATTTCCCTCTCCGGCAGGGTGTCGGGAAGAGCTTCTGGACCCTCCCGATCTCGGGTCGACGACGGCAGCGGATCGCGATATGTTAAGGAAAGTGATCGGGTGTTTAGGTTTTTCCTGTCGGGGGGGGTCTTTATAGGCGAAGGGGCATCGTCAGAAGTGGACCGAGGTGGCCATACACATAGGGGGCGTGGCCTAGCCCTGGGCCACGCCGCCCTGTTGTGTGGGCCCCTCGGGGCCATACTCCGTCTCCTCTTCAGTTCTCTAGAAGCTTCGGTGAATTTCTAGATATTTGGCTTTTGTTTCGTCCAATTCCGAGAATATTTCATGTGTAACTTTTCTAAAACACAAAAATAGCAGAAAACAGGGAACTGGCACTGTGGCATCTCGTTAATAGGTTAGTTCCAGAAAATGCATAAAAATGCCATGAAGTGTAACGAAACACTAAGCAAATGGTGTAAAAACAAGCATGGAGCATCAAAAATTATAGATACGTTACAGACATATCAGCATCCCCAAGCTTAACTCATGCTCATCCTCGAGTAGGTAAGTGATAACAAAAGAAATAATTTTTGAGGTGACATGTACCTACACAATCTTGATCATCTATGTAAGCGTTGAGTGCTGCGATCAAAAGAACTTAAAACATGGCCATGAAAGACATAATCTTGATAGAAGAAACTTAGCAACCATGTTATAATATGAAAATGAACACAAACAAAAGATCATGAAAATGAAACAATGAAAGTCAAACGTGTGTTCAAATCATATGGAAAAACATACAAATGGTTTTCAGCTTGTCCTTCATGAGAGAGCAAAACATAAATGCATAGGACACCTTCAAGTTTAAGAGGGCGACTAGATACAAATAATTTAAGAACAAGTGAAACCAACATCATGAATCAATTAATGAAAACTTTGGGACAATGCACATTATACTCAGAATTACAACTATGCTCTCTTAGACAGTGCATAAAGATAGAAGGTGGTGACTCAACATAAAAAGTAAAAGAAAGGCCCTTCGCGGAGGGAAGCCGTGATTGCAAATTTTATAAACCTTCAAAAATTATGGTACTTACTAGCTTTGAGCTCTCATTACCCCCATCATAAGCATCTTGAATGGTTAAAGTTAATGCGAATACACTTATGATGCATATGCTTGACAAATCATAAGTTGAAAACCTCATGTCTCGTGAAGTACGAATACCCAAACCTCATGCTACTTTACTTAGAGTCCCAAGCAAGCTCTTGTCATTGTAAGTATACATGTATCATCGAGAACCGCCAATGGGGTACCTCCGTGCCCGATGTCATGGAACAAGCCTGAAAGGACACAGATGTCGCCTAGAGGGGGGGTGAATAGGCGATTAAAACTTTTACGAAAGGCTTGTACAAATGCGGAAATAAACTAATGTTTAATTTGACAAGCTTACAAAACCTAATAAACTAGGCTCACCTATGTGTACCAACAACTTATGTTAAGCAAGACAAGTAGCAAGGTATATAACTTCAAGCACGATGGCTATCACAAATGAAGTGCATAAGTAGTGGAGCTCGGATAAGAGTTACCGAGGCACGAAGGAGACGAAGATGTATCCCGAAGTTCACTTCCAAAGGAAGCTAGTCTCCGTTGGAGAGGTGTGGCGGCTTAATGCACTCCGAACGCCACAAAGGCCTCACCTTGAGATGTGGTAGCACAATGCTCACCAAATGCCACAAAGGCTCACCTCAAGATGCGGAGGCACGCTACACACCAAACGCCACAAAGGCTCACCTTATTCTCCTCGCGCCCTCGCACAAAGCAAGATGCCACGATCCACTATGGAACACTTGAGGGCGGTCACCGAACCCGTACAAGCTTGGGGCAATCTCCACAACTTAATTGGAGGCTCCCAAGAATTGCCACAAAGGCACCACAAAGGTTGGGGAATCTCCACAACTTAATTGGAGGCCCCAAGTATATGCCACAAAGGCCACTAAGCCGTCTAGGGTTCCAAGAACCCAAGAGTAATAAGCTCACAACTTCCACTTACCGAATCTCCGAGGAGAACTCAAACCGATGCACCAAATGCAATGGCAAGAGCACACAAAGTGCTCAAATCCTTCTTACTCAAATCCTACCAAAGCAACTAATGCTATGGAGAGATATAAGAGGAAGAACAAAGGAAATCAACAAATGAACTCCAAGATCTAGATCCCAATGGTTCCCCTCACTTAGAGGAGATTTTGATTGGTGGAAAGATAGATCTAGATCTCCTCTCTCTTTTCCCTCAAGAAGATGCAAGAATCATTGGAGGGATTGAGAGATAGAGCAAAGCTTCAAGGTCAACAATGGAGGAGAGATAGAATAGGAAGCCAACCAGCCCAAGGAGGAAGAAGGGGGCCTTTTATAGGTCCCCCACGAAAACTAGCCGTTGCTGGGCACTAGGGCCGGAGTCTCCGGCCTAGAGGACCGGAGTCTCCGCCCTAAGTGACTCCAGGGCCGGAGTCTCCGCCCCTGGGCCGGAGTCTCCGGTGCCCCGGGGTCATTCGGGGGCCTCAGGACGGACTAAGCAGGTGCCAGGCCGGAGTTGGGCCGGAGACTTTGCGTCTCGGGCCGGAGACTCCGGCCACCAAAAACTGGCAGAAACACCAACACAAAAACGACCATAACTTGAGCATCCGGACTCCGTTTTTGATGATCTTGGGCTCGTTGGAATCACAACAACGAGCTCTACAAGTATATGCATAGAAACATCATAGTCCAACAAGGGAGGATAAAACCAAATGATGAGAGGTTTGACCTCTCTTCAAAGTCGAACCGGTAAAACCTCCAAACACCAAAAACACAATGAGTGTTTCATGCAAAATCCCTTTTTGATGAGTTAGAGCTTGTCATGGAATTAACCACAAGCTCTAAAACCTCACATGGATAAAAGCCAAATAAGAACCAAGAAAGATGATGGCAAATATGCAAAGGTTTGAGCTCTCTTCGAACGATGCGGTTAAGTTACTCACTCGAGAGCCCCTCTTGATAGTACGGCTACCAATCCTATAACCCGGTCTCCAAACTAACACAAGAGACCGGTAAGAAGGAAACCCTATCAAGAACATACCTTTTCCTTGTGCATTCAACTTGAGCTAGATTATGACCATCTTGTCTTCCTCAAGTTGGAACACCTTTCTTGATCTTGATTGCTTGGTGAAGTCTTGCGAATTGCTCCCCCATAAATCAATATGGGAAAGACTCTCTTAGGAATATCTTCACATAGACATTACCACCAAATAGAATACATGCATCAAGCATATAATCTCCTTGAGATGGCATATCTTGAACTTGACTTATCATCCATGAAGATGATCACCACTTAATAATATCCTAGCCTTGTATCCTTCCTTCTTCCTTCATGATGATGATGTCTTGAAGGTAAACACAAATGTCCACTCAATTATATTCTTCAAGACATAGTTGCAATAAGCTCAATTCTCATATGACCATTCTTCCGATATTTCCTTGAATAACACATTGGTCATCACTTAAAGTTCTTCATCACTTTGACTTGATCAACCTTGTATCCTTCCTTCTTCCTTCATGATGATGATGTCTTGAAGGTAAACACAAATGTCCACTCAATTATATTCTTCAAGACATAGTTGCAATAAGCTCAATTCTCATATGACCATTCTTTCGATATTTCCTTGAATAACACAATGGTCATCACTTAAAGTTCTTCATTTGATCCTTCTTACAACCTTGAAGCCAACATATGGTTCAAGCATTGTCTATGGACATGTCCTACAAATATAACTCAATGCAAACATTAGTCCATAGAGATTGTCATTAATTACCAAAACCACACATGGGGGCTCCATGCTCTTTCAATCTCCCCCATTTTGGTAATTGATGACAATCTCTTTAAGAGGGTTTATATAATGAATTTAAAGAACCAAAATGGTTGCACTAACATCAAATACTACAAAAGTATGTGATGTTAGTAAAACCACCATATATAGAGCAAACTCCCCCACAATCTATGCACGTGTGAATGATCTTGATTTCATTGGATATATTGCCAACCAAGGTTGTTGGTGGAGTTTCCTCTATATACTCAACCATGCAAAGCATGAAAGGCAAATGCTTAAGAACAAAACCAAAGCATAAAACCCAATTCCCTTTAAACCCTCGAAACTTCTCCCCCATTGGCACCAATTGCCGAAATGGGCAGAAAAACTTAGAAGGCCAATATAGTGAGAGTTCCTCCATAATGTGTGCATAAACCAAAAGTATAATTGAAAAAATATGCACATATCCAAATATGAAAACTCGGAGGAAATCAACCTATATTGAGGATCAAAGATTGCAAATAAAATAAGATCACATGGTGGATAAACTTCAACAAATGAAGAGAGCAATCAATCGATCCAAAGAACAAATCGAATAAAGATATTATGATAAGACCAAAAGGGTGCTCTAAATAATATGAGGGAGCTCCCCAAGGTTTGTGCACAAAATATTCTATTTGAATTAAAGTATGAGGTGCATAAACATGGAATCATCACTCCCTCAATATTATTCAAAACAAAATGATACCAAGTGAAGTCAATTACTATGATAACCGCAAAATGGTGCTTTAAATGAAATGAGGAAGCTCCCCAAGGTACGTGCAAAAAAATGGAATGTTTGCATTTGAATACAATTTGCACAACATGGAATCCTCACTCCCTCAATAACATTTAAAACGCAACCATTTGCAAGAGATCATAGAGAAGAAATTAAGCTTAACACTTGCATCAAACAAATGGTTGAGTAACAAGCAAGGGACAACATATTAAAAGGCTCAACCAAAGGAATGTGAGATATGAATGACAAAGCATATTATAAGACTAATACAAGGATAAGCATAGAGCATCCACATAGTCTTCAATGAATGAAATTGCTTAGCATTCCATCCCAACACATAAGGTTCAAATAAGATATCAAATAAGGAGATATCATCTCTCATGTGTATAGTTTCTAAGTAGACAACATCACAAAGATAATTATCACAAAGAAATATGTACACACGAAATAGATACTAAGAATAGAACATGATATCCAAAATGAAGTCATGCAATATACCAATGAGAATTTTGCTTTTAAAGCACGGCCAAAGGCTCAAATTTTCTTATTGTATATTGATGAACTTCAACCACAAACAAGTCAAAGACATCACAAATATCAACAAGGGAAAGAAGATAGTTGGGATGCTTTGAGAAAAGCAACAAGTATCACAAAGATGAATACCAAAAGAAAGTAATAAATTTACACTTTCAACCATATTGCACAAGTGAGAACTTGAGGAATTGATATGCAATAAAATTGCTAAATTGACATATATGGGATAGGAGAATCATGAGCATGATTTTATATGTTCCCAATAATATGCACTCATCTCAAATTACTCACAATTGCAATAAAGAGGTTTCATTAAGACCTTTGCAAGAAGCACAACATTTGCAAATAATGATTTTCCATGCCATGAAACAACCTACACAAGGTTGGATACTAGAAAAGTATGCATGATAAGATACTTGTTACCGAGATATTAAAGGTAGGATGTAGTAGATAGGAGTTCTTCAATAATCCTAGCTTGCCTCAAATTATCATTTAGTCACCACTTCATCCTTATTATTGAGACAAGCACCAATATATCTTCATGTACCTAAAACAAAGTTCAAGTACAAGATGGTCCCCAAAACTCATTGGGTCCAAAGTAGTTAGAGAAACTACAATATATAGGACAAACTCCACATAAATATGTGCATACAGATATGAACTTGAATTTCATGCACAACTTAGCCAATTTAGGATTTGATAGAGTTTTGCCTATATATTGGATCAACGAAAGCAAAGCATGCCATAAATTATACATTTAGTAAGAATGCATGCACAACACTTTCAAGAGCCAAAGCGAGATACAATTTGAACAAAGCACCAAGAAGACCAAGAAGTCACACGAAATTGTGAGGCCACAAAAGGTTGTCCAAATTATATCAAAGAATCAAATCAACACAAGATTGACTCCAAAGTTCAACTAGTGAACTAAGCAAAAGCCAATGAGCATAAAGGATAACTAAGACACACATGCTCAAAGACATATCTCATTTTAAGAGTGAAAAACAAATTACAAGGAATGAGATAAGCAACTCCCAAAGAGAGCAAGGTTCCAACAACAAACCAAACTCTCCACACTTTTTATGATGGCACACTAAGTACCAAAAAGAAAAGATTTTACTTCCAACAATAATCAAAACCAATTGAAATAAGCACAAGAGTGTGTTATAACAAATATAGGAGAGCTCCCCCAAGATTAGTGCATTATTTATGATTTTGCATTTGAATACAAAATGCACACAAATGGGATCATCACATCTACCTACATAGAAATAACACAAAATAAATTTAACAAAATCAAATGGAATCACAAGAGTCAAGAAAGACAATGGGAGTTAAAGAAAATACATTTCTTGGCGAGAGATAAGGCAATTAAAAGCAATAGCCAAAGTGAAGATGATCAATATAAAAAAATACCACATGATAGATTACCAATTTTCCAAGGAGAAGAGGTATATGGAGTTATTTCCGGTGGTAGTTTACACATGAATCCAAGATCATCTTCACAAAAAATGAGCATATGAAAAGTATAAGAATTAAGCACCATGCCAAACAAAGATATTCTTGATAGATTCAAATAGTTAAACAATCATGCAAAGCAATGATTAGGATAGCTTGAAGCAAATGGTTTTCCAACTTTGATGTAGTATTCCACATTTTAGGAAAACCCTATCAAGAAAGTATCTCACAAACAAGATCCAAAACAAGAGCAATAAACAATTTGGCAAATTGGAACTTGTTCGAGAAAACATGCCACATAGAAGCAAGATAATTTACAATATCAACACTATGTGACACAACCTCAAATATACACATTTCATGGATTTGTAATATGCGCAAAGCACAATACTCCCCCATAATGTGATAAAACCAATTTTCAAATAAGTTGTTAAAGTCAATTTCCATAGGGCTCGGAAATTCCAAGGGGGGCCGGAGTCTCCGGGGTAGAACCACCGGAGTCTCCGGGGTAGAACCACCGGAGTCTCCGGGGTAGAACCACCGGAGTCTCCGGGGTAGAACCATCGGAGTCTCCGGGGTAGAACCAATGGAATCTCCAAACCTAGAAAATTAAACTTTACCAACAAGAGGCAAATAGAATCCAACAAGATGATTAATGGACATTATAGAATTTGAATTTCTCATGAAAATGACATACCACATAGAGACTAGATAATCTTTAAATATCAACACTAAGTGGTATTCCTCATGTACACACATTTTTAGGATTGTGAAGTGCCAAAGCATATCACTCCCCCAAAATGGGATGGTCCATTAATCACTCCCAAGAGCCAAGAAGATAGATCAAGATGCAATAGGCTCAATAGTAACAACCGTACATGGTGTGCAACCAACAAGCACATAATTGATTACTCAAAATAAAGCAAGTGGGGAGCACAACATATACAAACACATGCAAGATACAAAACCAAACACATGCAAAGGGGCGAGTAACTTTCAATGTAGATAAGTTGAATACATGTTACCGCAAGGAGGAACAATGGATATATGATAGAAATAAGATAATCCAATTGACTTGACTTGAGACAATATAATTAATGAAGATCCCTTAATTCTTCATGATATAGCCAAGTCTCCAATGCCCTCCATTAGACACCTATTGATCAAGTTTTGGCTTGTTGGTCCCCAACCAAGTTGGGTCCTAAGAGGTTAGTCACAATAGGTTTGGCAACCCAAATGGTTCTTTTCTTGACACCACTTTGAGTACCAACAAATTTGGCAAACACATTTCCAACCTTATCCTTGCAAAGTGAATAAGCATCATTGATTATGATAGGGTTGGATGAGTTACCAATAGAGCAAGTAGAAGAAAGGTGACCCTTCTCACGGCATATGTAGCAAGATCTTATCTTTCCTTTCTTCTCATTTGATTTCTCCACAATGGGAGCATTGGGTTGATTCTTCTTAGGAGGAAGCTTTTCTTCATCTTGAGGAAGGACTTGAGTTTGAGCTTGAGGCCGCTTCCCTTGTTGCTTCTCACTTAGATGCTTCTTCTTCAATGGGCAAGACCTAACATGATGCCCTTCAATTTTGCACTTGAAGCAAACAATCTTAGCCGGATCCTTGACTTTCTCTTGGCCCTTCTTCTTCTTGAAGAGTTTGGACTTCTTCTTATTGTTGGAGATAAATCCAAGTCCACTCTTGTCATTGGGGAATTTTTGTGCACTCAACATCTTGTCAAGTTTGGACTTCCCTTCATGACTTTTTACCAAGTCTTTCTTCAACAAAGTGACTTGGGCCTCGAGCTCTTTAATTTCCTCTACATGGTTAGTTACAACACAAGTACTAGAGGAAGTAGAAGCTATAATGTTAGAGCAACAAGGCAAGGAGAGTAATTCATCACAAGATGTAGCAATAGTATGAGTGGATGAATTACAAGGACTAGCACATGGCAATATAGCATTTTGGGAAGTAGTGCTAGTGACCACATGAGGTTCACAAGATGTTACCTTTGTAGACATATCCTCATAAGCTAACTTTAGGCGAGCATTGGAAACTAGAAGATCCTCATTAGAGCTAGATAGCTTTTCATGACTTTCCTCCAATATCCCATACTTGCTAGTTAGCAACTCAAGTTGAGCCCTTAGCTCAACATTCTCCTTCAAGATAGATGCTTCACAAGAAGTAGAGTTAGTAGCACAAGCATCATGATTAACCGAAAGAGGAGAAGGCAACTTGGAACACTCTTTTAAATAAGAAGCTTTTAGTTGCTCATGTGACTCGGTGAGTTTGGTGAGCACACTCTCAATGTCCCTAGAGCCATCTTTGAGGTGCTCAACATCCTCAAGAAGTTTAGCATTAACAAAAACAAGCTTATCATTTTTTAATTTTAAATCATTTGCCACCACAAGAGCTCTATCATGGTTTCCCTTTACTTTAGACAATTCTAGAGCAAAAGTCTCCTCAAGAGTTTCGTTGGTGGCTTGTTCTTTTAAAAGAGTCTTTTTAAAATCATTGGCAAGACTATGAAGATTCTCAATATTTTCTTCTTGCTCTTCATCATGAGATTGAAGCTCATCAATAATTTTCTGGCTCTCAATAGCAGCAACCAAAATATCAACAAAGTTAGAGCAAGCAATTTTGTTCTTCTTACCAATAGCAAGAAAAACTATTTCTCCCTTCTTTTTTAAAGAGGCAACATAATCATCCTCTTCTTCATGATCACTAGATATAGTGGGTTCCAAAGAAGGAGTTACCTTTGAATCCCTAGCCATAAGACATATGTGGGAACCGAGAGATGATGATGAGGATGAAATACTTGAAGCTCCAATCAAAACTTTGTCTTGGCCAATAGAATCTCCGGTTTCCTCTACATTGTTAGCCACACAAAGACTAGAGGAAATAGAGGCATTTTTATCATGGCCACTAGACAGAGCAAGCATATCATCATGAGATTTATTTAAGCAACTTACACATGATATGCAAGGACTAACACAAGCATGTAAAGCATTTATGGTGCTAGAAGTGTTAAAGTCCAAAGATGAAGCATTGCAATGAGATAGAGATGAAGGATCATCAAAAGTAAGCATACTATCACCATTGCAAGTTTCATCACCACTCACCATATCATTACCTTGTGTCTTGCCACACTTTGGTGAAGTGGATGAAAGTTCATCACGGCCGGAAGTGGAAGGAATACAATCATCCCCAATAATCTTGGACAAACCATATTTTTCTTGAAGCTTTGTCCATATCTCATGAGCGCTCCGAAAAGGCGTGAAGGAGAAGGTAACTACATCGCTCAAAGCATTAATAATCACATGAGAAGCTTGAGCATTGAGATACAAGTTTTTCTTATCCTCTAAAGATAGATTTTGAGTATCCTTTGGAGGAGAAAAACCCGCATCTACAATTCGCTCCATAGATGGGTCCATGACCCGAAAATAATTAAGCATGTGAATTTTCCAAGTATCATAATTTGTGCCATCGAATATAAAAGTGTCATTGTGCACTAATCCCCTAGCCGACATCTTTGCTCTCAAGGCGGTGAAGCCTAAAATGAGAGACCTAGCTCTGATACCAATTGAAAGGACACAGATGTCGCCTAGAGGGGGGGGTGAATAGGCGATTAAAACTTTTACGAAAGGCTTGTACAAATGCGGAAATAAACTAATGTTTAATTTGACAAGCTTACAAAACCTAATAAACTAGGCTCACCTATGTGTACCAACAACTTATGTTAAGCAAGACAAGTAGCAAGGTATATAACTTCAAGCACGATGGCTATCACAAATGAAGTGCATAAGTAGTGGAGCTCGGATAAGAGTTACCGAGGCACGAAGGAGACGAAGATGTATCCCGAAGTTCACTTCCAAAGGAAGCTAGTCTCCGTTGGAGAGGTGTGGCGGCTTAATGCACTCCGAACGCCACAAAGGCCTCACCTTGAGATGTGGTAGCACAATGCTCACCAAATGCCACAAAGGCTCACCTCAAGATGCGGAGGCACGCTACACACCAAACGCCACAAAGGCTCACCTTATTCTCCTCGCGCCCTCGCACAAAGCAAGATGCCACGATCCACTATGGAACACTTGAGGGCGGTCACCGAACCCGTACAAGCTTGGGGCAATCTCCACAACTTAATTGGAGGCTCCCAAGAATTGCCACAAAGGCACCACAAAGGTTGGGGAATCTCCACAACTTAATTGGAGGCCCCAAGTATATGCCACAAAGGCCACTAAGCCGTCTAGGGTTCCAAGAACCCAAGAGTAATAAGCTCACAACTTCCACTTACCGAATCTCCGAGGAGAACTCAAACCGATGCACCAAATGCAATGGCAAGAGCACACAAAGTGCTCAAATCCTTCTTACTCAAATCCTACCAAAGCAACTAATGCTATGGAGAGATATAAGAGGAAGAACAAAGGAAATCAACAAATGAACTCCAAGATCTAGATCCCAATGGTTCCCCTCACTTAGAGGAGATTTTGATTGGTGGAAAGATAGATCTAGATCTCCTCTCTCTTTTCCCTCAAGAAGATGCAAGAATCATTGGAGGGATTGAGAGATAGAGCAAAGCTTCAAGGTCAACAATGGAGGAGAGATAGAATAGGAAGCCAACCAGCCCAAGGAGGAAGAAGGGGGCCTTTTATAGGTCCCCCACGAAAACTAGCCGTTGCTGGGCACTAGGGCCGGAGTCTCCGGCCTAGAGGACCGGAGTCTCCGCCCTAAGTGACTCCAGGGCCGGAGTCTCCGCCCCTGGGCCGGAGTCTCCGGTGCCCCGGGGTCATTCGGGGGCCTCAGGATGGACTAAGCAGGTGCCAGGCCGGAGTTGGGCCGGAGACTTTGCGTCTCGGGCCGGAGACTCCGGCCACCAAAAACTGGCAGAAACACCAACACGAAAACGACCATAACTTGAGCATCCGGACTCCGTTTTTGATGATCTTGGGCTCGTTGGAATCACAACAACGAGCTCTACAAGTATATGCATAGAAACATCATAGTCCAACAAGGGAGGATAAAACCAAATGATGAGAGGTTTGACCTCTCTTCAAAGTCGAACCGGTAAAACCTCCAAACACCAAAAACACAATGAGTGTTTCATGCAAAATCCCTTTTTGATGAGTTAGAGCTTGTCATGGAATTAACCACAAGCTCTAAAACCTCACATGGATAAAAGCCAAATAAGAACCAAGAAAGATGATGGCAAATATGCAAAGGTTTGAGCTCTCTTCGAACGATGCGGTTAAGTTACTCACTCGAGAGCCCCTCTTGATAGTACGGCTACCAATCCTATAACCCGGTCTCCAAACTAACACAAGAGACCGGTAAGAAGGAAACCCTATCAAGAACATACCTTTTCCTTGTGCATTCAACTTGAGCTAGATTATGACCATCTTGTCTTCCTCAAGTTGGAACACCTTTCTTGATCTTGATTGCTTGGTGAAGTCTTGCGAATTGCTCCCCCATAAATCAATATGGGAAAGACTCTCTTAGGAATATCTTCACATAGACATTACCACCAAATAGAATACATGCATCAAGCATATAATCTCCTTGAGATGGCATATCTTGAACTTGACTTATCATCCATGAAGATGATCACCACTTAATAATATCCTAGCCTTGTATCCTTCCTTCTTCCTTCATGATGATGATGTCTTGAAGGTAAACACAAATGTCCACTCAATTATATTCTTCAAGACATAGTTGCAATAAGCTCAATTCTCATATGACCATTCTTCCGATATTTCCTTGAATAACACATTGGTCATCACTTAAAGTTCTTCATCACTTTGACTTGATCAACCTTGTATCCTTCCTTCTTCCTTCATGATGATGATGTCTTGAAGGTAAACACAAATGTCCACTCAATTATATTCTTCAAGACATAGTTGCAATAAGCTCAATTCTCATATGACCATTCTTTCGATATTTCCTTGAATAACACAATGGTCATCACTTAAAGTTCTTCATTTGATCCTTCTTACAACCTTGAAGCCAACATATGGTTCAAGCATTGTCTATGGACATGTCCTACAAATATAACTCAATGCAAACATTAGTCCATAGAGATTGTCATTAATTACCAAAACCACACATGGGGGCTCCATGCTCTTTCAAAGCCCACATCAAAATGATAGGACAAACAGACAATGAACACCTCGGCATCTCTTTTATTTACCATTGGTATAGCTTTTTATTGTGAGATGCGTCGTCGAATGTTCACTATGGGCATGCTGTAAATTTCCACCATGAATTATGCATGGCTTAGATTAGCGGCCCAGGCGTTTCTCTAACAAGTATACAAACTCCATGATCCCGCAAGATTCCCAATTCATTTCACATCGTGAGTATCCATAAACAAAAGATCACGATATCAACTCAAATGAAAGATAGTACAATGTTGAAAGCTTGCCCCACGACGGCATGGTTGGGCTAATTTCCAACTTACAATTTGCAAGTATAACAACTCAACATAAGAGAGCCGCAATGTCAAAATTTTAAAACGAGAAAAGTAAAGTGTGCCATCAGGTTCGTGAGAGCTTTACTGACCAATTTTCGCATAACACCAAAAAGAGTTTGATTTGAAGGATAGATAAAAGCAAGTCAAATGTACTTTGGAATAGCAAATTGCTAATAGGCATGTATGGTGGACACATTGGAACAACTTGGTTTTTAGGAGTTGGATGCATGAGTAGAGCTCATACTCAGTACAAAATGAGGGCTAGCAAAAGACTGGGAGCGACCAACTAAGAGAGCAATAATGGCCATAATCATGCAGAGCGACAAAGCGACATTAAAAGAAGCATAAGATGGCATCAAAAGTCAAAAACTAAATGATCGTAGAGGCTTATGGCGACTTTGTATGAGTCAAACATGTGTGAGCAGGCGCCAAGTCAACCCAAATAAAGCATCAAAGGAGAAAACCAAAATAATGCTTTCAAATAATTAAAACAACGCATGATTTTTTAAAGGCTCATTAAGCAATCTCAGTCATTTGGGACAAGTCATGCTACAGCAAAACCACTAAGCATACTATCAAAAAGACATCAAGCACGACATGCAAAAGCCTAGGCCGCAGTCTACACAAGCTCCTTCTTGTACCACTTTTTTTGCATAAAGCTTTTTCTCTTTTCCAACACCATTCAAACTTTTTGAAACAACTCTTTTGATGAAAACCAATATGGACCAGAGGTCAAAATACACCTTGATAAAAAGATATAACAAGATCTGAACAAAAATCAAAATGAAAAATGAAAGCTAAACGCAGTTCTAGAAAAAGAGAACACTCGTTGAAACGATAAGAGTGAAAAACTGAGTGTTCTTGGCAAATGAAAAGCAAGACAACTTCTCCAAAAAGAATTTGTTGGGGTCCAACCATTTATTGCAGCAAACAAAACTAAACTAAACTGAAAACTTAAAACAACTGACACTCCAAGAAAAACGCATAATGCATGAAGCAATAAAAATATAGTGTGTTGAAAGGTGACCTGATTTTTGCCGATTAAGAAGGGGTGCCTCGGGGGCATCCCTAAGGTTTGACGCTTGTACTTCTTGGATATTTATTGGGGTGACATGGGCATCCCCAAGCTTGAGCTTTTGTCCATTCTTCAACTCATCTCATCATTCTCCAATTCCTACACTTGAAAACTTCCTTCATACAAAACTAAACACAATTCTATTAGCAACATTAGTGTAAGCATAACATTGAATCAACCCTTTTTGCTTCAGGTTACAACTCAAAACTACCACATATAAAGCATATACTACTGTAGCAACTTCCCCAAAATTTCCATGATCAAAAGAACTCAAAAAGAATGCGATAGAGCGGCAAACACAAATATTGGCAGAAATCTCTCAAAACAGAACAGCTGACAAAGGTCGAATTTTTAGAGGGTTTTCTGTTGCTCAAATCAAAAAGTGTATAACAAATGAAAGTTTGGATATAACCTGGGGCATATGCACAAGAAATGGCAGGTCCAAAAGATATTCTGAGAATTTTCACGAATTTTTACGGTGCAGCACCAAAAACTGTTTCAGGACAGCAACATCCCCAAATCTTACCTCACTCAAATTAGAGGCTTCTCTTGGCACAACAATGAAATAAAAAGGATAAGGAGAGGTTATTACAGTAGTAATAACTTCCAAGACTCAAATAAAAGAAAAAGAACTAAAAGTAAAAACATTGGGTAATCTCCCAAGAGTGCTTTTCTTTAACGCCTTTGAGCTAGGCGCAGAAAGTGTGAATCAAGTAATATGAAGTGATGAAGCATCAAGCTCATAATTTGCTCTAAGAATAGAGTCAAAAAGCAATTTCTTTCTATTTCTAGGGAAGTGTTCCATACCTTTCTTGAGTGGAAATATATATTTGATAGTGCCTTCCCTCATATCAATGATGGCACCTACAGTTCGAAGAAAGGGTATTCCCAAAATAATAGGACATGAAGCATTGCATTCAACATCCATGACAAGAAAATCAACGGAAACATGGTTATTGTTAACCATAATAAGAACATCATTAATCCTTCCCAAAGGTTTCTTCTTAGCAACATCAGCAATAGGAACATCATAATAACACTTTTCAAGCGGTGGTAAATCAAGCATGTCATAAATTTTTCTAGGCATAATAGAAATACTAGCACCTAAAAATTGCTTTTTCATAACAAGGTTCAACAAAGCAGGCTTAATCTCATAAAAATCAGTAGCAGGAGTAGGTGGCGCAATAGGAGTGCAGATAAAATCACTATTATTAGTGCTAGTAAAATCACACAACTTGGTGTTCTCATGAGTAGCCATTCTAGCAAAACTAAAAGCAGACAAGTAAAAACAACTATAAGGAAACTATTTTTTTTGTGTTTTTGATAAAACGATGCAAGTAAAAATAAAGTAAAGAAAAACTTAAAACAAAGTAAAGGATGTTCTTTCTCCCCGGCAACGGCGCCAAAAAGGTTGTTGATGGCGCGGTGATGAATGGTGCCAGAGAACTTGTTGGCGTGTAGTTGATGAAGTAAATGACCGGCCAGTTGGAAACCCCAAGAGAAGGTTTGATGAATATAGAAGCAAGTTTTTCCTCAGTTATGAAACCAAGGTTATCAATCCAGTAGGAAAAAGCCAATACTCCAGAAGGTGATGCCCACTAGCTTCGCGACAGCTCCGGACAATTTATAGGGCGCCTCGTCCAAGCTTTGCTTTGCGAGCGGCAATATGGAACCTGCACACAACACAACCAAATACTTTATTCCCAACTTACGATGAGGTTGTCAATCTCACCGGTTTGCTTGAAACAAAGGGTATGAGCGTATCAAGTGGAAAGCAATAGTAGTATGCAAGTAAAGTAAACAGTGCGAGTAAGGTAAACAGGTGATAGCAATATAATGGAAATAGGACCGGAGTCCACAGTTCACTAGTGGTGTCTCTCCATAAGATAAAATAACACATGCTGGGTAAACAAATTATAGTTGGGCAATTGATAGAATAAAGATAACGTGATATGTCGAGAGGATCACTATGAGATTTACTCGGAGCATTACAACAAGATACATAGACCGCCATCCAACTGCATCTATGACTAATAATCCACTTGTGGCGAATCAATCCGAGAACTCCACAAGTATTAAGTTGCGAACAACAGATAACTGCATTAAGCAAAGTGTGTAATGTAAACAAATCATATGCCCTTGAGCATATGAATGTTGTTTTCTCCCTAGTGGCAACAGCACATCTACAACCTTAGAGGTTTCTGTCACTCCCCCAGATTAAGTAGAGGCATGAACCCAACTATCAAGCATAAATACCCCCTCTTGGAGTCACTAGTATCTACTCGGCCAAGATAGCTACTAACAACGGAGAGCATGCAAGATCATAAACAACATAGAGATAACATAAGATAATATTCAGCACATCAACTCAATCATAACACCAATATTCATCGGATCCCAACAAACACAACATGTAGAATTACATAATGGTGATCTCGATCATGTAAGGCAGCTCACGAGATCTAAACATGAAGCACATGGTGGAGAAGACAACCATCTAGCTACTGCTATGGACCCATAGTCCAAGGTAGACTACTCACTCATCGCGCTGGAGGCAAGCATGGCGATGAAGAAGACCTCCGGAGGCGATTCCCCTCTCTGGCAGGGTGCCAGGAAGAGCTTCTGGACCCTCCCGATCTCGGGTCGACGACGGTGGTGGATCACGATATGTTTCTATAAAAGTGATCGGGTGTTTAGGTTTTTCCCGTCGGGGGGTCTTTATAGGCGAAGGGGCATCGTCAGAAGTGGACCGAGGTGGCCACACACATAGGGGGCGCGGCCTAGCCCTGGGCCGCGCCGCCCTGTTGTGTGGGCCCCTCGTGGCCCTACTCTGTCTCCTCTTTGGTTCTCTGGAAGCTTCGATGAATTTCTGGATATTTGGCTTTTGTTTCGTCCAATTCCGATAATATTTCCTGTGTAACTTTTCTAAAACACAAAAACAGCAGAAAACAGGGAACTGGCACTGTGGTATCTCGTTAATAGGTTAGTTCTGGAAAATGCATAAAAATGCCACGAAGTGTAACGAAACACTAAGCAAATGGTGTAAAAACAAGCATGGAGCATCAAAAATTATATACATTAGAGACGTATCTCACGGCATTCCACCCTCAGACGGACGGCCAATCGGAGGTGGTCAACAAGGTGATTGCCATGTATTTGCATTGTGTCACAGGTGAGCATCCTTGTGCTTGGGTGGATTGGCTCGCGTGGGCAGAGTACTGCTACAACACCTCCTATCATTTCGCCCTGCGCGCCACACCATTTGAGGTGGTCTACGGTTGTCCGCCCCTGCCCATACTGCCGGTTGACCCGGCGACAGCCCGGACGGAAGCGGCAGGAGAGCTTCTCCGCAGCCGCGATGAGATGCTTGCTGAGGTGCGACAACGCCTCATTCAGGCCCAACAACTGGCCAAGCACTACTATGATGGCCACCATCGTGAGGTGGAGTTCGAGGTGGGTGATTGGGTGTGGCTACATCTTCTTAACCGCTCCACTCAGTCCCTGGACCCGCGTGCAAAGCGCAAGCTGGGTCCTCGCTACGCCGGACCATTCGCCGTCTTGGAGTGCATCGGGCAGCTAGCCTATCGTCTTCAGCTTCCGGCCGGGGCTCGCCTCCACGACGTCTTTCATGTGGGGCTTTTAAAGCCCTACCATGGGGAGACATCAATAGCGATGCCAGCGCTTCCTCCGACCTCTGACAGGCGTTTTCTTCCGAGCCCAGCAAAGGTGTTGCGAGCCCAGCTTCGTCGCGGAGTGTGGTACTTGTTGATTCAGTGGGAGGGCCTTCCGGAGAAGGAGGCCACTTGGGAGCCGCGTGACGAGTTCTGCTAACACTACCCTGACTACCAGCTTGAGGACGAGTTGTTTGCGCAGGCGGGGAGAGATGTTATGACCGGGCTAACTTATACCCAGAGGAGGCCCAATGGGCAGGCTTAGTTAGGGGATTAGCCCATAAGTTATCTTATTTTCATTATATAAACAGCTGTAAACGCTACATGGAGAATTAAGCAATAATAATATTTCTGTTGCCCGGCTCCCCGAGGAGCCAGAACCCTAAACCCTAGCCGCCGCCTCTCCCTGCGCCTCCTTCCTCCTCACGCACGACGGCGCCCAGCCGCCGGCGACCGCGACCTCGTCCGCACACCACACCCTTCTTCCCCTACAACCTCCGCCCTAGACCCGGTAGAACCCTAGCTCCTAACAACTTCATCTATCTCATCTCATCATTCTCCTTTCCCTACACTTGAAAACTTCCTTCATACAAAACTTCACACAATTCTCATTAGCAACATTAGTGTATGCAAGATAGTAGATCCACTTTTGGTTCAGTTTCAACTCAAGTACAACACCTATTAAACCATTAGCTACTATATCAACTTCTCTCAAAAGTTCTGTAATCAAAAGAACTCAAAAAGAAATAGATCAAGAGGCAAATGCAAATAGTGGCAGAAATCTGTCAAAACAGAACAGCGAGTAAAGATCAAATTTTTCGAAAATCTTCTGTTGCTCAAATCGAAAAGTGCAAAACTAATGAAAGTTAGATAATAACCTGGGGTATGTGCACAAGAAATCACAGATCAATACGACGTTCTGGGAATTTTCACGAATTTTTTCAGCGAAGCACAGAAATCTATTTCGGGACAGCAACTTTCCCAAATCTTACCTTCTTCCAATTAGAGGCTATTCTTGGAACAAAAACGAAATAAAAATGATAAGGAGATGTCATTACAGTAGTAACAACTTCCAAGACTCAACAAAAAGAAAAATTACTGAAAAGAAAACATTGGGTTATCTCCCAAGAGTGCTTTTCTTTAACGCCTTTGAGCTAGGCGCAGAAAGTGAGAATCAAGTATTTTCAAGTGAAGAAGCATCAAGATCAACACCAGAAGTCTTTTCAACAAGGAATTGTATTTTATCAATATAAGTTTTATAAGATCCTCTCTCCACACTCTTGGGTTCACTACTTTCATCAAAGGGGTTTTCAGGAACAATCCAATCAAAATTCTTTTCCAAAGCTTCATACATTCCTAAGAGTTTAAAAGGTATTGGTATTTTGATTTCCTCCCCCTTTGTACCAATAACATCTACACATGAGCCTAGCATATTAAAACGATCAAAAACTTTCCTAGCTTCTATAACAACATCTCTAAATTCTTTATGCAAAGTTTCCAAAACAAATCCCTCTTTTCAGCATCTTCAACATCATGAAGTTTAAGAAACATTTGCTGTATTGTGGGGTTAAGGTTAACAAACCTAGCCTCCAACATGTGAACTAAGTAAGCAGCAGCAGTTTCATAATTAGGAGCAAATTCGGCTAAGGATCTATCCTCAATATCTTTGTGCTTACTAACATGATTAAAGAACTCTTCAATGTTATTCTTCCCAATGATAGAACCGCTACCTACTGATAGGTCTTTCAGAACGTACTCAGGGATCAACATAATGAACTAAAAATAAAGTAACAAAGTACCAACTATAAAAGGAACTAAATTTTTTGTATTTTTTATAAACAAGATGCAAACAAAATAAAGTAAAGAAACTAAGCAAAACAACAACAAAGTAAAGAGATTGAAAGTGAGAGACTCCCCTTGTAGAAATCCTCTTTCTCCCTGGCAATGGCGCCAAAAAAAGTCTTGATGTCTCACAGGACCAGTTGGGAAACCCCAAGAGGAAGGTATGATGAGCACATCAGTAAGTTTTCCCTCAGTTATGATACCAAGGTTTAATCGACCAGTAGGAGAAAGAAACCACTTCTGAAGGTTGTTGCTTGCTGACTTTGGCAATGGCACTAGAGAACAGTTAACGGCGCCTGAAAATAGTCTTGTGCACGGTTTTGGCGCCAGCATCAACGTGGAACCTGCACACAACACAACCAAACTACTTTGCCCCAACTTACGATGAGGTTGTCAATCTCACTGGTTTGCTGTAAACAAAGGATTAGATGTATAGTGTGGAAAGAGATGTTTGCTTGCGGTGAAATAAAGTAATGCTTGCAGAAAGTAAACAGTGCTTGCAGTAGATGGTAATATAAATGTAAAAGAATGGATCGGGGTCCACAGTTCACTAGAGGTGTCTCTCTATAAAGGTAAATAACATGCTGGGTAAACAAATTACAGTTGGGCAATTGACAAAATAAAGAATGCATAACAATGCATGTACATGTCATGAAGATCACTATGAGATTCACTTGGGCATTACAACATAATACATAGACCGTAATCCAAATGCATCTATGACTAATAATCCACCCGCGGGATACCATCCGAACAACCCTTGGGTATTAAGTTGCAAGCTACAGATTATCGCCTTAAGCAAAGTGTGTAATGCAAATAATACAAATGTCCTTGAACAAAAGATTGTTGTTTTCTCCCTAGTAGCAACAACACATATACAACCTTAGAAGTTATATTCACTCTCCAGATTACTAGAGGCATGAATCCACTATCGAGTATAAATACTCCCTCTTGGAGTCACTAGCATCTACTTGGCCAAGATATCTACTAGCAACGGAGAGCATGCAAGATCACAAATAACATAGACATGATAAATCATAGTACTCAATATTCATCGGATCCCAACAAACACAACATGTAGAATTACATAAAGATGATCTTGATCATGATAGGCAGCTCACAAGATCTACACATGAGGTGCATGGAGGAGAAGACAACCATCTAGCTACTGCTATGGACCCATAGTCTAGTGGTGGACTACTCACGCATCACTCCAGAGGCTGGCATGGTGATGAAGAAGGCCTCCGGTGATGATTCCCCTCTCTGGCAGGGTGCCGGGAAGAGCTTCTGGACCCTCCCGATCTCGGGTCGATGACGGCGGCGGCTTGCAGTATGTTTTGTGGAAAAGTGTTTAGGCCTTAGGGTTTTCTCGACGAAGGGAATTTATAGGCGGAAGGGCGATGTTAGAGGGTGAACCAGGGGCCCACACCACCTGGTGGCGCGGCCTGGGGGTGGCCCGCGCCACCCTATGGTGCGGCTGCCTCTTGGCTGCTCTCCGTCTCTCCTTTGGACTCCGTCTTCGTGTCAGGTAAATAGGAACTTTGGCTTTCGCTTCATCCAATTTTGAGAATATTTCCTATGTAACTTTTCTGAAACACAAAAATAGCAGAAAACAGGAACTGGCACTGTGGCATCTTGTTAATAGGTTAGTTCAGGAAAATGCATAAAAATGCCACGAAGTGTAAACAAAACACAAAGCTATTGGTGTAAAACAAGCATGGAGCATAAAAAATTATAGATATGTTTGCAATGTATCAAACCACAGTGCAGCCGCTGGGAATAGTGGAGAATCAAAGCCACTAGGGCGCTGCCAGGAATGGGAGAGAAGGAGATAAGGGAGAAAAGGAGAGGATAGGGTTCATGCAGTGCGGGTTGACGCTAGGCACGTGGACTAGGGCTTTTTCGGTGAGAGGGGGATCAGCGGTGAGCGAACGAGCCAGAATGAGGTGGTTCCACCGAATCGATGGAACTGGGGCATTCCGCATCTAGGCCAATTATTTGTTTTCGGGAACCAGTCTGTTCCATTCCAGTAGCTCAACTAAACACAAGAATGAGTCTCAGGTGTAGAACCATACCATTATATTCCACTTGGTTCCACCAACCGAACACACCCGTAACCTCTCTCATGGAGTTCATGGAGGAGAGAAACTAGCTGGGGTAGAAGGAGATGGAAAGAAATAGATAAGAGAGAGAGAGAGGGACGGTGCATCGTCGCATCCTTGGCACGATGGATACTCATCCGATGGCCGCGTGCCGAGAGGACGCAGCGTTTTCCTTCATAAAATTTGCGGCATCTTTAGAAAATAGTTGAATAATGTTAAATTCTCAATATAAAGATATTTCTAGAAAAATGTGAATTAAGGAATGTAGTTCCGCGGTTGTATATTCCCAGGGTTCTTTTAGAACATATTTCTAAGGTACTTGGGCCAGATGTAGCTTGTGGACGCTTGGCAGGAGTGGAGTGGCTGGAGTCTTCGACCCCTTCTGAGATTGTACTCTTTGTTTCCATGGTTATTAGTTAAGATTTTTATTTTCTTTTTATTTTGAACTTTTTGCTAGTATTGTTTGCATCGTTGACAAATGCTTGTAAATTGTTTCTATCTTCTATAAAAGCAAGGTATGCCTCGGTATACTCTAAAAAAACGGCAAATCTATATGGCGAGCGCTCGTTCTGATCATGTTTCCAGCGAGCAAATCTCGGGCGTCTGTTGTGAATCCCGTGGTCCAGGGTGAGAAGGGCGGAGGCAACCGTTATGTTTTGATTTGATCTGCTCGATTGTGGTTAGTTGGCTCAGATCGCTCCGGCAGATAACCACCTGGGTCCGGAAACCGTGCTCCTGGTGACCCCACCCCGCCCACCATCCCTCCCCCGCATTAGGACGCAATTAATCTATCAGTTACCTTCCTCTTCTTCCTTCGCTCATCCCGCTTCCTCCTCCCAGGCGAATCGCCGATTTCTCCCTCTCCTGGCCGCAATCCGGCGTGTTTCCGGCCGATTCTGGTGCGCCCCGAGGTATGCACTACTCTGCGCCCTCTATTACCCTCTCGGGGTTGTGTAATTTCACGCATTTCCGCCATGTTGATTTAGCCTGCAGGTAGTTCCACCGCGGATTCGCGGTAGTGATGGGCTTGTCGCTGGCGATGCTCTGATGGTAGTTTGTATGTTGCTATGTTGGACGCGTGCGCGTTTTTTTGGTTGCGGTTCTGGTGGTTTGCTGCCACCATTTCCCGCTCCCTCGTGCTCTATTTTCCAGAGATTTTTGCTGCTATTCCTTATGTTGTACCGTATATTTAGGGTTTGTGGCGGTTTTCATTTTTCTAGTTCCAGGGTAGGAGTGCGGTTATTCAGTGCATGTTATGTAGTATGGTTTGGGTTTTTAGAGTTCATTTGGTGATCTAGGTTTGTTTACAGTGGTGATTTTGAGATGGTTACCAATGAGATGGGTAGAGTGGTGATTTTGTCATGTGGATGTCCATGTGTGTTTAGCTGTTATGTGGATGATTGTGGTGTGCTCAATGTAATTTGTGTGTAATCATGTGCTGTTCATTCTCTGCATTATTTGCATGTTTAGTTGCAGACATTCATTAGTTACACATGGATGCATGTTTTGTTGCATGTTTTATATGCATAAGGTGTTGAATACATGTGTTTTTTCTCAAGTTTGTTTGTTTACAAGCAGTAGTACCATACCTGGATAACTGTAGTTAATAACCATGGGTAACCATAATTGTAATGGGTTGGTAAGTTCAACTATGTTGATTTTACAAGCAATACCATGCATGGATAACTGTACTTAAAACTCATTGGTAACCATAGTTATAATGGGTGGGTAAGCTGACCATGTTTACTTTACATGCAATAAGATTATACCATGATTTCAGAACTTAAAAGACATGTGTAACCATAATTTGTAATGGGTGGTAAGTTCATCTTTGTTGATTTTGAAACAATAGGATCATTCCTGGATAAGTGTTCTTTAAACTATAGGTAACCATATTTAGTAATCTGTTGTGGTGAGGTGGTTCATTTATATCATGATGAACAATGGTTGTTATTTTTGTATTTATGTTGTATTTGATGTTGTCTTTTAAGTTTGTGTGCTGAATTTTTGTATGCTATGTAGGGTTTACTATGGCTAAGAAAAGGAAGGCTGATGAATTTGTAGGCGGGGATGAAACAGAATATGACAGTAAACGCATACGTAACCGCGCATCCCCCTTTCATGCCGCTTCGTTGTGCCGGCATCTCACGGATTTGCAGAAGGATACGGTCCGTTTAATGGATTTTGGTCCCATGCTGGACAAGTGTACCACACTTCACAATCCTCTTATTTACTGGTTTGCCAAGCTTTATGACAAGAAAACCCGAGAGTTTGTTGTACCGAGCCGTGGCAGTATTCCGCTGAATGAGGCAGCAGCTCGACGTACTCTTGGATTACCCATTGGGAGTGTTCGTGTTCCATATCGCACCGATGGCCTCCTTGAGCATTCCCTTGCCCCTGTGGTTTTCCCTCAAGATTTGAAAACCCCTACCACATCTCGGGTTTGGGAGATACTGAAGGAAATGACTGATCACGATGATTTATTCAAGCAGATTTATATCATGTACCTTGTGTCAACCGTGCTTTCTCCCATGACAAGGAACCACATCAGCAATAGGTGCTATCCTATCATGGTCAGTTATTATTCCTTTATTGCATATGTTGCTTGTAAGGTTATTTTTTATGCTGTGGTTAGGTGGATCACTTTATTTTTTAGTATGGATAAGTGTTTCTTATGTCTATGGATAACTTCTATCTTTGTGTTTGTACTGCATGTGGATAACTATCTTGTGTCCATTTTTTGACACTTTTTGTATATATCATGTGGATAAGTTTTAGTTTTCTTTTTTTGGGTGGAATTCTTATGTTTTGTTCTTTCTTTTGTGTATACTTATGTTTGTGTGTCCATTTTCTGTACTCATTGTTTCATTTTTACAGCATGACATTGCCAACGTCAATAACATGCAGTGGTGCCAGTTTGTTGTTGATCAACTTCATGAAGAGCTGTCAAATGGGATTTATTCTCAGGGTTGTCTATTCCTTCTTGAGGTACATATATACATTCTGTCAGTACAAATTTCTCCATTTTTTCATGTTTTTTTAAAGTTTGCCTGCCATTTGTTTGTATCCTATTTTTTATTGTTCTATGCTTCTTTCCATTTCATTTTCAGCTATTATACGTCGACTCTCTTGATGTTACCAGTTTAGATGACCTTGAGCTTCCCGAGGCAAAGTTTGCTGTAAATAGATGGTTGAGGGAAAACATTGATAAAGTTTTATTGCTTGATGTTATTGATAAGCATATCTATGGAAAGCTTGAGGTAATTGTACTGTATGTATGCATGGATTACTCTTGTGTTATTTTGGTGGTAAGCTTTGACTTTACTGGGTGGTAACTCTGCTTTTATTTTGCTTTTTTGGTACTGTAGCTAAAACCTGAGTTTGGTATCAATTATAGACTGTTTGGTGGTGCTGAGGGGTATTCAAAATGTATGGACACCTGTGTTGATCCAAGTTGTAGCAAAGAGGTAATCTCACTTGTTAATTTTTCATATTGTGTTGTTATAGCTTTCTTATTAACTTTTTTGACTTTTTTATATTTTTTCATATGCGCAGCAAAAAGAACGAGTGTCTAATCTGATGGGTAACTTTGTTTCTGGCCTGGTTAGGTTGATGAGCAACCTTGTCCAGGGTTGGACAGCATTGGGAGACAATGCCAGAGCTGATTTGGGTCGACAGATTGCTAATTTTAGTGATGGTCTTATGACGGGTGGATCTAGCCCGGCTGCTCCAGTTGCGAGGCCTACTCATGCGTCGACCCGTGGGAAGAAGGGTGCATATTCCGGTGTGCCAGATGTAGGGACATCTTCAAATGCCAATGTTGATGATGAACCTAATATTGGCAGCGAAGGTATTAGGAGGGGTGGATCTAGACCTGCTGCTCTAGCTGCAAGGTGTACACGTGCGTCGACACATTTGAATAAGGGTGCACGTTCCAGTGTGCCAGATGTAGGCACATCTTCCAATGTCAATATTGAAGATGAGCCTATTCTTGTCAGCGATAGCAGTTCTTCTGAAGATGCGCAGCCTGATGCTTCAGCTTTTCAATATGTTAGTGATGAGGATGAGGATGATAATGGGGATGACGATAATGATGAGAATATTGATGATGATGAGGAGGATGATGATGATGATGAGGATGACAGTGATGTTACCAAATATGTTCGTGCTCCAAGGAAGCTGACTCCAGGGCAGCGTTATCATACAAAACAAGCTGCAGGACGTGTTTGTCCTTCTTTATCTGGTTCCGATTCTATGGGTTTAAATTCAGATGCATTTTAGAAGTCACCTGATCTAGTTCAGAAGTCTCCTGAACCAGATCATAGTTCACCTGAACTAGTTCAGAGGTCGCCAGATTCAATTCCGAGGTCGCCTGGTCCAGATGATATGTCGCCGGTCATGGAGAGGAGGACATCTGACTAGGATATCATTACTGGCAGGACTGTTGATCAGTCTGTAGCGCCTGATAAGACCGGTACCATTGGATTGTCAGGTCGTGATGCGACGGGGTCTTCTAGGCATCCTATTAGACATGTGTACAAATCTGCTGGTAGGGGGAAGAGGAAGTTACAGAACATTACGCAGAGGAATAATGAGATTAAGGGTGTGATCATCCATGAGCTTGGCCTATCTCCTGACATGATTAGGAGATCACTTGGTCATGTGGATATTTCGAAGAAGGCATCTTCCAATAGGTATTAAATTGTCCATAGAGATTATTTTACTGTTCTTCGGTCATGCATGGATAACTTTAGTTATATATGTGGATAGCTTGTTCTTATCGATGTGGGTAACTTTATTCTTTTTTCATTTAATGAGTAACCTTTTTGTTGAGTTAGTACTATTGGATACTTTTGTTCTTTTGCATGTGTGTATTTTCATATTTATGCACTGTATAACCTTTTTGTTATCATCCTTCTTCTTTTTTGTAGAAAGGAGACCCCTGCTAGGTGTTCTCCAGGCATTGAAAATTTGTGCTCTTCTCCTTGAAATCTGCTATCAGATTATGATGATACACCTCAAGATGAGAATGAACATGTCCATAACACGCCCCCTTCATCCCCTGTTGATGCACGTGAGACGTCACCTCCGGTTGGGGACTTGGGTGGATCACGTGACAAGCATGTGGACTTTGTTACAGATTTTCCATCATCTGGCGCAGCTTCCGTTGATGCAGCAAAAGTGTTAGATGCTCGTTTGGACAGCGTAAACATTGAGAAGGATGGTAGTAGCAGCTTGGCCACCTCAGCTCCTATGACTTCTGTTTTATCTGATTTAGTTGTTGTCTCCACCGAAAAGGCTGTTGAGAAGGTCATTCCCGGACAGTGGTCTGATGCTGATGGGAATATATTCTTTCCTGCATCTATGCTTTTTAGAAATACTGTGGCTCCCTCTAGTGCCGTTGTTCCCCCTGAGGCAGAGCCATGTGAAGATGCTCAACCTGCTCCATGTATTGATGAAGGTGTTACTCAAGATGTTGAGCAATCACATGTAGTCTATCCTTCACCTGTTAATTTGGTTACTGGCTCTTCCCTGTACACCAACCTCGAGCACATGGAGTCTCCTGTGTGGAATTTCAGTACCAGTCCCCTGTTGTTGACGCTGCTGTGGTGTCTCCTCCACCCGTCAGTGCAGCAGCATCTGCTGGCCCAACTGTGCAACCTCAGAGCTCAAGTGGGCTTGGCATAAATATTGAATCTATTGAACCAGTAACAAAGCCTAGTTTGCTTGAAAGCTCAACCGGCATTGATTCTAATGTTATGAAAGATCAACCATCCTCAATGCCTAACCCTCCTTAGAGCTCAACTATTGTCACAGAGAAGTCATCAAATATACAGGAAGCTCAACTACCCTCGAAGCGGAAGCATCCTCAAATTTCAGCTGTTGTCACGAAGATTCCTAAAGCTAGATTTGTTGGTGCCGATGGCAAACTTTCTCTTGCAAGAGGCATCCCAATACCTCTTCCTGATCATGTTGTGTCGATAAAACCTACTTCTGCTGATCCTGCTCCTTCGGTTGTATCTGAATGTCCATATGCGCATGTTCAGCCTAGTGCCCATGCGCCTTCAATTGATCCTAATAGTGGTGTGCCTTCTGGTACTCGTCCTGTTGCTGCACGTGTTGCTGCGCGTCTTGTTACGGCTAATCCTGGTGATTTATTCCATGAATTCGAACCCGAAGAGGCCTCCCGCTTGTCGCTCGATGCATCTCAGCCCACAGGTTAGGCTCAAAACCTATTTTATTTTTTGGCATGATTTTATTGTTGGTTTTAGGGTTTTTTTAGTATATCGATTCATATGTTGTGCAGCTTTGTTTTGTATGCGGTTGGATAACATATTCATGTGTTAGCAGTGGTAATCTAATTCTGTTTTTAGTTGTCTTGGTTGTAATCATACTTTTGCTAACTAATAATGCATTATGATTTTATGTTAACTTCATTCTTTTAGAGGCTGGTAACTTAGTTTCTTAGGGTATTGGTAAGTTTTATAATTATATGATGATAATTTTAACTTATATATGATTGTAACTTTTTCAGAACGTGTAGTGGTAAGTTTAATATGTATGTTATGGTAACTTTAATATATATGTGCTGGTCACTTTTGTATTATTTTATATTTTTGACTTGCTTGCTGTATACTTTGAATTCATACATTATGTCAGTTCATCCCTTTTGTTTGTAACCCTTTACATATTGTGTAGAAACACGTTCCGACAGTAACGAGGGTGGTGATGGCTCAAACTAATTATGTTTGGCATTTGAAATATCAATGTGAAGATCTTCTCTAGCAGTATTTTGGGGGAAGGGTTTATACGTTGGTATTACCAATGCGGTTGGCGGCCTATCGATGGAGTATTTGTGAATCGTCGTCCTAGTATTTAGATGCTTGGGTTAGTTCCAATGTAGGTTGTTTGTGTTATTTCGTGGTGATCAGTTTATTGAACAATGTGTTATGTAAATTAAATGACATTTGTATGCCCTGTGTGATGTATATAAATTGTCCTAAAATATTATCTATGTTGTTTGTTATGCCTATGTGATGTATATATCTGTGTTGTTTGTTATCTTGTTTTCATGTATTCATTTTTTTATTTTCTTTTTTCTGTGTGGTGATAAAACATGTTGTACTATTTTTTACACGTGTGGCACACCATCTTTTTCATCTTTTTTCATTTGTATGTTTCCTTTTCTGTCCCTCCCCTTTTTTGTAGTGTATAACCAAGCATTTGGTTCTGATAAGGGTAAATCCCTTGCCAAAGATCAAAGTGACATTATTTCTCTTGATGATCTGTTGGTTGATAAGCTTGGTGCTGTAGCATTTGATGTTGAGAATTGCAAACAGGTTGTGAATGATGTAAAAGGTAACCTATCTGTTTGTATTATTTTGCTGTATCGGTTTTCCTCTTTTTTTTGCATGTTTTATCATTTTTCTCTGTAATGTAGGTATGCATGTTATTTCAACACCGGCTCCTTTCATTAGCACTGCTGGACCTATTATAGGTGTTGGTAGTGCTACTCCACGTACCAGCCTTCGAACTGTGAGAATTAGGCAGCCTTCGAAGGTTCTTCTTCCTCCTTACTCGTTCATTTCTACCACCGAAGATGAAGATATGTTGTACAACAAGGTTATCATTCACCACATGAAAGAAACCAGGTCCAAGATCAGAGAGTATGGATCTCAGTTACTCATGTGCTTCTTTTCAATTCTTTTTACATGGATAACTTTTATTATACATACTGGGTAACTTTGACTTTAAGCATGGATAATTTTGACTTTAAGCATGGATAACTTTTATCATTTTTTTATGTTATATGTTTTTCTTTTGCAGTTCATATGTTTGTTTGTTTACTGATTGTTTATTTTTGTCTTTTATGTATTTGTTTTTTGGTTGGGCAGATCTCGAATTATGATCATAGAGCCAATGTGGGTTAATACCGGCGAACTTGCAAGTAGTTTTATGGCTGATGGAGAGCTATCAAACACTGTTTGTGACATTGGCGTTTCTATATTGCAAGATACTTGTCCTACCAATAAATTTATTTTTCCATATCTTGTGACAAAGTATCTTATGGAGGGAAATTTCAATTCAAACCTTGTGCGGAGGTCTTTCAGAAGAGATGAAAAGTATAAGCTTAGCCACAAAGATTTGGTATGTATTTGTCTATTCCTTTCATGATCTTTTTCTGTTATTAGTATAGGATTATTCTAGTGCAACAGGGTGGGTAACTAGTTATCAGTAGTTGTGATAACTTATCGGATTTCATGGGTGGGTTTATGTTTCCCAGGTTTTGCTGTCAATAACTTCTTATGATGTGTTCTTTTTGTAGCTCTCATTCCCAGTACTGCAGATACTTGGAACAGTTGAACATCCTTTTGGGCACTGGTACATGCTTTAGGTTAACATGGTTGCTAAAAGGTTTGAAATCCTTGACTCCCTGTGGTCCAACGAATGAAGAAATGATCGATCATGCTAGTCAACTAGTTGAATCAATAAAGATGATGTACCATGTGAACTATTCGGGTTCTCATAGACAGATTAATGAATATGAGTTGTTGTATGTTCCTGTTCCAAGGCAAACCACCGGGTTAGTTGGATTTTCCTATTTTCCTTATTATTCATCAGCTTTCTTATGTTTTGTTATTGTTGAGGTTGGTATTGTTTATCAACTTCTTTTTTCCCCTTTTTAGCACTGACTGCGGCTTCTTTATGCTCAAGTTCCTTGAGTTGTGGAATGGAAGCGTTGTCCCTGCCGTGTCTCAGGATATGATGCCAGGATTGAAGAAAAAGCTCCTCTTTTTGTGGTTGAATCATCCTCGGAATATCCTACTTAATTGGAGGTCTCTGTTGGATGAAAATATGATTTTATGAGGTATGCACTCCCACAAATTAGTGCTACCCTGGATTTTATCTAATATGTTCCACTTGTTTAATATGTTTTTAGTTACAGACATGTCAGGGCCGAACTTTTTACCCATCCATTTTGTGCATTTGTTTCTCTCACTAGTTCAAATTTATGTTCTGTGGGTAACTTAGGTATATAGACATGGTAACTTTTTCTGTACATGGAGGGGTTAGTTTACTGATACAAGTAGGAGGTGGTAAGTTATGTAGTAGTAGTTTGGTTATTTTTGTTTCATGTTGGTGGTATCTTTTTGTTTTGTTTGGTCAAAAACTGAGTCACAACAAACAAGTCATTTTTGTATTTGTTTTATCACTACTTCAAATTAATGTACTGTGGGTAACTTAGGGATATAGACATGGTATCTTTTACTGTATATAGAGGGGGTTACTTTTCTTATACAAACAGGGATGGTAACTTATGCAGTAATATCATGGTTATTTTTGTTCCTAGTTGGTGGTATCTTTTTTTTTCAAAACTCGAGTCGTAACAAACAAACTGCTTATGAGTAATAGTTATTGACGAGGGTTAGCTCAACAAATGTCCTAGATGAAGGACTTAGGATCGGGGAGACAGGGTGTCGGATGAACTCGAAGGTAAGGTTAGTCGAAATAGGTGTATATCAAAAGTAAACTTGGGTGTTGAACCTGGCTTGCTTTCAATCTGGCTTACACCGTCCCCTCCTGGCCCCTATATATAGGTGGCCAAGTCTCGAGGATCGGGTAGGGTCCGATACAAATTACAATATCGACATACAGTAAGGACTTGTATCTCGACTATTATTACAATTGGGCCTAGCTTAACGGGCCTCAGGGGTACTCAACTAACGGGCTCTATTAGCTATACCCTTGTCAGTAGCCCCTGAGATTCTACCAGAATTCCAGATTCAGGTTGAATCTCTAATCTCTAAATCTTCGACTTGATCAACTCTTCGACTTCTTCATATCTTCAAATCTTCAACTTGGTCTTTCGATTTATTTTCATGATAACATTTCGCAAGGGGTTTTGATGAACAAGCCTGACAACTCTGACGGATCAAGAGGTCAGTTAACTGCCGGAACAGATACTTGCCACCTACTTCAAATTCAATCCCCTTGGATTTGAATTCGGGATACCGGTCAAACCCACTCTTTTGCCGCATTTAGGACTTACAAAGAATGAATCCCAGTGATTCTCAGGGTACCCAGTGCGTCCACCAGGATTTTCTTTGCATCGTAGACACGGATACATACCAGTAGAGCGCATCCATGTGCGTATACTAGGCCACACAGGATGGATCCCGGGGTCTTACCTTCATGATAAATCACGGCATTCGAGTTTCGTTGCGATAACGCAACTTGAGAATCTCATGTCGCAGTCAAATTTTGACTGAAAATATTCGGGTTATACAACCATAAAAAACTCGCTCCCGATGGGAGTAACAATGTTCCATCACATACTCCTTCACTTCCCATGCTCTAGTGCTTTGTTAATAAATATCATCGGGTGCGCGCTCAGCGCTCCCGATGGGAGTAGCCCCCGAGGCTATAGTTGAACAAGACTTTTTTTGAGTATAGGCTCAAATATAATACAACCCATCATCATACTTCAACTCGAAATAGTTTAGTGATAACTTTTGTCGGGTGCGCGTTCAGCACTCCCGATGGTAGTAGTCCCCAAGGCAATAGTCGAATGTTCTTCGGGTATAGCCTCATCGATTGATTTTTGCATCGTCGGCGCCATCCTTGTGTCTTCTATGATGTCGTTCTTTATTCAGAAATCAACATATATCAATACTCGTCGAACATATGCACCTGTCGAATTTGATCTTTCTCATGTCGCCTTCTTCGTGATGTCAGTGGTCAACTTTGACTATACGTCACTCTGAGTGAGCGCGAACCGTTTTATGGGCAGCGCGGTAATTTTGTAGTTTTCTGCCCGTTAGTGAGCTGCCATTTCCGCTCCTTGCGCCACGTCTCAGCCCACGTTCCTTCTCTGAGAAGGTATATAAAGGGATAGTGGGGGATTTGTACTGTTTACCAGCTCTTTCTCTCCGCCGCCGCCGCCATTGTCGATCTATGCACCCTTCTTCTCTCGTGCATAGCCCCCAAGCGCGGATTAGTAGATGCTCGTGAAGCACCTTGCGTCCAAGAACACCATGGCCAAGACAACCTCCGCGACTAGCTGGGTGCGCTCTGCCATCGCGTAGAAGGAGGTGGAGAAGGCCAGGACGGACGGCTTCATCTCCAGCAGTGATTCCATTAAGTTCCCCAGCACTGAGCGGATCCCGCAGCCCCCGAGCGGTTATCGGGTAATGTTCCTTGCCTTCCTCCTCCGCGGCCTTTCTCTTCCTGCCCACGAGTTTCTTCGTGGGCTCCTCTTTGTTTATGGTGTGCAGCTTCACCAGCTCACACCTAACTCCATCCTCCACATCGCTTGCTTTGTGACTCTTTGCGAGTCATTCCTGGGCATTGAGCCCCATTTTATTCTTTGGAGGTCAATCTTCCGGCTCCGCCCCAATGTTGCTTTGTCCAGAAAACTCGAACTGGGCGGAGCCGTTGTCTCTGTGCGCCCTGAGGCGCAATATCTTGAATTTTCCATGGCTGCATCTGTCCAAGGGTGGAGGACAAAATGGTTCTATATCAAAGATCGCAAAGCCTCCCCTGAAGACGAATATGGCCTAGCCCCCTTCGACGCCTCCAAGGAGCTGAAGAAATTGGCATCGTGGGATTCGCTTCCCTCAGATGCGGAAATGGAACAGATTGCTCCTCTACTGTCCTGCATTCAAGCTCTGAAAGGAGGCAAAGGAGGCGCATTGTCGGGTATTCAACTCATGGCGTTCTTCGTGCAACGTCGAGTTCAACCCCTGCAGCATCGCCTTTCCAAGCTTTGGAGCTACTCTGGCTTGGAGGATCCTGCTCGCATCTCTGAAGATCTGATAGAGAAACAAGATGTCGACAAGTGAGTTAGGAGCCTCACCAAGCTCACCAAGGACCATGCGGTTGCTGAATTGGCCGCTGGTTATTTCGACTCCGTGCACCCCCTACCCGAGGTATATATCTGTTTGCTTTTGTACACTTGTTGTCGAATTCATTTACTTCGAGCTATTTTTCTCTTTGCCTCTATTACTTTGCTGACTTGTTCGTGTGCAGGACCACTTATTCCTCGTTTCGCGCCCTCCTCTTCCAGAGGCAGGGCCTCTTCCGGCTGATCTGGCCTCTTCTATATCTGAAGCCCCTGAGGCTGAAGAAAATCAGGATGGAGATGATGCTGAAGAATCAGAAGAAGACACCAGGTCAACGACATCGCCTCCTCCTGCGCTCTCTGAAGACACTGGTGTGGACAAGAAGAGGAAGCGTGTCGATGACTTTGCTTCTTCGAGTTCCTCTCTGCAGAGAACAGCGGCTGATAAAGCCCCTGTTCTCATAGAAGATGTTGAATACTTCGACCGCCTGGCATCGTAAGTGTTTCTTCGAGTTCTGCAATTGCACCGTACTTGCCTTCTTTCTGTTGTGTTATACATAACTTGTTTTCTTCTTGTAGTGATGATGAGGAGCCGCCAAAAGATACTATGGCTGCTCCTTCGACTCCGCCTGTAACTGCTGATGAGCCTGCCGAGCAAGAAATTGCGCCGAGGGTCACCAGGGCTTCTGTCAAGAAGATTCCTGCAACCCGAAGCCTCAAACGCTCGAAGAAGGCCAAAGAAGCCGACGTTTCTCTTGAAGCCCATGAATCCGCGGTTGCCCCCGATGATGTGAGTAACTTTCTTTGACTTGTTTTCGTTGCATAAACTATGCTCTTACACGCCCTCTTTCCCAGGCATTGCTGAAGAGATTTGTCGCCTTGGGCACTGAATGTGCTGAGTACCTAAAGGTTGCAAAAGCTTCCGAAGGTACGCTCGACATCATGTCTTTACTTTTCCTCTATGCTTATCTCTTGTTGCTTATTTGACTTCCTTTCTTTCTTTTGTTGGACTGCAGCTGCTCTAGCAACGGCCAATGCTCGTATTGCATCGCTGGAAGCTGAGCTCAGTGCTTCGCGGAAGTCCTATGATGTTGCGACCGCCGCCAAAGTAAACGCTGAGAAGTCGCAGAAATCAGCGCTGGCTAAGGCGAAGAAAACGGAAAAAGCATTGG
Organism: Dactylis glomerata; assembly: GCA_007115705.1. Lineage (NCBI taxonomy): Eukaryota > Viridiplantae > Streptophyta > Magnoliopsida > Poales > Poaceae > Dactylis > Dactylis glomerata. Next base: position 711,714 of record QXEO01001068.1, on the reverse strand, counting down.
CCGATGCGAACAAAGAGCACTCTCAGCGAGAGCAAGCCGTGGCAGAGCGTCTTCGCACGATGTCTATTGCTGCTGGAGGTAAATTTTCGCCTTGTCCTTCTTCTTTGACTTCTGTTGCGTTCTTGCATTTGCTAATATTTTCCTTTCCTTCTTTTTCCTTGTCCCCTTTGTTGTGCAGGATTTACCGGGGTATCTTTGTCGACTTTGCAACCGGGTGATGATCCTCTGATGATCGTGGTGAACTTACTCAAAGAAAACTGGATATCTATCCAGGAAATCTTTGAGTTGGTGAGCCGCATTCTGACGCGGATGTTCGTCGGGTTGTGGCCAAAGAAAAAGGCGGAGGTTCCGAAAGACGACTTGAAGAAACTCGCGAAAGCCTTCGATACAACTGAAGACCCCATCCTCCTGCTGAAGGGGCTTTCTTTGAAGTGCGGTGCGGAAGGTGCTATTGCACTTTCTTATGCACATGGTGCGGATGTCGACTGGGAGAAAGTGAGCTCTCCTCATGGCCGCACCCGCGCTGAGTTGAAGGCTTGCTTCGAGAAGGCGAAGAAGTTGGCGACCGCACTGGTGTCAATTATTTCTCCTTCGGCGGCCTCCGCGACATCTACTGCGCCACCTCCAGCGGCGGAAGAACCTGCGCCTCCGTCAACTGTTGGCGAGGAATTTACCATGCCCTCTTCTGCCACGGAGCCAAATGCTGAGGTGGCGTAGACTCGGCTTCTCTGTAGTTTTCAATTTCTTCTTTTGGTGTAAAAAACCTTTAGTCGCGTGCAACCCGAGAACCTTAGTCAAAGGGTTTGCACTTATGTAAATATGATTCTTTTCTATGATATGTTGTGCTAGCTTTCTAAAATGTTTCTCCTTTCTTTTCCTTTGACTTCCAGTCTATGCACATTAATGATCCTTTGAGTCGTGGCCATGCTCCTTCCTCTGCCCGCACGTTCGGCTCTAAGATTTCGTCGCCTCCTCGCCGATGCAGACAATGCGAGGAGTATTCTTCAAGGATTTTTGATCTTGAGGCTCGCTTGACTTTGGCCAAACGCCAAGCACAAATGGCTGTGGGCAAAGCTAGCAAAGCTTGTGGTTTGACAAAGCAGATATCTATTCTTGATGATAAGGTGTCTGGCTTGACGGCGAAGATTTTGCATCATGAGGAATGCAATTCTTTTGTCCTTAGCATTATCGAATCCGCCTGCGAGATGTTGCGATGTAAGCTTTCTTTCGATTTATCTTTTTCCCTTCTTGCTCCACTGCTATTTTTATGATATCCTTTGCCATCATAGGCACTTGTTTGGACTTCGCTGCTGAAGATCGTCGGGTTACCGAGCGAAATGCGGCTCTAGAAAAAATGTCTGCGGGTGTTGAGACCTTGTGGTCTGATCCTCGACGCCGGAGTGCTATTGTATTGCTTCAGGATCACACCCAGCACATTGGCGAGTCAGTTGATGGCTGCAGAAGAGCTCTTGTAACTATGCACTCTGTTACGCTTCCTCGCAATCCTCTGCCTGCAACTTTCCCACTGCTTCTCGATACTTTTAGATCCAGCCAGCGCATTCATCGATTGATAGAACTGAACTTAGTGGTAGGTGCCAATTTTGCTCTTGGGTGGATACGCAAGTGGCACCCAAGACTCAATTATAGCTCTATGTCCCTAAGTTTGGCTCCAGGTAGAGCTAGTCTGCGAGTGCATATGCAGAATACATTGCAACCTGTTCAAAGGCTTATAGCTAGGCTGCTGCAAGCGGATGCCACGCTTTTCCGCGAGTATCACTATTTAGATCCTTTAGGTGTAGATGATTCTGATAATCCGCTGTTGTAATACTTGTGTATATGTGGAAGGCGAGAGTTTCTTATTTCGCAACTTGATGTCTGAAATTTGTTCTCAAAGCGTTTTTGTATGATTCATGCGTTTGCCGCATTTTCCCTTTGAAAGACTCGTAAACTCGAATATGAGGAACGTTTTGTCTTTATTATATTTGTAATGTAAGATACATGGGGTGACCCAAGAGATCCGGCCTATGACCTGTGTTCTGGATCTAGAGGGCATTGCCCCTGGTATAACTCGTGGCTTTTATAGCCTTATTCTTCCACTCTACTTTCTTGTTCCTGATGCTTATGCCGTCGTGGCCCTCTCTTCTTCTTCTATAACTTTGCCTTCTCCTGATGCTTCTACTCATGGTTTCTTCATCTCTGGCTCCGCGGCGCGTCCTTCGAGCAACTTGACGCCTTCTGTAGTCGTGCTTTTCACCTTCTCTGCATAGTTGGCTATCATGCCAAAGTTTTGCGCCATCTTGTGGAACTCCTTGTCGCAGAGATCTAAGACTTTGAAGCTTCCTTTTACTGTGATTGTTCCCTTTGGTCCTGGCATTTTGAGTACTAGATACGTATAGTGAGGCACTGCCATGAATCGCGAAAACGCGGGTCGCCCGAGGATCACGTGATACTGAGATGGCCAGTCCATGACCTCGAAGTCTAGCTTTTCCCTTCTGTAGTTTTGTCGGTTGCCAAAGCAGACGTTGAGTGCTATCCGCCCTAGTGGATAATTGGCACTTCCTGGTACGATTCCATGGAAGGAACAATCTGTTGGCTTCAAGAACTCTAGTGATATATGCATTGCTCTGAGCGTTTTCGCGTATATCAAATTAATTCTGCTTCCTGCGTCCATGAATATTCTGTCGACATCGTATGCGCCGATTTGAGCTTTGAGTACCAAGGGCGTGTTTCCCGGCCGAGGTACTGTTATAGGGTGATCTTCCCTGTTGAACTCGATTGGTTGCTCTGACCAGTTTAGATATTCTGTTGTAGCTGGAAGTGAAGTGACTGCTAGATTGACTTGTCGAGTAATACTCTTTTCCTCTTTGTTCAACTTGGGCATAGGTTGTATCATTGCTGTGATGTGTCCCTTAGATGGAATGTACCCTTCGTCATCATCGTGTCCTTGGTTTGGCTGGTCTTGTCCTTGAGGGGCTCCATTGTTCCCTTGCTGATTTGTGGGAGGTTTGTTGCCTCCTTCGTATCCTTGTCGCCTTGCTTCGGTTTGCTTGTTTAATGCTGCCTCTTGTAGCTTCAAGAATGTTGTGCAATCTTTCATTGCATGCCTAGATACTCGCTTTCCATCGACGAACGCTGAGTGTATATGATAAGGTCCATTTAGCATGTCTTCTGGCGACAGGTTATATTCTCTGGATTCTCTTGTGGGAAACTTTTTGTAGTCCTCTTTCCCGTAGCTTCGATATCCCGAGCTTCTGCGATCACTCCCTTGGTAGCTATTGTCCTTATATCCCGCGGCTACTTGGCTGTGGGAGCCGTAGTTGTCGTAATTGCGGGACCGTCTTCTTTGACTTCCATATCTGTTTCTTCTGTCGTCCTCTGGGGATCGCGTCCGCTTGTTGTTGCATGCGTCTTCTCCATCTGCAAATCTGTTTGCTACGTCTATGAGGTCTGACACTATTTTTGGCTTAATTCTGCCCATCTCTTCGACTAGGTCTCTTTGCCTTAATCCAATTATGAACGCGTCTATTGCTCTTTCGTCTGAAACTTCAACTGCTGAGTTTTTGATAAGACTCCATCTTTGGATGTATGCCCGTAATGTTTCGTTGCATTGTTGCACACACGCTTTGACTTCTTCTATTGATGCCGTCCGTTTGTATATCGACCTGAAGTTGCTTGTGAATTGCTTTGCGAGGTCTTCCCAGCTCCCAATGGATTCTTTCTCTAGTTTGCTCAACCATGACCTTGCTGCGCCGGTGAGGTGTAGTTGCAAACTTTTGATGTCTACGCACTTCTATTCTTGTAGACACTTGTTGGGCCTCCAAGTGCAGAGGTTTGTAGAGCAGCAGCAAGTTTCCCTTAAGTGGATCACCCAAGGTTTATCGAACTCAGGGAGGAAGAGGTCAAAGCTATCCCTCTCAAACAACCCTGCAATTACGATACAGAAAGTCTCTTGTGTCCCCAACACACCCAATACACTTGTCAGATATATAGGTGCACTAGTTCGGCGAAGAGATAGTGAAATACAAGCGGTAGTGATGATTATAAGTAGTAACTGTGATATGAAATAAGTATCGCTGCGAGCAAACATGTAACAAAACAGGAAGTAAACGGTGTGCAATGCTTGGAAACAAGGCCTAGGGATCATACTTTCACTAGTGGACACACTCCCAACAAATATAACATAATTGAACAAATAAACAACTTCTCTTCACTATGGTACTCTGAATTACTCTCCTATTGAATAACACTAATCATTGTGTAGTGGCTATAGAAGCACCCCTTAAAGTTCATCAAGTACTTGACAAACACCACTCATAGAGATATCCAAATCAAAGCACAACTCAAGATAGATATTATTGCAACTTAGACCAAGTACTAACACGGTGCACACACTGTCAACATTACACCATGAAAGGAGGAATAGATCACTTCAATACTATCATAGTAATAATTACTCTCATAATCCACAAGAGATCACAATCATAGCCTAAACCAAATACCACCATGATGCACGCACTGTCACCGTTACACCATGGCAGGAGGAATAGATTACTTTAATAATACCACTAGAGTACACATAATATCTGAATAATAACATCTACTTGTTCAACATGATACAAAGCTCACGATCACATAAAGATCACATCATGGGAGAGAGAGGTGAACCACATAGCTACCGGTAGAGCCCTTAGCCCCGGGGATGAACTACTCCCTCCTCATCATAGGAGACAGCAAGGTTGATGGAGATGGCGGTGAGGTCGATAGAGACGGCGGAGATGGCGATGGAGACTGATGGAGATGGCTCTGGGGGCACTTCCCCATCCCGGCAGGGTGCCGGAACAGAGACTTCTGTCCCCCGAAATTCGTCGGTGGCGGCGGCGGAGCTGCGGAACTGCTTCTGGAAAATTGCCGACTCCCTTAGGGTTTTCCATCCCGAGGCTTTATATAGGCGAAGGGGCGTCGTCAGAGGGGGAGCCAGGCGCCCTCACACGGGGCTCGCGCGGCCAGGGGCCTGGCCGCGCCACCCCTGTGTGTGGGGCCCTGGTGGCCCCACTCCTTCTCTCCTTCGGATCTCTGGAAGCTTCCGGGTAAAATAAGACTTCAGGAACTTGTTTCGTCCAATTCTGAGAATATTTCCTGTGTATCACTTCTGAAACACAAAAACAGCAGAAAACAGGGAACTGGCACTGTGGCAACTTGTTAATAGGTTAGTTCCGAAAAATGCATAAAAGTGCCACGAAGTGTAACAAAACAATAGGCAAATGGTGTAAAAACAAGCATGGAGCATCAAAAATTATGGATACGTTGGAGACGTATCAAGCATCCCCAAGCTTAACTCCTGCTCGTCCTCGAGTAGGTAAGTGATAACAAAAGAATAATTTTTGAGGTGACATGCACCTACACAATCTTGATCATATATGTAAGCGTTGTGAGCTGGGATCAAAAGAACTTAAAACATGGGCATGAAAGATATAATCTTGACAATAAGAACTTAGCAACCATGTTATAAACATGAAAATGAACACAAACAAAAGATCATGAAAATGAAACAATGAAAGTCAAACGTGTGTTCAAATCATAAGGAAAAACATACAAATGGTTTTCAGCTTGTCCTTCATGGAGAGCAAAACATAAATGCATAGGACACCTTCAAGTTTAAGAGGGCGACTAGATACAAATAATTTAGGAACAAGTGAAACCATAGTCATGAATCAATCAATGATAAACTTTGGGACAATGCACATTATACTCAGAATGACAACTATGCTCTCTTAGATGGTGCATAAAGGTAGAAGGTGGTGACTCAACATAAAAGTAAAAGAAAGGCCCTTCGCAGAGGGAAGCAGTGATTAAACATGTGCTAGAGCTTTTCATTTGTAAAACAGAGAGATAAAAATTGGTTTTGAGAGGTGGTTGTTTTTGTCAACGACTGGCAATGGGGTTCTTACTATCTTCCATACAAAAATGAAGCAAGTTTTTGAGAGAGAGATTGGCACTTTTGTGCTCTTTTATAAAGCTTGGCACTCCTCCCCACCTTTTTTCCTTTCACAAACCATGGCTAACCGATTCATCGAGTGCCCACCAACATTCACATACCATGGAGGAGTACCTTTTTTATTTCTTTTTTTTCTCTTTTTTTTCTTTTTGGAATAAGACAATATGGAAGATAGCAAATCCGACCACTACGTCCCCATGAGCTAAAAACAGTGCCACAAAACGAGAAGTAGTTGAAAGTTTTGAAAGGTAGCACATGAAAATTTACTTTGGAATGGCTTACAAATACCATGCATAGGATTTTATAGTGGACACAATGGCAAACTTGGTTTTTAGGAGTTGGATGCACGAGTAGAGCTCATACTCAGTACAAGGCGAGGGCTAGCAAAAGACTGGGAGCGACCAACTAAGAGAGCAATAACGGCCATAATCATGCAAAGCGACAAAGCAACATTAAAAGAAGCATAAGATGGCATCAAAAGTCAAAAACTAAATGATCATAGGGGCTATTGGCGACTTTGTAAGAGTCTAACATGTGTGAGCATGCGCCAAGTCAACCCAAATAAAGCATCAAGGAGAAAACCAAAATAATGCTTCCAAACGATAAAAACAACGCATGATTTTTCAAAGGCTCATTAAGCAATCTCAGTTATTTGAGACAAGTCATGCTACAGCAAAAATCACTAAGCATACTATCAAAAAGACATCAAGCATGACATGAAAAAGCCTAAGCCGCAGTCTACACAAGCTCCTTCTTGTACCACTATTTTGCACAAAGCTTTTTCTCTTTTCCAACACCATTCGAAATTTTTATAAACATCTCTTTTGATGAAAACCAATAAATACCAGAGGCAAAAATACACCTTGATGAAAAGATATAACAAGATCTGAGCGCAAATCAAGGCAAAAACGAAAACCAAAAGCAGTAGCGGAAAAAGAAGAACACCCGGTTTTTAATAAGAGTGAAAACTAGAGTGTTCTTGGCAATGAAAACGAGTTCATCTCCTCCAAAAGAAACATGATGTGATCTAACCACTTATTGCAGCAAACAAAGCAAAAGAAAACTGAAAACAAAAACAACTGACGCTCCAAGAAAAACACATAGTGCATGAAGCAATAAAAATATAGTGTCTTGAAAGGTGACCTGATTTTTGCCGATGAAGAAGGGGTGCCTCGGGGGCATCCCCAAGCTTTGACGCTTGTACTTCTTGGATATTTCTTGGGGTGATGCATGGGCATCCCCAAGCTTGAGCTTTTGTCCATTCTTCAACTCATCTCATCATTCTCCAATCCCTACACTTGAAAACTTCCTTCATACAAAACTAAACACAATTCTATTAGCAACATTAGTGTAAGCATAGCATTGAATCAACCCTTTTTGCTTCAGGTTTCAACTCAAAACCACCACATATTAAGTATATACTACTGTAGCAACTTCCCCAAAAGTTCCGTGATAAAAAGAACTCAAAAGAAAGCGATAAAGCGGCAAACACAAATATTGGCAGAAATCTGTCAAAACAGAACAGCTGACAAAGGTCAAATTATTAAGGGGTTTTCTGTTGCTCAAATCAAAAAGTGTTCAACTAATGAAAGTTTGGATATAACCTGGGGCATATGCACAAGAAACCGCAGGTCCAAAAGATATACAGAGAATTTTCACGAATTTTTACGGTGCAGCACCGAAAACTGTTTTAGGACAGCAACATCCCCAAATCTTACCTCACTCAAATTAGAGGCTTCTCTTGGCACAACAACAAAATAAAAAGGATAAGGAGCAGTTATTACAGTAGTAATAACTTCCAAGACTCAAATAAAAGAAAAAGTACTGAAAATAAAATAATGGGTTATCTCCCAAGAGTGCTTTTCTTTAACGCCTTTGAGCTAGGCGCAGTAATTTGCAAAAATACTCATGTGGGCGCCATATAAGAGCTTGAGGCAAAGGCGCCATATAGGAACTTAAAGCAATAGAGAGCATCAAAAAGCAGATATGAAAGACATTTATATCTGAACCACTTCCTATGCATAGGAATCTTGTAAGAAAATAAATCAACGAGGCACATAGTAGCAAGCATGGATAGATAAAACAAGTGCCACTTCAAGATTTGCAACATAAAAAGGGGAAACTTAATATTGTTGAGATCCATCAAACCATGTTTCCCTCTCTCATAATAACTTTCAGTAGCATCATGAATAGAACTAACAATATAACTATCACATAAAGCATCCTTATCATGAGCCACATGCATAAAAGAATTAATACTCACCACAGGAACAATAGTAGTAGGAGCAAATTCAATAGAATAATTATTCTCATCACCATAATCATCATAAATAGGAGGCATATTGTAATCATAACTAATTTTATCCTCAATAGTAGGTGAACTGAAAATATTATACCCATCATCATAACCATCATAAACTAGAGGTTTAGTATCATCACAAGCTAAAGAACAGCTATTTCGCAAAGCATATTCTTCAAACATATCATCATAAGAAGGAACATCACATAGGGGAGATAAAATATCATCAGAGCAAATTTTCTCCACTAAAGCTGGGGAACTAAAAATATCATGCTTAACAAAACCAGCTTCCCCAAGATTAGACTTTTCTATAGTATTAGCAACAACGGTGTTCAAAGCATTCATACTAACAACACTATTAGCATGCAAATTAAGCTCCAAAGGTTTTTCAATTTTCTCTTCAAACACTTCATATCTAAACTCAGGAAAAAGACTACAGAACTCTTTGTTTTCCATTAAGCCTAACTAGTGAAAATAAAAACAAGAAACAAAAAGATGTAATTGCAGAATCTAAAGGAAATAACTTCGAGCACTCACACAGGAGGATGCGAGTACCTTTTACCTTACCTCCCCGGCAACGGCGCCAGAAAAGAGCTTGATGTCTACGCACTTCTATTCTTGTAGATACTTGTTGGGCCTCCAAGTGCAGAGGTTTGTAGAGCAGCAGCAAGTTTCCCTTAAGTGGATCACCTAAGGTTTATCGAACTCAGGGAGGAAGAGGTCAAAGCTATCCCTCTCAAACAACCCTGCAATTACGATACAGAAAGTCTCTTGTGTCCCCAACACACCCAATACACTTGTCAGATATATAGGTGCACTAGTTCGGCGAAGAGATAGTGAAATACAAGCGGTAGTGATGATTATAAGTAGTAACTGTGATATGAAATAAGTATCGCTGCGAGCAAACATGTAACAAAACAGGAAGTAAACGGTGTGCAATGCTTGGAAACAAGGCCTAGGGATCATACTTTCACTAGTGGACACACTCCCAACAAATATAACATAATTGAACAAATAAACAACTTCTCTTCACTATGGTACTCTGAATTACTCTCCTATTGAATAACACTAATCATTGTGTAGTGGCTACAGAAGCACCCCTTAAAGTTCATCAAGTACTTGACAAACACCACTCATAGAGATATCCAAATCAAAGCACAACTCAAGATAGATATTATTGCAACTTAGACCAAGTACTAACACGGTGCACACACTGTCAACATTACACCATGAAAGGAGGAATAGATCACTTCAATACTATCATAGTAATAATTACTCTCATAATCCACAAGAGATCACAATCATAGCCTAAACCAAGTACCACCATGATGCACGCACTGTCACCGTTACACCATGGCAGGAGGAATAGATTACTTTAATAATACCACTAGAGTACACATAATATCTGAATAATAACATCTACTTGTTCAACATGATACAAAGCTCACGATCACATAAAGATCACATCATGGGAGAGAGAGGTGAACCACATAGCTACCGGTAGAGCCCTTAGCCCCGGGGATGAACTACTCCCTCCTCATCATAGGAGACAGCAAGGTTGATGGAGATGGCGGTGAGGTCGATGGAGACGGTGGAGATGGCGATGGAGACCGATGGAGATGGCTCTGGGGGCACTTCCCCATCCCAGCAGGGTGCCGGAACAGAGACTTCTGTCCCCCGAAATTCATCGGTGGCGGCGGTGGAGCTGCGGAACTGCTTCTGGAAAATTACCGACTTCCTTAGGGTTTTCCGTCCCGAGGCTTTATATAGGCGAAGGGGCGTCGTCAGAGGGGGAGCCAGGCGCCCTCACACGGGGCTCACGCGGCCAGGGGCCTGGCCGCGCCACCCCTGTGTGTGGGGCCCTGGTGGCCCCACTCCTTCTCTCCTTCGGATCTCTGGAAGCTTCCGGGTAAAATAAGACTTCAGGAACTTGTTTTGTCCAATTCCGAGAATATTTCCTGTGTATCACTTCTGAAACACAAAAACAGCAGAAAACAGGGAACTGGCACTGTGGCAACTTGTTAATAGGTTAGTTCCGAAAAATGCATAAAAGTGCCACGAAGTGTAACGAAACAATAGGCAAATGGTGTAAAAACAAGCATAGAGCATCAAAAATTATGGATACGTTGGAGACGTATCAACTTTGCATTGCTATTTCTTTGGTTCCTCCTAATATTTGTACTGCTTGCAGATAGTCTGAGAGCCATGATTGTGGTTCCTGTGATTCGTCGTACTTTTGTTGATCATGAGGTAATTTAAACCCCTTGGGTACTGGTGTGGTGCGAACCCTATGGGTAAAGCACGATGCTCCCATCTCCTTTTCGTCGTCTTCATAGTCGCGCTTTCCATTTGGAGATCGAGATCTTCAGGTTCCCCCATGTTGTCTTGGTGATGGCGATCGAGATCGTTGATTACTACTTCTGTGCCGAGAACTGTTGTGACGGCGGGGTGACCTTGGCTTGTGCGCTTCCTTGTGGTGATATGCTTCCTCTCCTTTTGCTGATAGCTTGTGGCCCACCATGTTGAGTCCGTTCAATGCTGCTCTATGCATATGTTCCCTAGGATCCCCTGGGCTTGGTCGAGTTGTAAGCAGATATGCTTGTGCTGCTACTAGTGCTGCTTCAGGGGTTTTTGGTACGATGTTCCCCTGCTCGTCGACCGATAGGAAGGACGAGTCGAGGGTTTTGGAGATGCTTTGCCTTTCTAAGTACTCGAGGTTTTCGTACCTTGAACCATGTCGACGATTTCTCCTTGCGTTAGTATGTGACGCGTCGCTTCGTGCTCTGCGAGCGGCGTTGCTGGCTGCGATAGCTGAGTCTTTCCTTTTCTGTATCTCTATTTTGTCCTTTGCTAGTTGCTTTGCCTGCTGCCTTAGGGCATAGTGATACCCCAGGAGCATATCCTTGCTGGAATTGGATGGTATTGATGTGCCGTTTTCCACAGCTTCCCTTATTATTCTCCATTCGTTGACTGATAGTCGAATTTTTTCCCTTGTTGTGAGGGATTCCGTTGTTTGCCCTTCTGCTAGATGATTTGCTCCTTTGTCGATATTTGCTGGGTTTAGCACTGGATTGTTGTTTTCGTCGAATTCTTCTGAATTGTCTCCTACAATGGCGAGCACCTGGCATTGTTTGCCGATGTTGCTATTAAAGCTTGAGAAGATCGAGTTACCATCTTCAGAAAGCTCTAACCTTGTCTTCCATGTATCTGTTGACTTGTCTGAGATATCGTCGAGGCAGATCATGAGATCTTCAAGTTGGACCCCGACGTCGAAATTTTCCGTTGCTTCGTCGTCTTTTGCGATTTTTCCTTTTTGCACTTCTCCTAAGCTGATCGGCGAGTTTACCTCGCTGGAAGAGCCTTCAGAATAGTCCATTGTTGCTACTGTTTCGGGCTTGCTTGCCAATGGATCTTGTTTCGTCGGATCTGAAAGGTGAGATGAACCCGATGGCCCGATGAAGATGCTTAAACTTCCGATTGTCAACTCCATCTCTTGATTTTCATCGACTTCTGCACTGCTGCTGGCTAAAAGCGAAAAAGCCATCGAATTCATGATTCCAACGCCCAGAGTCCCCACGGTCGGCGCCAATTGACGATGGTTAACTCGACAAATGTCCTAGATGAAGGACTTAGGATCGGGGAGACAGGGCGTCGGATGAACTCGAAGGTAAGGTTAGTTGAAATAGGTGTATATCGAAAGTAAACTTGGGTGTTGAACCTGGCTTGCTTTCAATCTGGATTACACCGTCCCCTCCTGGCCCCTATATATAGGTGGCCAGGTCTCGAGGATCGGGTAGGGTCCGATACAAATTACAATATCGACATACGGTAAGGACTCGTATCTCGACTATCATTACAATTGGGCCTAGCTTAACGGGCCTCAGGGGTACTCAACTAACGGGCTCTATTAGCTATACCCTTGTCAGTTATACTTTGCATTGCATAGAATATGCATTTATGGATCAAAACAACAATTGAACCCTTTTAATTAAAAAATGAATATCCACAAATACACTGTGTGGATAACTTTAGGACATTTAGCAGAATAAGTTATAACTAAAACTTGTGGTAACTTATTTTTGCAATCGTCTTGGATAATGAGTTTTTGTGTTCATATCCACATCAACATTCACTCAATCATATAAGATCACAATTACATAGGTCAGTTTACATTTCGTAGGGTTCTATCCATGAGGCGCATATCCAGCCAACTTCAGTCGCTCTTTGCACTTGCGCTTTGTGTGTTATGTAGAGTTGCAGAAGCTACAATATCTCACTTTCTTTGTAGCAAGGTCGAGTGGATTTTTGTTGGCTATCTCCTGCGGTCGCCCTTTTGTGATTGATAGTGAGGGTTCTCTACACGCCTGTTGGATGAAATGTGTGACCCAGAGGTGCTTGTAGTTGTAGCTGGAACTTCTCCCTGGTAGCTGCTTTCTTGTTGTGCAGTTGTTGCTGATGGCATGTGTGGGTTAGGAGCACTAGATGACGGCATAGTAATTGCTCTTTCTTTGGCTTCTGCCGCCTTCTTCTGATCTCTCTTCATTATAGTGTTTAGTTCTTGTTTCATTGCCTTGAGGTGTGTGCGAATTATCTTTTTTGCATCTTCTGTCTTCACCCCCACTTGGCTCATTTTTCTAAAATCATCTCTGAATGATGCAAACACCATCATATTCCTTGCCTCTTCTGGCATTTGTTGCTTATCGGGATGATTTGCATCTTCCTTTTCTCCCAGGATAGATTCTGCGTCCCAAGTCCACCTTTTCAGTATGTATGCTTCTGGTATTTGATAGACTTTCAGATCTGTCATTACCTTTATGATATGGCAGCACAACATGCCATCACGCTTGAATTTACAACAATTACATGAGTATGTATTGTCTTCCCAGTTTGCAAACACCTCATAGTCTCTGTATCCATAGTGAGCAACCAGTGGACCTGTTATGCTAAGCTTGAACCGGTAGCCATTTAGGTGGTCACACTGGTACATAAAGCTTTTTGGGAGCTCTTTTTGGAACTTGTTGAAAATGTTCCTTGTGTAGGCTTTTGCCATCTGCCTCTCCATCGCGTTTCCACACCACCAAGCTGGCTCTGTTAGTGATCCATGTTGCCTTTAGCTCTGCATTCATAATTTTGTCTTGGATTGACATGTACTGTTAGACAAATTCATAGAGGGAGTTACTCGGCTTTACGTAGCGCTTGAGGACAGCGTTAAACCCTTCGCTTCTCGTTGTGGTCTGCAGGAATGGATAGAAGTTGTGCATGAAGTAGGATGGTACCCAAACCTTTGTTTGCCCCCATAATCCGAATAGATCCATGTTGTCAGCTACGTTATGTTCAGTTATCATTGCCATCCAAGACGTCTCGAATTCCTCTGGCGTCAAGCTGTTGTTGACACATGCATTGAATGCCTCAAGAAGCTCAGGGTGTTTGGCCATAAAGCTTCCTAGCTTTTCTGTTGCATTTTGCATGATGTGCCATCTGCAGTTACGGTGGTTTGCTTCTGGGAAAACAGCGTCGATAGCTGCTTTTATTCCTGTGTCTTGATCAGTAATTATATTCTTTGGTGCAATGTCTCCCATAGCTAGTTTGAACATTTTGAACAGCCACACAAAGTTGCTGCTTAGCTCCTGTCTGACAAATCCACACCCTAACTGTATTGACTACCCATGATTGTTTATCCCGATAAAGGGAGCGCAAGGCATCTTGTACTTGTTTGTTAGATATGTCGTGTCAAAAGATATACAATCATTGTAGCCTGCCTTGTACACGCGACATGCTGGACCGTCCACCCAGAATATGTTCTCAACTCTGTTATCTTTATCTAGCTTTAGTTTTCTGAAAAAATCCTTGTCTTCACTCTACATCTGATCAAAGAATGCCAGTGTGTCTTGCATGTCATGGTGATTTGTGTCATGTTTGAAAGTTGCCTTTAGGTTTGACACATCCTTCTCTATGTGACATGGATATGCCCTCCGGGTACCCACAGATTAGTATACCGGGTTTGGCCCATTAAGGAGGTGTACTAGCACAAGGACTCGAAGATTGACTTGGAGACGAAGAAGGAAGGTTCTAATCCGTATTCGACTAGGACACTTGTAAAACCTAGCCTGGTTGCATATATAAAGCCAGGCAGGGGCGCCCCTAGAGGGACAACTTACAACTTAGACATCGAGAGATAGAATAGACAAGATAGATTAGACATAGACTAGATACAATATTTCGCCTATGGCGGTACCATGTAAACACCATTGTGATTATATACTAGATTGCTAGCAGGATGTAGCGATCCTCCACCGCGGGGACGTGAACCTAGGTACGTCGTGTGCCAATCTCGATCCCGGAATCTCTAGTCGTTGCTCTTCCCCCGATCTAAAGTCCTTCATCTAGGACATTTGTCGAGTTAACCCCTTGTCAATTGGCGCCGACCGTGGGGATCGCGGCAACTGGATTTTGTCATCCGGGCGGGATCCTTCAACGTTTTTCGTCGACAAGATCATCAAATTTTGCGGCTGCCGACAGCAGCAGTCAGATCGCTTCAACAGAATTCGTCATCAACATCAACTATCGTCTACATCATCAAGATCTTCAACGCTTCGCCGTCAAGAATCGTCGAGTTCGCCCAAGTCGACGGATCGCGGAACGAGTCGAGAAAGTCAAGTTGCGTCTCACGGAAGAGGAAAAGATCAAACCAAGTCGACGATATCTTCAAGACCCGATTTGTTCGTGCGTGCATGCGCAGATTGGCGCTTCCGCGTACTTGCGATCCCTACCTTTCAAGAGTTCATGGACTTCACGTAGGCGCGTGAAGACCAACTTGGCTGCATCAAAATTACCGCATAAAGTGCAAAGTCCAAAGAAGTTCAGCT